>JAZKJV010002876.1:0-55064 GCA_037367405.1 Ottelia alismoides
TCCATCACCCTGCATCACCGTATGCAGCAGTGTCCGACTGTCAGACACAGATGCTGCATAGGCCGCCGCAACTAACATGATGCAGTGGGCGTTCATGTTTTGACGTGTCACAGTGGCGTGCAGTAGCGTGTGCTAGCGCAGTACTGTTCTATCTGTTGTTGGAGGTTGACTGGGTGACGTTAACTGTGTTTCCTCGGCGCATGAAGCGCATAGAAGCGTAGCAACTTGCAGGTCGTGACGGAACACGCCATAATGGCTGACGGGCTGAGATACTCACGAAGTGCATTTTGCAGGCAGATGATAGTATCATAGCTAGGCCGAAAGAACTGATTTTACGGCAATTCTTATGAAAATGAGAGTGGCGAGTGGAAATCCGGCCCTTATCACCACTGGCGACGGGAAAACTAGCCCCCGTTTTTTCCAAAAAAAACGCTGGTAACAGCAATGCCGTGGGTGGAGGGGAGGCGGCGCATTCCCGGGCTTGTGCCTGCGGCCTGCACAGCAGGATCAGGCTTTTGCCTCCCGGCGGGGTCGGCGCTCCCGCTCGGCGCTCACTGCTGTATGAAGATACGCAGTAGCAGCGCACGCCGTGCGCCACAGCGCACGGTTATGACGCGTCACAACATGGTGGCACCGCAGACACTTTACAGCATGGTGACACCGCACCACACGCTTAGCAACATGGCTTCTCCTGCCACCCTATCCCATCCCCTGGCCCTGGCTTGCCAAGGGTTACCCCCCCCCCCTTCGGTTGCACCCTTTGCATGGGGCACACCCGCTTTACTCATTACTGCCTACACATGCCGTACAACTGTACGACAGGAAGGTGCCACCCCGCTGAAACGGGCTCTGGCGCTGGGCGACGTGGCGCTGGTTGAGGTGCTGATCAGGGAGGGAGCCAACGTGGATGCAATGGGCCCGGTACGCTGCGGCGGCGCAGGATCTGGCTGTGGGCCAGACCACGAGTGGGCAAGGGCGCTGGGTTCTGTTTTGTGCCTGCTCGACAACAACCACGCCGCATGTTGCTGGGACGTGTACGTGCTTCGACCAATGCATGGAGCCGCCGCCTGAGGGGTGTTGCAGTGCCTCCTGTAAACTTGTGCAGCGGATCACCAGCGCGCGCGGTGTGTACACGTTTCAACAGCGCTTCGCCTCTTTGCTGCTCCGTCCCGAGCCCCACGCACCCACCCACCCTTGGAGCAAATCCCATGTCCGCGCAGCTTGCAGGCGAGTGCCTGCGCCAGCGGCAGGGCAGTTGGACTGCGTAGCCGCCGCCGCCCTGCCACGCATTAGTTGCCCTGCCGCAAGGTCCTGACCGTTCAGAAGGCACGCGCCGCCGTCAGCCAACCCCCTCGCGCTCGCGCGCGCGCGCGCGCCAAACTCACATGCCAGTCTTTGAGAAAACAGGCAACGCAGAGGCTCACGCATCGGCCGTATGTGCAGGACGAGCTGAACACAGCTTAGTGCTTCCACAACACACGGGTAAGAAGATAGGGTGTACCTGGGCGAACAGGCTGGTACAGAGGACCGACGTCCAACGTGGCCATTAGAAATCTGTATAGCATAAATGCATACAGTGCAGATCATACAATGCAATACAGACAGCGTTCACGTCATCCGTGGCCGTCCAGCTGCACCCAAACCATGGCAACGCCCTGTTGCCATGAGCTTCCAATCTACATGCCAACACCGTAATCAACTAAGCACCGCGCAATCACTGAACATAACAGCATACGTACTGGCATTATACGGGCAGCCGTCGTTGGTACCTGATACGGCCAAGCGTTGATCAGTCTTGCGCTTGTCCTATGTCCAAAGCAACAGTCACTGGGCACCTCACTTTTTGTACCACATGCAAAGTACAGCATCATGATTGCCGCTGCATGGCGTCCCGCCGTGATTGACCCACGTACGGCACAGTCGGGTGACAGAAAGAATGCAAGCGCTCATCAGCAAATGCATCAATCTCAATGTAAGCGGGCTGCGCTCTAGACTCGAGCTGGGCCTTCAAGCCCTCCCACGCGCCCTGATCCAGGCAGCGGCCCCCCAGGGGGAACACGCACAGGTTTGCGTACAATGCGCTGACGTACCCTCGCTCAGCATGTGCTAGCATTGCCGGTACGGCGCTAAAAACAATTAGCAGATCACACCATAACCATTTACGATGACGCAGATCAATGCACGCAGCGCGGTTGATGGCACAACCCCACAGTGTGTAATCCGCCGTATGCCGAACCCGGCCTGCCAATGACATCAACTGTCGCGCTGCCAACCGTGCTTTGCTTGCACTGCAGCAGCATTGCTAGGACAGCTCTGGAGCGCCTTCCTCTCAGCACTGGCTGGTGCAGCACGTGCCACGGCCGCGTCGCGCGAGCCGACCAGCTTGGTGCGCGAAGGGGACCGCGCAGCAAGAATGCTGCGCTCGGCAATCATTGCGCTGCGGCTTAAGGCCATGGCCACGGCCCCGCCACTGCACGCAGTGCCCTGCTGCCGCTCCGGCTGCTGCTGCAAGGGACCGCCGGTGGGGATCTAGGGTGGCAGCGTGGACACGTTCACCCAACCGCCCGACACCACCCCGCTAGGCAGCACCACTGCGCCGCTAGGCGCCGCCGCTGGTGCCGGCTGGTATTGCTGCTGCGGGTCCTGGTTGGAGTGCGTGTGATGCTGCCCCGCGGGGGCGACATGGCGCGGGCCGCCGCCAGACTCGGGGCGCGGCAGCGCCGCACGCAGCGGCGGCAGGCGCGCGGCGGTCAGCATGGCGCCGTTGAGCTGCGGCAGCAGGCCTGCGCCTGGGGGCAGCGGCCCCAGGGCTCCGCCGACGTCGCTCCGGTCCCACTTGTTGGGAATGGCCTGTTCGTTCCCTGTGGACAAGGGTCGGCTACTGCCACCAGCGACGCCGGCGACAACATGGGCAGCCGGAATTGTCAAAGCGCCGCCGTTGTCGACACCCATGGCGCCCCCGCCGCGCAGCTCCGCATACGGGTGGCCGCCAGGTGCGCGTGACACGCCGGTGTCGTACGGGTACGGGTGGCCGCCAGGTGCGCGTGACACGCCGGTGTCGTACGGGTACGGGTGGCCGCCAGTTGCGCGTGACACGCCGGTATCGAGCTGCCGGTGGGATCGCGCGGGGCTGACCACCCGGCCCCTAGCGACCAGCTGGTCGCTGGTGCTGCTACTGCCAGGCCAATCCATACTGCTGTGACCGTCGCGCGCTGCATTGTGCTTGTGACGATGAGGCAGGTTTGCGCCCGACGACATCGTGTTGTAGTGCGAGGGCGGCGGTGGTGGTGCGGTGGGTGCCGCCGGCAGCTCCGGCGGTACGGCTGCCGTACCAGTGACAGCTGCAGGTGCTGGGCTTGATCTGGCTCCCCTGGAGCATGAAACTGCGACAATCCTTTGGGCTTTACGTCACTGCCGCCAGCTTCGTAAGCAGCAGCCACCTGTAGCAAGCTCGTATCATAGGCGCCGAACGACAGCGATGGCGGCGCAGCGCGCCGTATGGGCGGCAGTAGTCCCGGACGCGCCCCCGCCGCGGCGGTCGAAAGCCGCGCTTCCGCCGCCGCATCTGCGGTGGCAGTAGCCGGTGAGGTCAAGGTAGCTACAGCTGTAGCTGGCTCACGGGCCTGCCTTATGGCGTCGACCCAAGCTGCCGTGTCGTCCTGGCTGCTCCCAGACCCCCGCCTCGAGGCCCAGCTCAGCGATGACTTCAGCGGCGCAAGCCCCTTCACACAAACAGCCACCCCGCTCGTCGCAGCCGGGGCTTGCGGCTCCTGCTGCTGCTGCTGCTGCTGCTGCTGCTGCGCCATCTGCGGCCGCTGGAGTGGCGATGGCGACAGCGGCGGCCGCTGCGATGGTTGCCGCTCGGTGCTGGTGGGCCCGCTCCACCGCCGTGACGGCGGCGCACAGCAGAGCACCTTGCAAGCAGTTCAAGCAGCGCCAATAATGTGAGGCGAACCGTAGATCTGTACGAATGGGCTGTACTCCTGTTCTGTCGTACACCATGACGCCAAGCATCAGGCGGTTGTGAGCGACGCCTACATCGTGTCAAGTGGCACTGCAAACGCTGAGACGACAGCGGCGGTAGTGGACGCCTGCAACGCGTGCAGTAGCATGTACGGTAGTAGCATGTACGGTGTGTGCCGTACCTGTGCGTCACGACGGTTAAGTGCGTCCTGGTCCGACCGGAAGCTTCGGATCCCCGCGGCGCGGCTGGAGACGTTCCCGCCGCCGCCACCGCCTGCACCTTCACTGCCCCCGCCACCGGCGGCAGCGCTGAGCGTGCTGTCAAAAGACTTCAGGCTGCACCTGCGCCGCAGAGACGGCCAAAAACAAACCGGCAGCCAGCAAGGTAAGGCGAAGGCTGCCTGCACGAAGCCCCGCCCCCAAGCAGAACCTGTAGACCACGCCGGTTCGCCCTACCGGCGGCATGATTCGCCGTCCTGTAGAGCCTAAAGACACAACCAACAATAAATGGTACAAGCAAGCATAGCCATGTAGATCGGTCCATGGCCGAAGGAATCCACCGCCCGCCATAAGCTCCTTGCACCAACACAGGCGCGCCGCGCCGCGCCGAGCTCGCTGCGACTTGCTACCTGCGCAGCTGGCTCGCCGCCTCCACGTCAGCCGCCGTGTCCCGACCGCCGCCGGCTTCCTCCGCGTCCTCCGGCTGCAGCTGCTGCTGCGCTGCAGGTGTTCCCGGGCGCGCCAGGTCCCTGACCTGTGATTTGCACAACAGCAGCCCTGAGGCGCGCAGCGCGTCGACGCCGGAGCCCTTCCACGCCACGTCCGCAAACAGCTCGCTGCGCCTCGACAGGACCCGCTCCGCTCCGGCGAGGGTCAACGCGCCGACCCCGCCGGCCTGCTGCTGCTGGCCTGCCGGCGCCACCGCTGCGCTGGCAGCTGCGTCTGGCGGCATGGGCACGTAGTGGCCCTCATCGTCAATGCCCCGAGGGCCGGCCTGAGTGAGTAGCACGACGCCGATGAGGACGATCTGCCGGGGTGGCATTGGGCATTTGGGCGCCGCGCTCTTGAAGCATTTTAACAAGGCACATCCACCGAAGGTGGCTTGGCGTCGATCGACACTGTTGTGTTCGGCACCCGCCGGCTGGCGCAGTGCATGCACACACACACACACACACAGCACAACGCCACTTACAGCCAGCTGGTGTGGACTTTGCGCCGTCCATCCTCGCTGGCGCCTTTCGGTACAGTCGGATTCGTTTGTTCTTCCCACGGTCTCTTTTCTTTTAAAGACACAGCACAACATGAGCCAGTGGCGGCGCGCCCTGCCGGAGGCCGGACGGCACCGCGCCCACATCCACGCCCGTGCGCACCAGGACTCCGATGCCAAACATGATTGCTCTGATCCGTGTAAAGCCCTTGTACTCTTGGAAGTAGAGCATGCCCGACAAGATTGAGAAGAGCGTAGCCGCAACTTGCATCATGGGTACGATGACCATCGACCGGAAGATTTGGAGGCCCTACGAGGCACAGCATGGGCCACAACGTGCGGAGCTGCGTCGCACTGCGTCGCACTGTGTTGTGGGCGCGCGCGGGATTGAACCGGGGCTCGGCACGTGGCGGCTAGTGCGCGCTCAGTGTAACAGGTCAGTCAACAGGCAGGTCACCGGGCGGGTGCCTGAGTTCGTTCTGCCAAGAAGCGCGCTCCGCTGCCGTGCCACCTGACGCAGTGCGCGCCAGTAAGGCGGCATGGCACGGCGACGCTAAACCATAAGACATGCATGTACAACGGCATTGCTACCACAGCAGCAGGTGGTACGCTGGTTCGTGCCTTGTTCAGCCGGTTGATCCAGAACACGACTGTGGCGATGAATAGCAGCAGGACGACCCATGTATACCAGAAGTGCATCTGCGGGGGCAAGGGGTTTGCACACGAGAAACAAGCGGAGCCGATTGCCACATGCAAGCACATGCAAGCATCTGTTCCGACGCTACGCTGCGGCGCGCTGCGGCGAGCCGCGGCGCGAAGCAGCGCACGGTGCCGCCGCCGTAGCACAGCGCGGCCCGGCTCGACGCCTGCGGTGGGGCTCCCAGCACTGTGGATAGGCAATGCGGGCCGCCACTAACTGCGCTGTATCGAAGCGCTTCGAGCACATAGGAGTGCAGCGGCCATAGGAATGCAGTGCTCGGGCCAAAAGCAGCATTTCTACTGCGTGCGTGCCTGGTGACCCTCCCCTGACCTGACCCCACCCGCCCCGGCCAGGCTCCAGCCAGCCCACCTGGTTGCGGCCGGTGACCGTTGTACGCAGCAGCACCGAAAGGCTCTTTGCGAACAGCACGCTCTGGGTGCCGAGGAGAGCCGAGTACAGCGAGAAGGCCACCGGCAGGACACTCTGCCAAAAGGCCTGGCGGCGGCGCCCAACGCCACGCCTGCGTAGCAACAGCCGTCCATGCCCCGGCAGGCGCGCGTGCGCGTGTTGTCGCCTCTTGAAGCATGGAGCCCAGCAGCACCAACGCGCGCCACGCACTGCTTCAGCGGGGTGCATTGACAGCATGACACACACGCGCAGCGCGTAGCGCGTAGCGCGTAGCGCGCCGCGTCGTGTCCACCTCCCTCCCGTGCGAGTGGGGGTGTGCGGTGGCGGGTTCCTTACCTGATCACGCGCGCGCCGTGGAGGTACGCAAGCCAGCCCATCAACGTGCATGCCCCCATAAAGACCATGTAGATGATGTAACCTGGCCTGCACGCGGCAGGGCCGTCGCACAGGGTGCTGTTCCCTGTTCATGAGCGTTACGTGCAGTTACATGTTATGCAAGTAGCCTGATACATGGAGCAGTGCTATTGTCGCTGGAACCGCTGACGACACCCTCTTGTGTCGCCAAAGGAATGGTACGCGGCGCACAGTCCGTACGGCTTGCGGCAGGGCGTGGTGTTTACGGAAGCACTAAGGGGCTGGGTTGCAGATGGCCGCACCGAGCGCCCATGCATGCCATGCTTCCGCACGGGGGCTTGTGGCGGGGCTGAGCGGAAGGTGTATGCCAAGGCTCCAGCCATCACGATCTCCTTGATACAGCGGACTATTGCCAAAACATGCATTTCAACGTAAAGCCCGCACCCATCAGCGCTCTGTACTGGCAGAGCCACAGAGGGCACGGCGGGTCAAGACGCGTCGCTCTGAGGCTGGGACTTACACTGTGTAGAAGGCCATCAGCTGCTGCACGCTGTACGTATCGGAGGCGTGGTTCCCAAACGCCACCAGCACGACGCATCCTCCAACGATGAAGCTAGTTGCAGCGCACCCAAGCAGTGTGATCTGCAGGGGGACAGGGCATCCCCGGACCAATCGTTGCCGGCGGCCATACGTAATCAGCGGCGGGGCAAATTTCTTTGCACGGGTTCTCCGCAGGGTCTTGCGGCGGTGTCCATCGACAGGGTGTGATTCCAGGCTACAGGCTACAGCTACAGTAGCAGGCTACAGGCCGGGGTATGGGTTGCTGTATGTGGCTCCTGCATTTGCAGCAGCGTCGAGAGGCGTGTCTCAGCCGGAAGACGCTGGTAAGGCATACACAGGTGCGCAGTGCCAAACCCGGTCAGGCATCGCGCCAAATGTACGTACGCGCAACGTACGTCATGCATGCACACGCCGCCTGCGGGAGCGTAAACAGTGTAGTGAATGATGCGAGGTCAAGCCGGCAAACATGATGCATTGGGGTTCCAACACCATTCTTGGGCTATGCCAGAAGTCCTTGCTTCGACAACTGCCGGGCGCGCGAGAGGCTGCTGACTTACTGGCTCGTGGAGGACGACCGATGCAAAGAGTACGTTTGCCACGAACTGCACGCAGCTGATGGCGGCTAGCACCGACTGTGCGGCGAAGCCTGCAACGAGCGCGGCAGAAGCCGTACTTATAGCGGTCAGTAGCAACGCCAAAGCCTGGCGTTGGTAGAGGCGCCCACAAGTCCACAACACTGGCGGGCGTTTACCGTCGGTGGAGCGCGCAGCAGCGCGGAGCGAGCGGAGGGCATCCGCACCATGCCCGCAGCGCACGCCAGGCAGCATGTTCCTATTGCATTGCCTTGCATAGGTCATATACAAGCAGAAGCTGCCGCCGACGACTAATCAGGACAGATCCACTTGTTACCGCCGTACTGCGGTCGGATGGCACTTACTGAAGGACACGAAGTTCAATATGTTTCCGAGTATGAAGCCAATCATGCCCATCACCCAGTCCTTGTACTTCCTGCGGCATGCGGCAGCGCACTCGCCGTTACCAAATGTGTGCACAGCTTTCATAGAAGCCTCCCCGCAGCCCTAACAACTGCTGCGCATGCGTTACCATATCAGCGGCTTTTCCTCGTCGGGGCGGTCGTCCACCTCGCGGCGCATGTGCCCGAGCTTCATGAAGTTCTACGGCGGGCGGGCATACCAACAGATCGGCGCACCATCAGCAGTGCGCCGCCACTCGCCAGGGCGAACGCAAGGGACACCGCCACGCCAGCGATGACAGGCAGCACATACACTTGAAGGAAATTGGAAGCCCCACGCTCACCGTCCCAAGGTTGATCATGATGTTACCCACCTGCGGTGAGCGCGGTACGCACGCACACAGTGGCGATACGCGCAAGAAGGCCGCGCAAGTGGCGGCTATGTAAGAGGGTGACCTAAGCTTGAACCCGAGAGCACACAAGGCCATTGCTTATAGCTTACCAGGCTGATTACCACGCCAACATACCATAGGTCCAGGTGCCGCTCGGGTGGTGGGGGCGGAGGCATCGCCGGAGCCGGTGGGCCGCCGGACAGCACAAACCAAGCAACCGACCGAAGTCTGTTCCGTCCGGCCCGCTAAGCAGCAGCGGCAAGGTCTATACTACTACACTGCTGCGCTGGTGAACAGCGAGAAGCACTTGTGCCAGCGCAAGGCGCCCGGGTTCCGCTGTGTGACGTTCGTTGGTTAGGAAGCATTCGATCGAATCAACACTCCAACAGCCAAGCCCCTGCTGTCGCAGACAAAGCCACCGCGGCCCCAGCCGCGGCACGCGCGGCAGCCATGTGGCAGATCCTCGGAGAAGCTTAGAGGAGCGGGCTGCGTCAGCTGGCTTGGTGTGAAGGATATGTTTCAGCCCGAACCAACATCGAAGGTTGTTGCAGCCGCCAAGCAGAAAGGGCTGCAGAAACAAGCGGAGGAGACCAGAGCGGTCAAGTGACAAAGAGCAGTGTGCCCCTCATTGTTGTGCTTGAAAACCCGCCCGGACCGGCATTTGTCGTGTTCAGAACGCTCAGGCGGCCCGACGATGCGGTATTTGAGCAGCGGAATCCTCGAGCGGCATGACCGACGGACGTACACACACTGAGAACAAACCTGGGGATCTGCTAGATAAGGACCGGAGACGGCCGTGCGCAGGCACAAGGTTGTGGCGGGCACCTTGCACTCGAGGGCCAGCTTGCTGAGTTGGTGTCGGGTTTCAACAAGCTGTATACTTGATCAACAACAGGGCTACCCAGTCCCAGTCCCAGTCTGAGTAATGTGACGTCGCGGGTGGTGACGCGGTCACAAAGGTGATGACCTCTGGAACGGCCGCACAGCTCTGCACCGCCACCACACGGTGACCAACACAGCACAGCAACGTGCATGCCGCGGTGACGGTGGCGGCGGGGTGCACGCCTACTGCTGAAACAAGTGACACTAGGTGGCGACCGGCACGCACGTCACGGGGTTTCATCACACACACTTAAGAAGAAGATACGCTGTGCTGAATACAGTAATGCATGCCGTGGACCGCGCATACCTGTGCCAGTGAGTCGCGTGTGTGTGTGTGTGGGTGTGTTTATAAGAAAAGAGACCGTGGGAAGACCAAACGAATCCGACTGTACTGGTGGCCGTGGATGGGAGGTGAAGTACATACGGGGTCACGGGGTTTCAACCAAACACACACACACACACACACACACACACACACACACACACACACACGCACACATGTACATGCGCTCAGGAACGCAGGGCCGGTTGGGCACGCCGTTCTCCGAGAGGCGTTCATGGAACATGGCTGATTGATTGGACGGGCATGCATGCCGGCGGCACAACGCCACTGCCATGTTCAGCCGCCAGTCTCGACAGGCGCCAAGACGCCGGCGACAGTACGGCCGAATGAAGGATGAGCAGGCGGAACGCGGCTCCAGCCCCGCCCAGTGAGGCGCTGGGCCCAGCGCCATGACGACAATGGCAAGCCTGCCCCACATCAGCCACGTACCACCGTGGCTAGTGGCACCCGGCAGCAACGCAGACCGCACGAGGCTGCAGCACCCAGCAACGCCGCACCCGAATGGCGTACCGCCAGCCACTCAATGGCAGATCGCACCGCCGAAAGGGACAACACCAACTGACACCAACACCCTACGCAGAGGGATTCAACCTACGAGGTGGGCTCACAACCAACCACAGGGCAAAGGCGGTCCCGAGTAAGGACAACACTGCCAACGTTGTCATACCATAGCTTGTGATTTGACACCACGCGTGGAGGGCCTTTCGTCGTACTGCCTTTTTTGACTCCGCTTTGACTTCGGTTTAGTAGGTTGGATCTGCCGTAATCTGGCCCGCCTTCCTCATCAGGATATACAGTTGTACACACTGCGCGGCGCACCACCACTCGTGTGCCAGCACTATCCATTCCTTGTACAAGTAGAGCGCACGCCGCATGCCTCTGCGCTGCGCTTTATGCATTCCTGTCCTTTCCTTCCCTGTTACTCCCCCCGAGCCATAGTCTTTGCGTTGGGACACGCATCGCTACCTACACTGCGCCGTCGTCGTACAAGCTTCTTCTAGCTGCCGCTTAGTTCTGCCTCTGTCCCAAGGGTGAACTTGCAAGCCAGCCCCGCGTGCACCTGGTTAGTGCAGCTATCTATTCAACTCTCCGCCTTGCACTGTCCCAGCCTATCTTCAGCCTACGCCCCAGCCACTGTCCCCCGCTTCAGAGCCTCGCCACCGGTCCGAGTGTCTCGTCCGCACTGCCGAATTCTAAGTCGTGTGCTCACCCGCACTTCCCACCATCCCGTTGTTGCATAGAGCACAGCGCAGAGGCAGGCGGCGCGCGCTCTACTTTTGCAAGGAATGGACAATGCTGGCACACGGGGGGTGGTGCGCCGCGCAGTGTGCATCCAGATGAGGAAAGGCGGGCCAAGTTACGGCAGATCCAACCAACTAAATCGAAGTCGAAGCGGAGTCAAACAGTACGACGAAAGGCCCTCCACGCGTGGTGTCAATCACAAGCTATGGTATGACAGCTGTCGTACCTACCACAACGCATGACGTGCATAAGTCGTGCTAAATCTGGCGCTACCTCCCCCCCCTCAACTTGACGGAGCAAGGGAAGTCGATAAAGGCGCCACAAAAGAAAACGCGAAAGACGCCAAGAAAGTGGAAGACGCTGAAAAACGGAACGACGCTGACGATGGAAGACACTTATTCACACAAGCACGGCAGTGGGTTAATGCGCTGTATCATGCGCGGGGCGGTGCTTGCAGATGCGAAGGTGCAAAGCTAGGTAGCGACGCACACCATTGGGCCAGAAGGCTGATCAACAACGACGTGCATACGATCAAGACGTTGAGACGACCAAACAAGACGTAAGCGAAGGGCAAAAGTGCCAACGCGAAGCCAGAACAAGGTCAACGCACATGCCGCGACGGACGAACTCAAGAGCTAGCGGAATGACAAAAAGCGTAGCCATTAAGCCACGAGGCGAAGGCGAAAGCACCAATGCTGCTGTACACCCTTGTGAGGCGGGACATACACGGCAGGCTGCAGCTCGCTGCAGCAGGTTTAGGGCGATTCAAAGCATGACCAAAGCGCAGAGACGCTCGCTGGCGAGGGCGTGCAGCGTGCTGCTGCTGGCAACCCACGGTAGGTAGCGCCAGCATTAGCACGACATATGCACGTCACGCGTGGTGGCTAGACAACGTCTCTGGCCACGAGCGCAGGTCAAGCGTATCTGCATCTGCGCGGCCGGAGACAGGAAGGCGAGCCACGTCCGCGATGGCTTGCGCGCGGCCTGCTGGTGGGCCTCACCGCACACCACGCAACTCATGCGCAAGATTTGCACATGAAAAAATTAATGAATCGTTTTATCGCATTCTACACGCAACAACACACGACAAGGTACGACGCGCGGCCCAGCAGCGTTTCCGCCAGGAACAGCCAGAAACGCTGTGTGCAGAGCCCAGATAGTGTGCACCCAGCAGCAGGCTCTAATGTGGTGGAGGCCCTCTGGGCCACGAGTTCTACCCACACTAGTTGGTTTCAGGCATTCCCGCCCAAACGCAGGTCACCTGTATGCCCGCCTAACGCGCCTGTCACATAATTGTAAACATGTGCAACTGGCCGCCGGCGCATGCTGTGCACGCACAGCACCCAGGCAAACACGACAAGCGAGGTCGTGGGGAAGAAGCCCATGTAGCAAGGGGCACGCGCAGCGCATGCTGGGCGCCGCAAAGGTTGCGCACAGCACCCAGCCTCGCGCAACCCCGGCGCCCAAACATGACCGTACCGTACAAGTACGGCAAGTGTCCCTCAATCGCGTGCCACAACACACAGCACCACCAGTGCCATTGCTATACACCCAGCCCTCACAGCACGGCAAGGCAGAGACCACCACAAGGATCATCACACAACAATGCACAAAGCCACCACCCGTGAAAAGCTCAGAACGGCAACCAGACATGGCGACCACGGCGCGCATGTCGTGTGATGGCATGCAGCAACAGGACGCAGCACGTGCTGAAAACGAGCGCTAGACCGCGCACTACTGACGCGCAAGTCAGGACACTAACTCAACCGAACGCACCGGTCAAGGACGGTTGAGCACCAAGAAGCCGGCCGGCGGCAGTACGGCCGACGAACGGATGGTCAGGCTGGATGGAACCCCAACCCCGGCGAGGCGCTACCCAGCGCAACGAAATCGGCAAGCCGGCCCCAAAGATCAGCAACCGAGGCGGCCGTGGCAGCAGCGCACACAGCCTGAGCCTGGAGCGCTGCACCTAAGCGGGCTTTGGCATAGCGCCGCCCGTGCTCAATAGCAGACGGACAGCGCCGCCAAACAAACAACATCCCACACCGAGTGCTCCAATGCAGGTGGACTCAAGACCAACCAAAGGTTGGCACGCTCAACAACGTGGCCAGCCTGAACGATCTCGTCCCGCACGGCCGCTGCGACAGGGCACGACCCTAGAAATGATGCAGGCGAGGGCTCGGCGGCGCAGCATCCCCACATGCACAGGCGCATGCCGGGGCAGGAACATGTGTATTGCCGAGCATCGGCACACCGTTCACGGTTAAGCGCCACAGCGCTTCCTTGTTGCAGTTCTCCTAACGCAGCTTCCACAGGCAGGAGTAGCAAGGAGCTCCTGTTGCTCAGCAGGGTACGGCGCGCGGCCCAGGGCCTCGGCCAGGTAAGCTGTGCGCATCGCCCCGCGCTCCTCACGCAAAACATCGAGTTGCAACACAGCAGCAAGTTTCACGGTCAACTCCGACGTCTCGCAGGGTGCACCGTCCGGACAGCCGCCAGCCCAGGCTGGCAGCGACAAGGGCAGTCACCTAGTCAGTGTGTGTGGGCGGAGCCGGCGGCGGCCGCCCCTCATGCAGCGCGCGCTGGCGTGCACGCTCTGCGGTGAACGCAACCTTCAACACCGCTGCCGGAACTAGGCGTTCAAGCCGAGGGCCAAGAGGGCCGCGCACCAGTTATCGGAACGAAGGGGGGCAGGCGCCCAGAAGCGCTGCCCCAGAGAGCCCGCACCACTACGATACAACGATCACCGTTGCGCCGCCTGAGGGAAATGGCGTCAGATGCACGGGCAAGGTCACCAACGGTGAGCATGACGCGGTGCGTGCACCACAGATACCCATCCGCATGATGCTCTAAGCCCCGGCCCTCGTCATCCGCAAGCCAAGGATTGCCCCACAGGGGGGCCGACCAACACCAAGCACCAGGCGCTGGTGGCGCCGCCGCCACGGTCAGGGCAGCAAGTGCCTCCACCAACCTCCGCAGCGTGGCGTTCTCCGGAAGCAGGCCGAAGCCGTTGCAGTCGTGTCCATCCGTGGCACCAGTGCGCGCGGCGGAGAAAAGCGCCAGTGGGGAGAAGTAGGGGTGCTGCGCTGTTTGCAGGTAGCGGGCCATGGAGATCCACGGCTTTGTGGGCGCCTGGCCGGCGCGGGGTATGGTCGACACGGCCAGTTCGGCCGCCCAACGGGCCCAGCGGCCGTGCAGGTGCTGACGCAGCGGCAGCACGCTGAAGCCGCCACCGCGGGGAGAGCCAGGGAGGAGGCGGGCCGGCACGCCCGTCACCCGCCGCAGGCGGGCGCGAGGTGCCAGTCAACCAGCTTGGCCGTGTGGCGTTTGAGCTGCCGTACGACAGCTGGTGGCGGGGAGCCGTTGAACTCCGCAACGTTCAACATGGTTCTAATGCCGTATGCCGCTGAGTCAAAGCCGAGGCCGAAGGCACTGAGGCTGGTGGCAGCCAGACGGCTGTAGCACGAGCCGATGCCACAGGCAAAGGCCGGCCAGTCTGGCTCAGGCGGGGGGGCGAAGATGCCACCAAGGGTTTTCGCGGACTGCACGACCCGAAGGCCCGCAATCACGGCAGGCAGCCCTGCCGGGGCGGGCGCCGCCGGCGCAGGGGGCTGCAGGGGTGGGAGCGGTGGTGGCGCCGCGGCCGGGGCCGCAGGTGGCGCGAGCGGCGCGAGGAGCTGCTGTTGCTGCTGCGGTGGCGGAGGCTGTAGCTGCGGTGGCGGCTGCTGCGGCTGCGCTGGCTGCTGCCGGCTGCGCCAGCAGCTGTTGTGCCCGTTGCTGCCAGTCCCGTTCGCGCTGGACCCAGTCCAAGCGCTTCCGTGCAAAGGCAGCAGGGTGCACAGCGGCCCAAGGAGGTGGGCCGCCAACACGCAGCAGCTCCACCTTGTCACGGTTCAGGTGCTGACCAGACGCGTGAGCGAATGTGTCCATAAGCCCCAAAAGAAGGGGCCTACCTGCGCCTCGTCGCGCAGCGGGACGTTGCGGTCATCCGTATACTGCGCGGTGGGAAGGAGGCGGCCTTCCACCCACACGCCGACTTCGTGGTGCTTCAGCCAGCAGAGCTGCACCAGCGCAAAGAAGAGGTACAGCAGGGGCGACACAGGGCGGCCCTGCCGTACACCAGCAGCGATGGGCACCGCCGCCGCTGAGGTATGGCCGTTAACGACCGCCACAGCGCGCGTGCCACGCAGCAGGGTTGTGACCACGACGGTGCCACGACGGTGCCACGACCAACCCCCTTCGCCACTCCACCTACCCTGCGGCAGTGGGGACATTGCCGAACGTCGTACGGCCTGCCCACCGTCCGCCGCACGTGCCCCCTGAAGGCGCGCAGTTTGCACGCCTCGGGTGCACAGCACTCCTCCTCCACGCAGTGCGAGCAGTACATGCTGGTATATCGCTCGTCGATGGGGAGTACGATCGCCAATCGCTCCCGGTCAAGAGCCGGCGCAGCGCCGTGACTGGGGCTTGCCATATGGGCGGCTGCGGATGCAGCTGCCGCTGCCACTGCCCCCACAGCCGAAGCCCACGACTACCTCATGCGGGGGGCGGCCCTCCGTGATCAGGCTGATCACTTCGTGCAGGGCGCGGCGGTGCCGGACGAAGCAGTCCCATCGCTTACTGCGCGCCGGCATGTTGTGCACGACGTTCTCGCGCAGCCGCGCCGAATCAAATGTGTTACAGTTGGTGGAGACCCTTTGGGTCACGAGGGATACCCGCACTGGTCCGCACGGCGCACAAGGCGCAAATGCACGTGCCGGACGCCACAACGAGTGCGCGCAGCACCCCAGTCGCGCGCGCAAAGGCGCCGAACACGACGGTGACTGTCAGCCGCGAGCGCCGCGTGCAGCCACCGCCCACAACCACCACCGGTGAAAAGCACAATCCGGCAACCTGACATGGCGCCGCGCCGAACAGAACAGAAAGTGTTACAGTTGGTGGAGGCCCCGTGGGCCACGAGGGATACTCGCACTGAGCGCCAACAGAACAGAATGTGTTACAGGTGGTGGAGGCCCCGTGGGCCACGAGGGACACTCGCACTGGTCGGTTCCAGGAATCCACAGCTCTCGCGGGCCGTACAAACGACCGCGTATGCGCCTGCGTAACAGAACAGGCTCCGGGTAAGCTGTCATGACAAACTCAAAGGGTACGACGAACGTACGGGGCGCGCAGCGGGAGCACCGCCACGCAAACAGAGAAGTACGTGGGACCGCGGCGAGGCGGGGCCCAGCCCTCACAGCACGGCAGCGCAGAGACCACCACAGGGAGCACCACACAACGATGCACAAAGCCACCGAAACGCCAGAACATGGGCCATGAGAATATCAGAGCAGCTATACATTATGTCGAAATCCAAGTATTTTCAAGCTCCATTGGCGTTGTCTTCGTGGTGTAGTTGGTTATCACATGAGTCTAACACTCTCAAGGTCTCCAGTTCGATCCTGGACGAAGACATTTTTGTGCCTGATTGTGTCAGGAGGAAGGACGTGCCTTAGTATCTTTTTGTGGCCTTCTGATCCCATGTGTTGCCCCATGCACAAGCAAAAGAGGTCCAACCTCTCTGGCCTTGGAGGCACAGCCGACCCCTCAAGAGAGGTTCCCCCAGGCCAGGGTCTGGCCCGCTGTCGCCCCTGGGCGGGCCTGGGGAGGCAGGCGACCCCCAGCAAGCGCACTTGCACTTGGCTCGAGTGCAACGACTGTTGGGGCCACCAACACACGTACACTTCTGTGAGCGCTCCCAGAGACCAAGGCAAAAACTGTGCAGAGGTGCAACCAACAGGCTCCCCACAGACAAGATGAAAAGAGCCTTGAGACCATGCAGTGGTGCCAACCAAAAGGGGACTAAAGGCCCAAAATGTCTTCGTCCAGGATCGAACTGGAGACCTTGAGTGTGTTAGACTCATGTGATAACCAACTACACCACGAAGACTTGATGACAAAAGGGTCATTTGTAATAAATAAGAGCCTGTTACTAGTAAGACTTGAAGACACATAGGCGCACCAACTGTATGTAACACATTCTGTTCTGTTCTGGCGCGTCCTTGACCTGTTCGTTCGATTGAGTTAGTGCCCTGACGTGCGCGTCCGTGGTGCGCGGTTTCAGCGCTTGTTTTCGGCAGGTGGGGCGTCCTGCTGCTGCATGCCAGCACACAACGTGCACGCCGTAGTTGCCATGTCTGGTTGCCGTACTGAGCTTTTCACCGGGTGGTGGCTTTGTGCATCGTTGTGTGGTGCTCCCTGTGGTGGTCTCTGCGCTGCCGTGCTGTGAGGGCTGGGCCCCGCCTCGCCGCGGTCCCACGTACTTCTCTGTTTGCGTGGCGGTGCTCCCGCTGCGCGCCCCGTACGTTCGTCGTACCCTTTGGGTTTGTCATGTACAGCTTACCTGTTGCCTGTTTGGTTACGCAAGCGCGTTCCGCGGTCGTTTGTACGGCCCGCGAGGGCTGTGGATTCCTGGAGCCGACCAGTGCGAGTGCCCCTCGTGGCCCACGGGGCCTCCACCATCTGTAACACATTCTGTTCTGTTGTGGCTGCGCCCACAGGGCCTCCACCAATTGTAACGATTTCTCTCTCTGGCTGCGCGCGCTCGCTCTCTGCGCGGCTGCCAGTCACCGTCGTGTTCGGCGCCTTTGCGCGCGAGACTGGGGTGCTGCGCGCACTCTCTGCAGCATCCTGCGCATGCATTTGCGCCTTGTGTGCGGTGCATGGGCTTTCAGTTTCACCGTTCATGCACCTCAGGTGGCCCAGTGGCCGTTGCTTGGGTAACCTCAATCGCTGTACTTGCACAGCATGCGCCGGCTCCCCGTTGCCTGTCTGGTTACGCAGGCGCGTGACGCGGTCGTTCGTATGGCCCGCGAGTGCTGTGGATTCCTGGAACCGACCAGTGCGGGCGGCCCTCGTGACCCACAGGGTCTCAATTATCTGTAACACTCTCTCTCACTAGTTGCCGGCAACCCCGCAGCCCAAACGGCCTTTACCAGATTGCAACTCCTCCTCTCTCAGATACGAATGGGTTTGTCGTGTATGGCTTACCCTGTTGCCTGTTCGGCTACGCAGCCGTGGGTTCGGCGTTCGCGGTGGCCGCCGGTGGCTTTCCGGACTCAACCAGCGCTCCTTCACCAAAGGGCCTCCACCAATGTGACACGCACACTCTGTCACATAGCAATTGCAATGCGCTCTCACATTGCTGTATCGAGCTTAGCACTGGTGGGTGAAGTGTGCTGCGGCATACAGTTGACGGACGTACTTGTACGGTACGGTCATGTTTGGGCGCCGGGGTTGCGCGAGGCTGGGTGCTGTGCGCAACCTTTGCGGCGCCCAGCATGCGCTGTGCGTGCCCCCTTTGGGGTTCTTCCCCAACCCGACTCGCTTGTCGTGTTTGCCTGGGTGCGTGCATAGCATGCGCCGCTGGGCGGTTGCAAGCATTGTGTGGGTCTCCTCTACCTGTTGCACACACAGCTTGCATGGCAGCAGCCGGGGCTCCGTCGCAGTAGCATGTTCCTTTGTCGCGCGTGCCGCAGTGCCGCATGCAACCGTTTCTGCCCTCTGCCTTTCTCGCCGTGCGGAGCTGGTTGTGGGCAGCAGGCGGGCAGCCGATCTGGCCGGTCACTGCCACTGAGGTGGCTGCGGTGCGGCTCGGACCAGTGCGGTGGCCGTGCGTACGGGAGCAGGCCGCTATCCGCGCACGGTACACAGAGAGTGCAGTAGAGGCTCTTCAGAGCATTGGCAAAAGACAGCAGTTTTAGAGATACCTGATACGGCTATGGCAAACGCATATCTTACCAGGCTATCGCAATCGCATCCTTTCCCCTTCCCGCAAATTCAAGCTGCTGTGGTCACCGGAATCCATCTACTCGCTATCGCGCAGCCGGCGTGAGCTCAGCCTTGCGCCCTGCGGGGCGTGGCGACGAGTGCGCGGTGCGTCGCATTGCCGCGTGGTAGGCCAGGCTGTCGGGGTCGCGCGCTGAGATGCGCTGCATCTGCATCTTTTCAAACGCCTCCCCCGCGTCCAGCACCTCAGCCTCGTCGTCATCGTCGGCGCCCATGGCGTGGCCGGCCTGGAGGGTGGTGGGTGCGCCCAGAGGGGTGCCACAGACGGTCTGTCAGCCGCCTTTGGCTTTTTTTCGTGCAGTTGAATGCCGTGGAGATTGGCAACAGGCTATAACTGATGTAGTGGGCAGAACCATCGGCACCCTTTGCGTGAGTGCTAGCGGAAGACGGTCAACAGCAGCAGCTGAGCAGCGACCAAGGCGGGCCGGGCGGGATGTGCCGGCTTGGCGACGGGGATGGTTGAACGAAGACGCTTCGCGCTCGGTTGTCTGGCCCACGAGCTGTGGCTACATGAAAGAAAAGGTGCCGTGGCCAAAACGACGACGGCTCCGACGACGACTTGCCCAATCGCGGCGTGCTACGCGGCCCAACCCCTGACTGCATGCCCGGACGCACCCTGTCCAGTATGAGACCGTTACTCGCTTGTGGGACGGAGCGGACGGATAAGACCCGCCACATGCCGTTGCAGAGCGGCCTACCCCGGCCGGCCGAGGGCAGCGCATAGCCCCACACACCCCTCCCTTTCCCTCCACCCTCCAGCATCCTCCCCTCCTGCTGTTCAACCTCTCCTCTTCCCCCCCCACCCCCACCCCGCCCCTCGCGCCCCCTCTAACACACACACACACAGACACACACACACACACACGCACACACATTAAGAAGGAGAAGATACGCTGTCCTGAATACTGTAATGCATGCAGTTGACCGCGCATACCTGTGCAAGTGAGTAGCGTGTGTGTGGGGGTGTGCCCCCCCCACACACACACACACACATACACTACGCTCCCGCGGCCTCACCGTTGCCATCCGCTTGAGCGTGTTGCCGCTCTGCACGCTGCACCACCTGTCAAAGGCGTCAAGCAGCTCGGCGCGCGCCCGGTCCGCCGCCGAGCTGTGCGGCTCCAGCAGCGTGCGCGCCTCCTTCAGGGCGTCGAAGTCCTGGCGGTACCGGGCCTTGACGGACTTGAGCTCCTGAGGCGGTTGCGGATCGAGGTTGAAATTGGGAAATGTTCATGGTCCACGTCTACACCGACCACGGCGGCCAAGTGAGGCGGGCACGCGCCCGCGCTAACCCGCCGCGCTCATATTTGCGTCGAGGAGGATGGGGGGATTACGCGTGATGGCGGTGGGCGGGCGGGCGCGCAACCGACGGATGGGTGGGGGGTGGGGTGATGCGGACCAACGGAGTAGCGGAATAGGCGGTCGGTCCTTGCCAGCGTGCAGAAGATGTGCAGCGGAGGGTATGCGCCAGGAGATCAGAGCGTACGTGTGGCAGTGGCCAGCGGGCCCCTCTTTCCCCCGGCCCCCCTCCCCGGGCGTTCAGGGCGCCGGTAGCATGTCGTACCTGCACCAAGCCGTTACACCTCCCCGTCGAGCACCTCGCCATCGCCCTGAGCCGCCGCGCTGCCGCCGCGCCGTACGGCAATCGCCGCCGTTATCTCGTCAATCTGCCGCTTGGCGGCATTAACCGCGCCGCCCAGCGCTTTGATCGACCCGCGGGTCTCCCGCAGCGCCGCCGTCGCCGTGCGCACAGCAGACGCCAATTCCTTGCCCTGCGGCACCTCCTGCTTGTACCGCCGGAATACGGCGTTGCGGTCACCGGGCACGGCAAATATGCCGGCCATGTGGCCGCTGGGGCTGGCCACAGCCCCTGCACCTGTTTCCCCGCCGGCTATGGGCGTATCCGGACCTGTATGCACCGGGAAGCAGAGTACGCGCAGCTGCGTCACACTACTCAAATCAACAGTATCACACTCCCTGTCAACGTCTTAGTAAGCCAATGCCAAACATCCGCTTGCTGTCTTGTGCTTCATGCCATGCTCAGAAGCGGCTGCGGACGACGACGCGGACCTCCTATGGCATGGATTCGTTACAATAGCAGAATTATCTTCCCAATAACAGAATCAGACATTTACACGAAGCAAAAGCAAGGTGTGGGGCCACTCACCCAGGTACGTGGCGCTGGGTTGTGTTGGGAGAGCGCCTTGAGCCGCGGCGAACCGCCGCTGCCCGCCGCACTGGCGCCGCCCATGGGTTCGCTGCGCGCCGGCGGCCGCGCGTCCAGCGGCGCCGCCGCCCCACCGTGAAGCCCTTTGTGGCGCGGCCGTCGACCTCGCCAACAGCACCCGCGTCCGCCGCGCCCATGCCGTTGACCTGAATGGGGGACGGAGGCAAAAGGCAAAAAGAGAAATGCGGGTGGGCCGCAGACGGTGAGGCCTCTCTGGTGAGGCGGCATAACTTTGCTTTTTCTTGCAAGGCACAGGTCTCTGTGCAAGGGCGTCATCCGAGAGAGAGAACTGGGAAGAATGTGCTAGCAGTGAGGGGCAGAGGGGCCGCCGCCTGCGCGCCTTGAGACGAGCCTTGTACCGACAGGTTGGGCGTTGAACGCAGCGCCGCGCGCAGTCGCGCTTGCGCATGCTGCGTCGTGCCCATTCAATCAAAAGCAGTAGCCACACAGATGGGCGCGCCAGCTTGTGTTGTTGAGGGCAATGAATTGTATGTGCATCCGGCGTAGCCTGCTACGCCAACTGCTTTTAATGTGACCTGATGATGCACACATACATGCACCACTGATGGTAGTAGGAGTACGTGTGCGTGGCAGTCGTGTACAGGTACCCTCCCTCGCGCGCATGTGCCGGTACCCTCCCTTGCGCGCATGTACCGGTGCCCATGCACGCAGCGCTACGTAGTGATGCGGGGTAACAGCATGCTCCGACAGGTGCGTGCATGCAGCGCGCGCGTCTGCATGCCTGCCTGCCTGCCTGCACCCACCGCTGCTGCTTGGGGGTCCGACAGCCGCCGCAGGTCCGTCAGCTGGGCGGCCATCTCCGACTGAGCCGCCTGCAGCGCCGGAAACGGCAAACCAACAACGGCTCAGCGGGCGGCGGCTGCAGCAACAGGTTCCCCCCCACCCCCCCGACAGGCTTGCCAGAGGGTACCAGTGGCTCCGACCACCGTTGTTGCTGTGTAACAGGCAGGCTTCCGTTTTTGCAGCTGTCTCTTTCCGGGTGGGCGGGTTCTTTTGCACGGGATCCGAAAGATTGGGAAGATCATACACTTGTACAAGTGTATCAGGCAATTTCCACTGCATGCAATTGCACTTCAACGCTTGCGCTTGCGCGGCGCAGCATCACAATTGGGCTGGCGTGAGTGGTGAAGACATCGTCGTAAAACCGTACTCTACGAGAAATCGACTTTAAAGTGTATTGGGGTAGGCGCCCTGTGAGCACAGGTAGGCGGGCAGGCGGGCCACAGCAACCAGCGCACGCTCCCGCGCGCGCGTGTGCTTCCCCCCTCCTCCCGGGGGGGGGGGTGCAGCGCACGCTCCCGCGCGCGCGTGTGCTTCCCCCCTCCTCCCGGGGGGGGGGGGGTGCAGCGCACGCTCCCGCGCGCGCGCACCTGGTGCACCGTCCGCAGCGCCTTGTACACCTCCCGTACGCGCTTGAGGCTGTCGGCCGGCAGCTGCTCCACGTCCGCGTCGCCCGCCAGGAAGCGCCGCGCGGTGGCGTGCAGCTCCCGCACCTCTGCGTCCGTCAGGTCGTCGTAGCTGACGCGCGCGCGGCCGCTGCCGGGTGTGGATTTGGGGGCGGGGGGCGCAAGGGAGGGCGCCGAGATGGGCCTGGCCTACGAGGTTTGTGACCGACGTGACTGGCTCTGAACGCTACAAAGTACACCAGTAAGTGCCTGCACAAAAGCTTGGTGGTGGACGCCCTCCCGCCAAGCGGGAGGGCGCAGGTTTCGGGTGTTGGTGTGGCCAAGAGTGCTGTGATGAGATTTGGTGTGGGGCCCATTTGAGTGGTGTACAACATACCACCATATACACAGGTCAAACGCACAGCGTCCGGAGGGTCGGTGCCTTGGGGGTTGAGAGCACTGCATATCGTTGTGTGGTATTGCCTTGGCTACCGTGTAGTATTAAGTGACAAGGCGGGAGGGCAATGCCGGGCCCCGGCGTGCTGGTAGTGTGCCACGCGCGCGCGCGCACTGCCGTTCTGTCGTACGGTTTGCTGCATTGCTGTACGCACTGTCCTACCTGAGCGTGTCCCTCATCGCCAGTTCCGCCTTTGAGCTCCTTGATCTGCCGCTCGTAGCGCCGCAGCAGCAGGCTGGGGTCGTTGCTCTCGTTGAGTGCGAGCTCCGTGGTCAGCGTTCGCACGCGGCTGGCGAAGCGCAGCGTGCTCAGCGTCTCTTCCGTGTGGGTCGGCTCGCCTGCATGCATCGTGTAAGCGGTGAGGGGGGCAGGGACGGGAGGGGGCGAGTCAGGGTGGCGGGTGCTCGCCGGTCGAAGGGCAGGCTGCTTGCGGTGCCAAGGCGAGCTAGTGTGTCTGTCAAAGACCGACAGCAGCGTCGTCGGCGCATCCGCGGCAAAACCCAAAACGCAGCGGAGGCCGTGACGTGCCGTGACGTGGTAAAGGACTGTGGTGCAGCGCGGCAGCGCTTTTTGCGCCGCGCTTTGTTTTGCCCAGGGCTGGTGGGGCATCAAGCGTACTGCTGGGACGCCGCGCTTTGATTTGCCCAGGGCTGGTGGGGCATCAAGCGTACTGTACTACTGGGACGCCGCGACGTGGCTCGTGTCGGGCTGGCTGGCTGGCTGGCTGGCCGTGCGCCGTGTGGCCCCGTGCTGCTTCCTAGCCCAGGCCAGGGGGGTGCCTCCCCTCCCTTCACATCCGCCCGCCCGCGCACCCACCCCAGATGTTTGCAACCATCACTGTCCGGCAGTTGCCACCCAGCGCGTCCCGCAGCACCGCTGTGAGCTTGGTCTGCCTGCACGCACACACACACACCCCAAGGCAGCCAGGTGCCCAACGGGGCTCGGCAGTCTGACCATGAAGCAGCGCCCGGGCGCGCCGCCAGGCAGGCCGCCAGGCCGACCGGCCGGCAGCAGCTGCTGCTGCCGACGTTGCGGCGCAGGGTTAGCCTTCCCTCATCCGTCCCCACCACCATATCTTGGCTAACTGCAAGGCCCACGCGCTGCCCAGTAAGCCTGGGACGCAGATCAGATCAGATCAGGTCATGCCAGGTCAGGTCAGGTGCGGCGCTGATCGACCACGCAGGGGGACGCCGTATGCCCTGGCGTCCCGGGCTTTAAGGACCTTGTTCAGCACGTCAATCAACAGGGCATGTATGGGTGCGGGTGCTACCCCCCGGGTCGGAGCAACACTGGCGGTATACCTGCAGGCCTGCAGCGCTGCAACAAGGCCACTCAGCAGTGTAGCGATATCGGCTCGCGCGCACCGTGTACCGCAGTTACTTGCAACCCCCCCCCCCCCCTCGACCCCAGCAGCTGCCATGCTACAGGGACATCGGTCCCACCTCCTTTCCCCGACACCACCCACACCTTCTGCTCACCGGAACGGCACGTACGCGTCCTTCCGGCTGAGGCTATTGACCGTCTGCTCCAGGAATGACAGCGACCGGTTGATGAACTGTGCTTCCTTCAGGGTTTGGCCTGCAAGCGCGGCCGGGCACAGGGCAGGGCAAGCCAAGGCCCGTACCACCCACTGAAGCACTGGACGGCTCAAGCAAGGGTCTCATCAGCCACAGCAAGAGCGGGGGATAGGAAGTCTGCAGGCAGCGTCTCGTCTACCTTCCCGCCGCCTGCCTGCGCACCGTGCACTGTGTGTGCCGAGGGCCGGGCCCTCGCCCGCTGTCCTCTCTCACCCGACACGCCCGTCTTCTTGGTCCGCTCGCTGCCCGCCAGGTCCACCAGGTGCAGCTTGGACAGGATGGCTCGCTCGCTGGCGGCCTCGCTGGTGCGCATCTGCGGCGGAGGCAGAGGGCGGCAGCCAGCCACCCCCTGGCTTGACGTGTGGTTACGTGAACTGGGACTGGCTGGATACCGGTACGCCAACACTGACGTGATGATGACCGGAACCATAAGCACCCGCTGGGTGGAGGCAGGGAGGGCGGCGCCCCGGGGCAGTGCAAGGGTTGTGCCGTACAGTACGGCTGCCGTACAGTATGGTGCCGCGCTACCGCCGCCAGCC
Source organism: Ottelia alismoides (assembly GCA_037367405.1). Lineage (NCBI taxonomy): Eukaryota > Viridiplantae > Streptophyta > Magnoliopsida > Alismatales > Hydrocharitaceae > Ottelia > Ottelia alismoides. Next base: position 25,056 of record JAZKJV010002876.1, read on the forward strand.
GGCCACGACTGCGCCGATCAGTGCACCCGCGCGCGGCGGCAGCTGAACGTTACCGGACAGGAGAGGTTGTAGGGTGCCTGCACGCCGCACTGCAGCACGCTACCAATGCGGCTTCACCGGTACAGCCCCCCTCCCGCAGACGGAGGCGCGGCCGGTCGGAGCACGCGGCGTGGTTTCCGTCACAGGTGGGGGCTGATTAACAAACGACCCCTCCCTGCCCCCCATCCACACCCCTCACCTCGACGTGGATTGTGAACACGGCGTGCGAGCGGCTGCTGGCCGCGTTCAGCACGTGGCTCGCCGTGGCCCGGCCCTGCTCCCCCATGAAGAACTGTGCCAGCGCCTCCTCCTCGGTGGACACGGCCACCCGCGTCAGGCCGCGCACCTGTGTGCGCCGCCGCCGTGCAGGCCGAGGCAAGCGGGTGGGGTCGGGGTGGGCGGAGGCACACAGAACGCAGCTTGCTGTCGGCGCGCTGCACATGCATATGCATATGTTTACATGCATGGGAGTTTCGGCCACCATCTCTCCTACATACCCAGCCCCCACTCTCACACATACCTCAGCTTCAGCCGCAGCTACTCAGCCGCCAGCGTTTCACTTCCCCGTGTTTCCAACCTCTCCTACATGGGCCTTGTGACGTCGTCCCGCCCGCCACTTCACCTCCCACCCACGGCTACACACACACGCGCGCCTCACTTGCACAGGTATGCGCGGTCCACTGCATGCATTACAGTATTCAGAACAGCGTATCTTCTCCTTCTTAATGTCTACATGCATATGTTTACATGCAGCAGCGCCTGTGCTGGGTCGGTGCAGTAGAAGTCGGTCGGTTCAAAAAGGGTGGCGGTGCGGCCTAGGCAGGGCAGGGCAGGGAAGACGAATGCGCCTTGGGCCTGGGCAGAACTACACGCCCTGCCACAGGCGGGAGCCGCGGCTGACATGCGGTGCCCGTGCTAGTGTCCTCTTACACGCGCAGCGACAAGCCGCGCCTAACCCGCAACCGTGGCGGCGGCCGGTGCGTATGCTGCCGCTGCTCACGCACGTATGTGTTGTTGTTTGCGTCCTCCAGCACCGCGAGGCTGTCCGCCGAGCCCGGCGAGTCGCTGAGCAGGTCGTACAGCTGCTCGTTGTAAATCTCCAGGTACGACACCTGGAGCAGCAGGTGGGATGGTATGCCGTGTGTGGTCATACGACTGTTGTAGCCATCGCGTTCACCCCATCACCTGCTACTGGTCCATCTGGCCGGTACGCCGAACCTTTTGCCTGGGGCCTGGCGGTACATACGTAACACGGTCGCGCGCATACACACACACACACACTCATGGCGGCGCCGCTGCCGGCGGTGTGCGGTGCTCCCCGCCGCCCTGTACTCGATCCTGCAGCATACATTCATTGCTGACGCAGCCTTACCTTTGTCCTATTAATACACTGCTGACGCAGCCGCGCGAGCCCAGCCCCCCCCCCCCCATCCATCTCACATTCACCGGCTCGACATCCGGCCGGCCCTTCCCCGTTTCGGTGGGCCCCTACCTGCACTTTGTACAGCTTGTCTACACGCAGGTCGACCTCGCTGAAGACGTGGTGTATGGCGCGCGGGATGATGCCGCGGTGGCCGTAGTTGTGCAGGTCGCCGGACATGGTGAACGTCTTGCCCGCGCCGGTCTGCGGGGCCGTGCAATAAACGTACGGCAACAGTGCACATCGTGCGCGCGGCGCGGCGCATGTCACGCGGAGTCATGTCATGTTCAGGCGCGGCCGCGGCAGCGACACGGGGCGCTCAGCGGGCTGTGCACTGGGGGGCTGCGCGCGCGGGTACACGGCCTCCTGGCCAGCGGCAAGCTCGCGCCTGGCAGGCGCTCCCGGTCCGGCATGCGACGCCCCTCATCCCCGTGCCGTGCCGTGCCGTGCGTGCAGTTGCTCGCAGAGCGCTTCAAGTGCTGTGCCGCGGGCCGATCCACCTTGAGGCCAGGCGAGCTCAATCGATTGTTGCACCGTGCCGACGTGCTTGCACCATGCAGGCGCAGCCATGCGGCGGCCGCATGCTATACCGACGACGGAGTCCTGCCGGCGCTGGCAACCCTATCCCCTCTAGCGGGTCTTTGACCCCTCTTGCCGCCCGGCGTGTTGCTCCGCGCAGCGCCCGCCGGGCGCACACGCTCGAGCCCGCAAATCTGGGCGCACGCACCTGGCCGTAGCAAAAGACGGTACCGTTGTACCCGGCCAGGCAGCTATCCACCACCTCGTGAGCGCACGTGGTGTAGCAGCTCTCCTGGCTGACATTTTCCAGGACGCCATCGAACTGCGCGCACGTGCGTGTGTGACGTAAGCCAACGTCAATACAGGTACGGCCGCGCCGTACGGTTTACGCGTGCCTGGTGTGGCGCAGTCGCGCGGTGCGTGAGGCCATGCGCAAGGCCACATGCGCGTAGCTATGGCCCCATGCGCCTTGTTGGGCGTGCAACCCATCACCCATGCAGAATGTGCCACACCGCCATGGGCGCTCGCGTCGTATCACGTTGGCAGCGCGGGGGGGCCCCAGTTGTTGCTGCTCAGGTCGCGCGGTACAGCGCATGTGCTGTTCATATCACCTTGAACGAAAAGTTCTCCTGCTGGTTGTTGACAAGGCCGGCGGCCTCATCCTTGGGGACGTTGAGCGCGACGGACTGCCCATCGCCAGCGATCTTTAGCCCGGCGTAGTTGGTTGCCGTCGGCCGCGTGCGCACGAACACCTTGACGGCCGTCTTCACCATCGTGCTGCTTTTCTTGATTGCGTTTGAGGATTCGTTGTGGGTTGTCACGTTTGCCTTGTTCGCTGCAGCATGCGTGAATTATATGTGGTCACGCTCAGCGCGCCGCGCGTACCCTTCATCCAGTGTAAGGTCGGCGCGTTGGAAAAGCGCCGGACGTTTCTATGGTATTGTCTCGTCCGCCGCGGCTGGTGTCTGCAGCCGGCGAAGTGCCCAGGGGTTTGCACGCGAGCTCGAAGCAGGGGCGGTTAGTCACCACGGGACGAGCAAAGGGCGTTCGGTACGGCAAGGATCTTTACCCTTGGTAGATCTACTAGGTTGGCGCGGCGCCGTGCACGCGTAACACAGCACGCGCGCAAAGCCTGACCTCCGTTTGGTGTTGTGAGCACGTAGCAAGCGCTTGCTGTGACATCCGTGCCTACGTGTTGTCACTTTTCCCACAGTTGTCCTTGCTACAAGCTGCCTATATGCAGGCAAGCTTCCCCAAAGTTACAGCGGGGAACTCAGCGATAAAACTCATTGCATCTGTTTTCTCTTGATTTCGTGCGACATTTCTATCATCAGCCTGAGGGGGTAGCAAGATGCAGTCGATGACGACCTTGCAGCAGCGCAGCAGGGCCCAGCCCTTCGGCAGCGGCGCAGCGGCGCGGCCGCCACGCTGCGTGGTCCAGTTGCAAGGCCTCGGGCAAGAGCCAGGACCCGCTTCTGCTGCGCGTGGCCAGGGGCGAAGGTGCGGCGGGCACTGGCGCACGCCATCGCACCCTCCGTCGCGTGTCCTGCCGGCAGCGCGGCTGCAACTCGTAGGACGCCGAGTTACGAATGCAAGCTGGAGGTCTCTGCATTTCCATCCCGCAGACGCTGAGCGGACCCCCGTGTGGCTGATGCGCCAGGCCGGACGCTACATGGCTGCGTTCCGCGAGTGAGTGTATGCACCGGCGTTGGTGGCGGCACCTATATGATAGACGGGCTGGGAATAGCGTGCATGGTGTGCTGTGCGTGCAGCAGCTCGGCTGGCAGGGAGAGCGGCCGGCTTGTTATAGATGCCGTCCGAGCCCGCCGTCAGCCCGTCCTCGCGCGCGCATGCGCCTACGCGCTGGGGCGCGGCGCGCCGTCCTTTGCAGCGCGTCAGGGCATGCGTTCCCCAGGCCCCAACACCACGCCACGGCGCGGTCGGTCCCAGCCGTGTGCCCTGCACTGGCACGACACACCTCCGCAGCACTCCGTGGGGTTGCGCGCGGTAGCGCAACGGTGCACCACGCATCCGCACCACCCCACCGCCCCCTACACACACGCGCATGACCCGCTGACCCACTAGACCTTTTTCGATTGGCCCCCTCCTGGAGCCCTGCACGTCGTACACAGCGTGCCCGCGCCCGCCTGCCCGCCCTTCGCCCGCCCGCAGGTACTCTGACAAGTACCCCTTCCGCATGCGCAGCGAGACGCCTGACATTGCCATCGAGCTGTCGTTGCAGCCGTGGCGCGCCTTCCGCACCGAACGGCGTCATCTTCTTCTCGGACATCCTCACACCGCTGCCCGCCATGGGCATCGAGTTTGACATGGTCAAGGGCAAGGGCCCGGTCATCTCCAACCCCGTGCGCTCGACGGAGCGGCTGCAGGAGCTCAGGTAGGACACTTAGGAAGAAGAAGAGCGCTGTTCTGAATACTGCAATGCATGACGGGAAGCGCGCATACCTGTGCGAGTGGAGGGTGCGGTAATGGCCGTGGGAGGCGAAGTGGCGGGCGGTACAACGTCGCAAGGCCCATGTAGGAGAAGTGGGAAACACAGAGCGCTGGCGGGCTGAGTATAGCTGAAAGGAAGCTGAGTGAGGTGTGTGTGAGAGTAGGGGCTGAGTGTGTGGGAGAGGTGGTGGCCGAAACTCCCATGCCGCACGGCACAACTAAGCAAATGGCAGGCGAAGTGCAGTGCGCAACCCGCGCAACCGACACGGACAAAAAACGGAACCCGGACGCTAGTGCATGCAGTGCGGCCCGTGTCCCACCACCAAACCTGTACTGACCTGCGGGCACCAGGCGGAACGAGGCGGCGCGGCGGACGCGTGGGGTCGGGGAGAAGCACAAAGGGGGCACAGGGCAGGTACGGGCAGGATGCAATAGGTGGGTGTGCGGATGAAGTGCAGGGGCGAAACACGCGAACCCAGGGGAGGCAGGCTGGCCAAACAGATACCGGTAGGTAGGACACACACACAGGCACACACACGCGCACACACGCACGCGCACACACACACGCATCTGTTTAGAAGGAGAAGAACACACACATGTACACACACGCGCGCGCGCAGGTAGACACACCACAGGGAAGGGTGCGTTGGCCAAAGGCTGCGAGGAGGGGGCCTTCGGGGGGCACGGGGGGCCTTGGCGGGGCCCCGAGGGGCGGGGGAGTGGAAGGCGGGGCGCGGCCCAGCAGCGTGTGTATCAAGCATGCTTGTGGCACAGCGCCGCACGTGCAGGAGCGCGGGCAGGACGCAGCTCTGCAGTGCATCCGCCACGGTGGGGTCAAGATGTTCCCCCGCCGACATTCACTTGCGCGTGCGCTGCCCCGCAGTGTGACGGGGCAGTGTGAAGGGGCGGGGGGAAGGGGGAAGCCCGGCAGCGGGGCTGGGGACAACAGACCGCGGGCGCGTGGGTAGAACTTTGTGAGGCCCACTCCGAGCCCCAGTGGCGGCGCTCTGCTCGCAAGGCGTGTGCGTCGGTTCAAACCCACCGCCGACCCAATGAGCGAACCGCGCCGCGCCGCGCCCACGCTCGCGCGCGCGCCCACAGCCTGTGCCCCTCGCGCACCGGCGGCGGCCGCACTGCACGCCGTGCCGCGCCGCGCGTCGATATGCCAAGACGCGCACCCTCAAATGGCGGCAACACTGCAGTACGGGCCCGGTGCAGTGGCCTGATGTCAGGAACTAGAAAAGCTGACTCCAGCGATCCAGTGGTGCGCCCATCCACCCACCCAACAGCCTCAACCTGACCACCGGCCCGCCAACGCGGCGCCCTTAACCCCACCCCCGCACGCCACCGGCCACTGCTGCGCCGTACAGGCCAATTACCGATCCCGCCTCCAGCCTGCCCTTCATCAACACCATCCTCAGCACGCTGCGCAAGGAAATTGACGGCAGCGGCACGGCGCTGCTGGGTTTCATCGGCACCCCCTGGACCCTGGCGGCCTACTCCATGGAGGGGAAGGCCGACAAGGACTGCAAGGAGACCAAGGTGCGCGCGCAGCCGGCCGCCTCATCCAGGAGGGCGCCCACGGCTGAGCAGGGCACGGCCGCTGTCAGCAGCAGGCATGGCGCGCACGCGCAGATGCATGCATGGCCGCCATCCCCGGTGGTGGTGTGTGCGCATGCCTGCGCATGGCCGGTGGCCGGCGCCTCTTTGGTTCGTGTATGCATGCAGGAAAGCAGCAGCCCCAGAGCCTGTCATGTGCCCTCTCTTGCTTGTTGCAGAAAATCATGTTCCACAACCCGCAGCTGCTGCACGCCTTCCTGGAGCGCCTAACCGAGTCGCTCATCGTCTACGCCGGCTATCAGATAGAGAGCGGCGCGCAGATCATCCAGCTGTTTGACAGCTGGGCGCACCACCTGTCGCCGCAGCAATTCGCGGAGTTCAGCCTCCCGTACGCGGAGCGCGTCGCCGCCGCGCTCAAGGTACGTACGATGCGCCGTAGTGCAGCAGCAGGGCGATGTCCGCGCGCCCGGCGCACGCGCTAGGTTGGCGTTTGTCGTACGGGCTCCTCAAGGAGACGGACCGGGTATCAGGGCTTGGTCGCCGCGTTCCTCCAGCAGCAACGCTGGAATAGCCTGGCCGTACCCACATCATGCCTGCCACGCTCAGCAGGTTGCCTGCGCTGAAGGCAGCCATGGGCCCCAACGCTTGGGAGTAGGGGCTTGCCTGCCCAGCAGATCTGCATCACAGCAGCATGTGTGTTGCTCAGCAGTCGTGCCCCTCCCTGCAAAAGAACACGCAGGCAGGCGCGCATAGCAAGGCTCGCAGCTCTTGTGGAACCGCAGTTGCGCTGCGGGGTAGTGTGTTCATGCGTACATGCGTGTATGCAAGTCAATTTGCGAGCTCTGAAACCAAACGGCGCTGGCCAGTCGCGGCGATGGCGCTGACGAGCGCTGGTGCTGCCTCCTTGGCGCAGGCCAAGTACCCCCACGTGCCCGTCATCCTCCACGCCAACGGCGGGACAGGTGCGGCAGGAGGATCAGCAGCAGAGCGCATGCATCCATGTGGCGCGCACAGGGGGTGCCGCGGCGCTGCCCTCCCTGCGCCGGGCTCGCGGGGAGCCGGTGGGCGTATGTGTTGCCGTACAGCAGCGCAGCATGCATGTGTGGAAGGAGAAGATACGCTGTTCTGAATACTGTAATGCATGCGGGGAAGCTGGCTGTGGAGCCCTGTGCTGCTGTGCTGTGCTTGCAAATTCTGTCTGAAGTTATGGACCGCCCCCTAGGGCTCAGGGTCCAACCCGCGCACACGCGTGCACGCGCACACGCACGCACCAACAGACCTTACTGCGACGCACGTGCACGTGCACACCCGCGGGAGCACCAACAGGCCCACTGTTATGTGTACATGTATGCTGCCTCACTCGCACAGGTGTGCGCGCTTCCCCGCATGCATTACAGTATTCAGAACAGCGTATCTTCTCCTTCCACACATGCATGCTGCGCTGCAGGCAAGCTTGAGCTGATGCGCAGCAGCGTGGCCGACGTGATTGGCCTGGACTGGGCGGTGGACATGGCCGACGCGCGCGCCACGCTGGGCAGCGGCGTCAAGGTCCAGGTGCGTGTACCCCCCGCGTACGGGCGTAGGGATGTGCGACATGGCACGCCTAACCGCGCACGGCACATGTCGTACTGTGCATTGGGCAGGGCGCACCGATGGCAAGCGCTATCAGTGCACACCTGGCTGGGCTCTGGCTGGGCTCTGCGCGGCCCGTGGCGCGCCGTGCACTGGCGCGCCGTTTGACGAGCTTCACAGCAGGGTGACGTGGTTGTTGTTGTTGTTGTTGTTGTTGCTGTTGTTGTTGTTGTTGTTGTGCCCGCTCCTCGCCGCTGCGCCCCACCCTGATGATGCCCCACGGCACACCGCGCGCGTATCATGCACGCTGCACAGGGCAACGTCGACCCGATGGTGCTGTTCGGCACCGAGGATGTTATCAAGGCGGAGGTGGAGCGGTGCCTGAGGGCGGCGGGGCCGCGCGGCCACATCCTCAACGTCGGCCACGGTGTTGTACAGGTGGGCCCGCGGCAGGGGGGGCAAAGGGGGGGCGGGGGCTCGCAGCCTGCGGCGCGCCGTGCGCGGCTGTGCCGATCGGCCGATCCCGACGGCTGGTGCAGGGCGAGGGGGTCACCCACCACCCGTTGCCTGACGGAGCTGGGTGCGAGGCCTGGGCTGGGGTGGGTGCACTCGACCAGGGCGGGCAGCACAGCACAGCACCCCACTGCGCCGCTGATGAGCAGTAGGCTGTGGCCGCTCGGTTGACCTTCCCACCCACACGGACTGCTGGCTGCATTTTCCTCGCGTGTGAAGGCTACGCCGGCCGGCCGGCCGGTGCATGTGAGAGCGACAAACGGCAAATGACTGCATGGGGCGTGCTGCCTCGAGCAGGGTGCCAGCAGCGGGGCCAGGGAGGGGATCTCCCGCAGCAGGGCGTCTTGCCGCTACTGCCGCTGAACGCGTCACCGCTGCGCTCGCAACGCCGCCCGCAGGGTACCCCGGAGGCCAACGTGGCGTACTTTGTGGAGCTCGCGCGCCATCAGAGCGCGGCCGTGCACGCCGCGGCGGGCGCGCACGCCGCCAACGGCGCGAAGCGCGAGGTGGTGCTGGCGTAAACACGGCCTGTTTGGGGGCAGGGCGTGGGCGACGGCCCTGGGTGGGGCTTCGGCTGCTTTGCGCACACGTTTGGTTGCATGCATGTACGGTGCTGCGAGTGTCAGCTGCCCGCCGTACAGGAGGCGGTTGGCGCCGTTCCGCCTTGGCAGGACCGGACCGGACCGGGTAGTGAATAGCAAGCGTAGGATTCAGCGTTGTGAAGGATGGGTCTATGGGTGTGCAGAGGCAGAGGGCAGAGGGTAGATCCGACCATACGGTTTACGTGTTGATAAGGTGTGCTGCGCCTCGCGTAAGTATGAGCCAGGGCAGGGCAATGCCCTCGAGGGCCACAGGGATGCCACCCACCCGCGGTCGGTCGGTCGGTCGGTTGGGAGGCACGCGAAGGGCTGTGACCACGTCGCCGCGGGGCTGCGGCCGCAGAGCAGCGTGCGCCGTGTGATGCTGCGCTGGCCGCACATGGACATGGACACGGTGGAGCCGCTTCAGGGCTCAAAACACTCAACGGTTGAGTGCAGGATGTAGACCATGAATGATGACACAATCAGCATCGGGTCTGAGGCAGGGCGTCCCCCATAACCCCATAACTGCAGCACAGCGCTCACCCAGGCGTGTTGTCATCAACTGCCTATAAACTGCATACACTTATTAAGTAGTTTGTCTAAAAGAACTACATGTGTAGTAGTTGTAGTAGTCGTAGTACAAACTAGTGTAGACTGTAGTCTGTATGCAACCAACCAAACGTGCAACAGCGGACTGCGCGCCACCGAAGCCCCGCAACACGCCAACATGGCTTTGGCAGCCGCAGTGCCATGCTCCGCCTGGAGAAAACCGTACAGCACGCGAGGAGGACAGGGGCGCTGAGCTCGACGTGGGGCTCGCATGTCCGTTTGCAGCAAGTGCATCACATGGGACACGACAGGTCGGTGTCGGCGCGCTACAGGTCACGATGCGCATGGTGCTCACGGATCCGGGATCGCGGCGGCAAAAAGCGGCTCAGGCGCGCAGAAGCGCCGGCAGGGCCTACGGGGCCACGAAGATTGGTTCATGTGATCTGTGTTTGGACGCGTCAAAAGCGGCTGATCCTGAGTACACCAACCGATCGCATGCGGCCGCCTCCTGAACGCCCTGCCCTGTGCAAGCCTGCTGAAGGTGCGTTTCCTGCTGGCGCCGCTTACGGGCGGGCAAAGCTGCAGCAGGCTGCAGGATGTGGCTAGGCTCCAAAAAGAGGGACAGGACGCAATTGACGCATCGATGGTCCTTGCAGCACGCCACTCCTAGCAAAGCCTCGCACCATGTTCCCTTTCAAAACTGTAGCGCCTGTAAGCAGGCTGCAAGCTGCGACTCTGAGCTTGTTGCCGTCGGAGCCCGCTGCTGCTGCTGGTGGTGCGGCGGCGGCGGCGGCTGGCTCAGCAGCTCCTTGCCGCACAGCACGCTTGAGGGTCCGCCGCTGGACGCGACCATGTCGGTGCGAGACGCTAAGGAAACCGCCACTGCGACGTTCAAGGCGCACTCCTGCAGGGCGCCGCAGGGACCGAAGGGTAGAACGGCGGGGGGGGGGGGGGGCGGGCAGCGGTCACAACAGTTTCAGAGGCGATGAAGGTGTGATGTGCTCCTAGCAGGCGGGGAAAGCGCGGGGCCCGCGACCTTTCCGCGTGGCTGCTGCTCGGCACAGCCGCTGGTTTCGGGGGCCAATGTGCAGAGAGGGCGCCGTCTAGGGCACTGCAGTCAATACCAGTCTGCATCAAGGTCCTGTCCTTACACAGGGCGTCACTAAAACCTTGACATCGCATGTACGTGAAGCTAAAAGCCAGCGGTAATGTGCAGTGGCTGGTGCCATGGACACCCTCCTGCACCACCAGTCCGCGCTCAACGGGACCGCGCTATGCCACACGCCCTCATTCACGGCCCCACTGACGCGCATCAGAGGTGCGACTGGTTCCTGCCATTACGTCAGTAGTGACGTATCAAGCCATTCCCATTACATGTAGCTTCACGTCATGCCGTTGAGGTGGCCACCACCCTCTGCACGCATCGCGCAAAGCGCGCGTGTGGGGCGGGTCGTCGCCGTCCAACGCGCAAGGCGTGGAGCGCCGGTGCCCATGCGGCGCGCGCAACGCCCATGGGGACCACGCTGCTGCTGCTGCTGCTGCTGGCTGGCTGTGGCGCGCACCTTGATGCGCCGGATGCTCGGCAGACGCACTCGGCAGCCAGGTCTCCTCCGAGACATGCCTGTGCATGCACACAACACAACAGCGCGCCAGCCGCAGCAACAGCGCCGCTTTAGCAGAGCTGCGCGCCTCAACAGTTGTCTGCTGGTTGCGGTACCGTAAGGGCTGGCGCTTTGCTTGCCCCCTGGAGTGGGGGTCACTGAGCGTGCAGGACGCTGCGCGCCAGGCCGTTGCCCAGCGCGTCCGCCGCGGCGCAGCTGGGAACGGGGGCTCTGGCGCGCGTTGCCGTGTAGCTGCAAGCACCCATACACACAGGCCCTGCCTTCCGCCCAGCCCCGTGCCCCTTGAGCAGCGTGTTGGGTAATGCAAAGATCTTCCGCGGCCAGCGGGCTCCGCCGTCGCGGCCCAGAAACCCCGAAGTCCAAGCCCCTTTTGGCCTCCTCCAGTGACGATGCTCTCCGCTATCCCGCGCTTGCCTGCAACAGCCTCCGCGGCCGCCAGCAGCATCCCATCCGTGACGCGTGTGGCGCCGCTGGCGACGAGGGCCCGCCCCGATGCCCGGGAACACGAAGCAGTTGTTGGCCTGCGCGGGCTTCAGCAGCTCGCCGCCACCACCACCAGGGCGCCGCGCCGCAGGGAACTGCCAAACAGGCCAGGCACCAAAGAGGCCAGGGACGGCAGCGCACGAAGCAAGCAAGTTGAGTGAGTAGCAGGCCAGTGCCAGGGCCAGGGCCGACCGGCTGCTTCCACAAGCGCAGCACTGCTGCTGCCCAGGCGTCCTGGCCAGCCTACTCTGATAACGCCACGCAACTTGCGCGCAAGCAGCTTGCGGCGTCATAGCCGGGGCCTGCCCACCTGGGTGCCTGACGCGTACACGGCCCTGCCCTGCGTGGCGTCCAGTGCCTGCGGTAGGCAGGGGGCGTGTACGTCAGCGTACACAGGTGCCGTACACAGAACCTCTGTGGCAAGGGCCTTCAGAGAAGCGTTAACGGCGGCCGGCACATCCAGCAGAATGGTGATTGATCAGCGCAACAGGTCGCGGGGGGCGCATCCACCCACCTGCTGGAAGCTACACTCTGCCTTGCTGGTGGGGTTGGACAGCGCAAACACGATAGGCCGGGACGAGGCGCTTGGCTGCACCTGCGCGCGCAGTTTGGGCGACAAAACAGCCGCAGGTGCATGTCTGGTGCCACGATGTGCATGCACTCGGAGCCCATGCGTACGGGTGTCTGCCTCTAAGTATACTACCTGCTAACGGGGCGGGGGCTCCTGTTGTGTGGCAGCACGACCATGGTATGTTGGTATGCATCCAGTGCAAACTGCGCAGGCCAATCAGCGGCGGCGATGGCTGCCTGGTGGTGTATTCGCAAACAAAGTGTGCGTGCTGGATTGTGCACCTGCGTCAGGGCCTGCAGCACAGTCTCGTTGAAGGCGCCGCCGACGGTGGCAGCTCCGACGAGGGCCGTGGGCCGCAGGGCTCGTACGGCGGCCTCGAGTGTGCGTACGGCACCCTCAGCCTGCAAGACAGGCGCCAGGTGTCCCCGGCGCAGCGCAGGACGTCGTGTGTGCGCGGTGCAGCTTTTGTCATCCCACATCCAATCGTAACGGACCGGACCGACGGGCCGCAGCACGCTGCCAGGATCCTTCCTTCGCGCGTAAGCTGCAATGGCTGGCTCAACCGCCAAACTTCAAGCCTCCCCGGGTGTGCATAAAAGCCTCCCCGGGAGTGCATAAAAGCCACCGGCCAGCTGTACCGCAGGGAGGCACGGCGTGCCGTGCCCGTTGGGTGCCCTGCATCCCCCTCCCCCTGCCCTCCCTGTCCCTGCCGTGGCTGCTGTCCCCCGGTCACACGCAGCCCAAGGACACACGCCCTGGACGCCGATAGCCCGGGCTGCACTGTCAACCCCTGCCGACACCAAATACGCTGTCCTGTACCGTTTGTTGGCATGCTCACGTGGTGCTTTCAGTGTATAGCTCTCCCGGATCCGTTTAGCGTATAGCCCCTTGCACGACGCACGCACACACCTGCGCGTCGTACGGCACGCACCCACCGGCCACCCCGCGTGCCCCATCTCCCTACCAGCGCCGACGGCCGTGGCTTGGCGTATCGTTGCTTCAGGGCGGAAAGGTCCTGCCTGCGAAATGCGCGTTCCCCAGCGTTTAATTGAACATCAGGGGCAGCGGCGCAGGCGCAAAGCGCAACCGCGCGGCGTTACCATGCGACACAGGTGGGCGTAGCACAGCACCTGTCAGAGGTGATAAGCCCTTTGGAGTCGAACAGCCAGACGCGCGACGCCGCCTCGGCGTGGGCCAGGCCGCGCGTTTGTAGCGCGGCGCACAGCAGCTCCGCAAAGCCCAAGTTGGCCTGCGCCAAGCAGCAAACAGCCATGGTACCAGGCCGCGCGAAGCCGCAGGCCGGCCCGTGCAACAGTCTTGATGCGGAAGACGAACACACCTGGCCGGCTCCGAAAAGCAGGAACCTTTGCTGCTCCAGGGCTGGCACTCCCTGGGATGCGCGCAGCGCCCAGCAGCGCCGCGAGGGTAATGGCGGCGGTGGCCTGGAGGAGGGAAATGTGCGGCGTGGTGGTGGGGCACATGCGGCTGACTCAACGAGGCGCCAGGGCCGCACACGTACAACAGAGTTAACCACGGGGACATACTCACGTGGGGGTGCCTTAACAACACGAACTTGTGCCACCAGCGATGACAAAGGCTGCAACCCGACGCCGTACGCACTGCACTCCAACGCTGACGTCATGTGGCGCAGTCCTGCTTCCGCGTGGGGAGCGCCATGCGCAGGATTGCGGCAAACACAGAGAGGGCAATACAAAGGGCTAAAGGCATGCGCGAAGGGGTGCGACCTGAAGGGCAGTATAACCCGCTTGTCGCTGCTGGGAAACGCTGAGCTGAGCGTGGCCTGTCTGCTATGGCCGTACTGGTGCGTTGGCAGGCCATGTCATGTCATGGCGAGCAACCTTGCCACCAGCACGCCGTTGCGGCACTGTAGCCGGACCCGCCTGTATGTCGTCGTTGAAGGTGGGCACGTCTGCAGCTTGCAGGCGCTGCGAGAGGGTGGCCAGCGGAGGCAGCAGAAGCAAACGGGTGCAGAGTGGAGGGGTGCAGCACACGATGCGTCATGCGTGCGCGCGCTACGGGAGGGCTGATGGGCCAATGGACTTCGCACAGGCTCTGGCAGCCGTACTGTACCGTACGGCTGTATGCATACACAGAGCAGGGCAGCTCACGTGGCCGTACGTTACACAAACCTTCGGCCATGCCAGATCCAGGGGGTTGGCTGGATCCCGTTTTACTGTACTGACCTGGCCCCACCCCACCCGGCAGAAGATCCCACGCCAGCTCGCATTTCATCGCGGCCTGTGGGGGACGAACCCCTCCTCCGTATTGCACCCGATAATCAGGCCTGGGAGCGGGCCAGCAGGAAAGGTGTGGCGCTGCGGCTGCTCCGTGCCTGCCCCCACCCGACCCGTCCCGACAATTACCCACCAGGCGTCCAAAGCCGGGTGATTACGCCACAGATATGTAGCATCACAGCCACGCGCGCCCCCGCAAGCGCAGCTGGTGCGGTCGGTCATGAGCCAACGGCGCCTGTGTTGAAGCGGCCTCGTGACACACGTGTCGTGCTGGAAGCCCTTGCGCACCGGCGCGTGTATCGCGCGTGCGATGTACCACTACTAGCTGCAACCAATGCACCTATGCTGAGTACGTTGTACGCCAAAGATCGCTGGCGCCCGCTGATCTCTCAGTCCGACACTGCACTGACCCTGCAGCAGCTTGAAGGCGTGCCCCACGCCCAGGTCCTCCCAATGGACCAGCAGCCCGGGGCCGTAGCGCCGCTGCGTGCGCGCGCGGGCGCACAGGTCAGCAGCGACGGCAGCGCAAAGAGCGCGCTCTGACTCTCCGGCGAGTGCAGCAACCGGCGCGCTGAGCTGGTGGTGAAGGAAACAACGATAACGACTAACAACGAAAGAAAAGCACCGAAGCACAAGTGGTGTGGCAACTGGTGTCGGGGGAATGGCAAGCAACACGCACATCCTACGCTCGCACTGCCTTGCAGTGTAGTCACGCTATCTCATTCCCGGCCGGCGGCGCGGCGGTGCCGTACCTGCAGCGCCGCGATCAGCTCGTCCACAAGGCCGTCGTACTCGGCCCCGCGCTCGCGCGGCACGGGCAGCCCGACGTACAGTGGGTCTCGTACGACGGACGCCGTGTCGCAGCCCACGTCCAAGGTGGACTGGAACGATCCAGGAGGGGTCCACGCCTGCACGGGGGGGGGGGTGTCGGGGCGGGCGCCATGAAGGCATAAGCAAGGGTGCCAACACACATAGCCCCCTATAGCGCTGCTGACTACGCAGCTGTGCTGGCCCGTGAGCCGCAGAGGCACCGACCGCATTAGGTTACAGCGGTCACGCAGGTAGATAGGTAGGTACGTAGGTAGGTAGGTAGGTAGGTAGGTAGGTAGGTAGCAGCATGCCGCGCCGTTTCAGTCTGAACACCGCAGTACCAGGTGCCATCCGGCCTTGAGCTCTCCTCTCGTGAGGCGCACACCTCGTCAGCAGCGCTCCCTACCCGGCCCCGCAACGATCAAACGCAGCCTCGCCCTGCCTTTGCCTCGCGGTGTGCTGGGCGTGCTGCGGTGCTACCCTCGCACCTGCTGCGCCGTACACCGCCGCCTTGCCGACGGGTATGCCCATGCCGTGCGCCCCCAGGTCGCCCAGCCCAAGGATGCGCTCGCCGTCCGTCACGACGGCGATGCGCGCCTGCGGGCCACAGCGCGTTGGTATCGGGATGCGGTGGCGGGCCGTGGAGGTGCGCACGGCTCTTTGGTTGGTTGACGGCTGCGCCAAGGCCAGAGGGCCAGGGCCAGGCCCTGGTCAACGCCGTGCGCGTTTTGACCGACAGCGCGCAGCAAACCCGACCGGACGTGCACGCTTGCTTGCACCCGTTCGTTGCAGCAGCAGCGTGCCACAGCGGAGTGCCTGGCGGAACGGCACGGCGTTGCACTGGGGCACAGGGACGCACACAAGCCCGCAGGTGTCTTGGGGGGGGGGGCATGCCAGGCCCTGGCAGCGGTACAGCGCGCAGTGGACCGCTTACACCAAGTACAGCTGCTGTCGTACGAAGGCTATAGTACGACACCGTACCTGCGGCTGGTGCCCAGCCCAGGCGTCCACGAGCTGCTGCACCCTGCCGCGGTGTCGCAAGCTGACGTACAGACCCGTGGGTCGCGGCAGCAGGCTGCCCCACGCCCAGGCACGCGTCGCCCACGGTGGGCGTGTAGATGAGCGGGAGGTAGCGCTCCACGTCCTGGGAGGGCGCAGGGGCGTATGCAGGGCCAGGGCCCATCATCAAGCCGAGAACGCCCCACAGGGGTGCGGCGCAATGCGCAAGTCGTATCAGCGCAGGTGGCCGCAGCCCGGAAAGCGCGAGTGGGGCCCGCCGCGTCTGTGCAGATGCGGTGCGTAGCACAATGTCCATCTTGCTGGTGTAGCGCGCCCCTTACTGCACTCCATGACGGCTGCCTTGCACACCACACCACGCCCGTGTCTGCGCGTTGCCGGTTTCTGCCGGCTGGTGCTGCCGCGTCAAACCTGCCGTGAATCCACCTGAGGTTGCCAACATCGTTACATGTGATTGAGCACATTGGAAACACCTCAAAGCATCAAAGAACATGGAATTGACGGGCCACGGCCGCACTGCGTGGACCTACTTGCTGCACCAGGCTGTAAAACGTCGCCTGGTCGCTCTCCCTGAGCGCCATCAGCATCTGGTACTGCAAGCATGTACACACCGGCGCCGCCGGCCAACGCACGAGGCACGTGCGCACATAGGCGCAACATGTGCACAGGAATGAGCCATGTGCTCTCATCGAAACGCAACGGTTACGGTGTTCTTAGAGGCGGCGGGCAGTCCAAAAGGTAACCGTCACCTTGATACTCTGGTGCAGACAGACAAGGCGAGGGTGACGGACTGCCGTGCGGCCGCCCCGCCGCGTCCTCCTCTGCATGCATGCATGCATTCCTGCCTGCCGCTTGCGCATGCGCCCGTGGGGCCCGCCGTAGCTGCAACAACGGCGCGCTCGGCTTGCGTCCAGGGAGGGTGCCGATATAGGTCCGGTGCGGTCGATACATGGCACCACGTGCAATAGGCAATTCGTGCATTAGGCTGTTTCCAATACATGCGACTACACGTGATGCTGAAGGTGGCTGGCACCCTCCGTTGCGCCATACCTGCAGCAGCGGCGCGCCGTCCGCCCTGGCTACCGCCGCCGCCGCCCGCGCCACCTCCAACGACGGCTCCGTCACCGCAGCAGGCAGCAGCCCCGTCGAGGCCGTACGCTTGCCGTACAGGGCTGGGGGTGGCGAGGCCGCTGCGGCAAGGGCCGTTCCCAAAGCAAAGCGAGGCAGAGGCAGCATCCGCAAAACATCGTAGGCGCAGCCGGCTACGGCGGCTGCGCGTGCAGAGGGTGTCAGTCGCGTTGGCTTTACGTGCACTCGCATGCGTTGGAAACAGCCTAATGCGTCAATACTGGCGAAATGACCGGAACCATCGGGCCCTGTGGCTGCGCGGGGCCGCGGACGTACGCACCAAGATTCCTTTCACGCACACTCCAGCGGGGAGCAACGAGATTGCCACCTGCGCGCGCGCTTGCATACCGCCGCCAGTCTTTGCAGCACTGGAATCGCAGCCGAAACGTGTACTGCCTGGCTTGAGCATGGCGGTATCGAGGGCGTGCAACACTTCAAGCGCCGCTCGCTGTGGCTCACCCAGCCTAAGCCGCGCGCAGTCCGCAACGTCAGCCCACCACGTCAGCTGTGTGCAAACACACACGTCAGCTGAGTGGCATATGCCCTGACCACCGCCGCGCTGGGCTCACACCACCGAAGGGCAGCACACCACCGAAGGGCAGCACACCGCACGGCACGACCGGAGTGCCCCACAGCTGCGCGCCTAGGCGGACGCCGCCGCCGCGGGCCCCCTCACCGGTTCACCGCCGGGTCGCGCAAGGCTTGGATGCCACGTACAGGGCATGCGGATCCGGGGGTCGTGCCGGCCCCAGGCTGGCCCGCCGCCGGCCCCGCCGCGGACGGTGCTGCTCTGCTCGGCGGCGGGCCCGGCTGCGCTGCGACCGCAAGGACGCCAGCAGAGGCACCTGTGTGTGGGCAGAGTGGTGGGTGCACACAGGAAAGCAGCGCGCACAGTTTGCCAAAGCAGCTGTTGCGGGCGACGTGTTTAGGGGACAGGGCGGTGTGCGGGTTTACGTGTAATCGCATGTATTGGATATGGCCTAGCAAATCAAGTACAAAGTGGTGACTGGGACTATTGGCACACTCTGGTCGGAGCGTGCCGGTGCTGTGCGGCCGTGAATGCGGGGGGTGGGGGTGGGGGGGGGGGGCAGTCCGGTCGCGGGCAGCGCGCCACATGCGGCTTTTGCGGTCGGGTCGGGTGCACCCCGACTTTCCGGTGCACGCCAGGCTGCATGCCGCAAGCCATTCTGTTGCAGGGCAGGAAGTCATGGCGCGCGTGCGCACGCACGTCCGCATGCAATCGTAAGCGAGGGCGCATCCTGCGTCGCCCTCACCCTGCAGCAGCGCACGCCGTGTGGCGCGGCTGTCAGCACGTGGCGCAGGCGCATCCTGCGCGCCTGCTGCACCCGGCTGGCATTGAGCCGCCATGTGCGCTGCATGCATGGCGCCGACGGTGCCCGCGCGCTGCTTGCACAGGCGGCAGGGGCAGGCCCCGCCCCAGCCTCCACTCCGGCACCGCCTTTTTCGCCAGCTGCATGGCTCAATATCGCCGCTGTCTGCCGGTGACTACTGGCACGCGTGATGCGCGCCGCGCCTATAGGCTCGTTCCGGGCACCCCCCACACAACGACGACGACACCTATCACACCTGCGCACCTGCACAGGCAACTAGACACCCGACCTGCGCGTGTGTGCACATTGGTTTCAGGAAACCGCACCAACACGATGCATGCCCAGCTGCGCCGGTGCCGGGATGGGAATGGGCCGGCGTTGCCGTACCGAGCAGTTGTTACATGGACCCGGCCACAAACGGGTGAACAGCGACGCCGCGCTGGCCCGTGAGGCAAATGCACCTGAAGGTCGCTACATGTTGTTTCTCCTATACGTGTATGGTGACGCACGCTCTGCCTTCACCCTCTAGCCACAGTATACCTTCTTGCCTGCCTGCCAGATCGCGTGTGCTGCCCACCATTCCTCAACACTCTTGTCAGGGAAGCCATCCTGTTGCCCAGCGTTGGTTGCGAATCTAGGCACGCCGTTGTGACATTGCGGAGCGCGGCTTGTCTGGACAGCCGACAGAGGTTGGTCCTGCGCTCGGCCCCTCCCGCGCCGACGGCCGTCACTCTGTCGGCATTGCGTGTTTGCTTTCTAGACTTTGTCCGTATCGCAAGTAACATGCGGAACCAGAGCAATGCTCATCTGCACTGCAACGGGGCTGGGATCCTCTGTGGCTGCAGGGGCTTGGGACGGCGCGCGCCATCTTCTCGGGCAGTCGCCCGCATAGTCCCGGCGCCGGAGCAGCTGCAGCCTCTGGCCCAAAGCCAGCAGCCATGTTCTGCAGCATCTCTGGCACAGTGCCGGAGCACCCGGTGGTCAGCAGCAAGTCGGGCCTGCTCTTTGAGAAGAGCCTGATCGAGAAGTATGTCAGGAGACCGGCAAGTGCCCCCAGACCAAGGAGCCGCTGTCCCTGGATGACTTGCTGCCAATCAAGACCAATAAGACGGTGAAGCCGCGCACGGCACCAGCCACCAGCATTCCTGGCCTGCTTAGCCTGTTCCATGACGAGTGGGACGCGAGTATGCTCGAGCTGCACTCGATGCGCGCGCAACTGCACCAGACGCGGCAAGAGCTCAGCCATGCGCTATACCAGCATGACGCGGCCACACGTGTCATTGCGCGGTTGATACGGGAGCGCGACGAGGCGCGGGCGGCGTTGACAGACATGCGGGCGCAAGTACGGGCAGAGCTGGCGGCCCAGCAAGCAGCCGACGCGGAGGCAGCGGCAGCGGAGCCTGAGGCAGCGGGCGGCCGGCGGCCAAAGGCGGGCATCCCAGAGGATATCATCAACGACATGACCGAAGTCAATGCGACGCTCAGCAAGGGCCGCAAGAAGCGCCAGCTGCCGGACGCGCTCCCCACGCCGGAGGATCTCGCTGCGCTCTCGCTGTCCGGGTCACACCCGCTACACAAAACCACAGCCGGCGGCATCGTGGCCATCGACGCCAGCCCGCAGCAACCCAGCCTTGTGGTCACGGCGGGCATGGACTCCACGCTGCAGCTGTTTGACTACCTGCAGGTGCGCGCCGAGTTGTCCGTACGTAGGCCCTACAGGGCCTACAGGGTAGGCCCTACAGGGCTAGGCTGGCTGCATGGGTCCTGCCGCAGCCTACCAGCGCCGCGCAGCGGGGACAGCACGCTGTGGCGTGCAGTGCGCGCGAAGCCACTGGGCCGCTTTTGGCTACGTGCATGGCCACCGCCGCCACCCCTATGCCGTCCATGCACACGTCTAATGCGCGAGTTGGGAAAACAAGATACGTAATAGACGCCCTACTATTCGTGCTGTACGTTTAGGCCCACATGATATGCCACTAGTGAAGCACTTGGATGATGCAAATCGCACCTGGTACCCTACAGGGGCTGCCTGGGCCGCTGTGAGCGCCTCCCCGTCAACCCACACAATTGTGGCGTTATCGTGTCAGCAGGCCACCAAACCTCCCTTGCCAACTCAGGACGGACGTGCTAGGCACTGCTGCGTTGCATTCTGGTTGTTCCGTTGGAACTGCCGTGAGGTGTGCTGGACAGGCTGTGGCAGCTATGCGTGCAGCATCCCACAGGGCCCTTCTGACCGCGCGATGGCATGGCGCCCGCTGCCCCCTCCCTGCCATTGCCGCCCGTACCACCTGGGGCAGACGCGCGTGGTTGCCTCCCTGGAGGGCCACACCAAGCGCTGCACCGGCGTGCAGTTCATCTCCTCGGACGTGCTCGTTAGCTCCAGTGCGGACAAGACGGCGCGCGTCTGGCGCGCCGCCAGCGGCGGCGACGGCAGCGCGTACGACTGCGCGGCCGTACTGCGTGACCACTCGGCGGACGTTGTGGGCGTCACCTGCCACCCCAGCCGGCGGTACTTCGTCACCGGCAGCTCGGACACCACGTGGGCCTTTTATGACCTGGACACGCTGACGTGCCTCCGGCAGGTGAGCAGTACGGCACGCGCAGGACAGGGCAGGGAGGCGGAGCGACGCGAGGGGGTTGATGGGGGGGGGGGGAGTTTGGCGGGTCAGCGGCGAGCGGCCGAGACGGCACGAGGATGGTTTGCCGGCTCCCCCAGCAACCCCGGCCGCAGAGCGCCGATGCTGTGGCCTGTGCCACCACCCCACTCATGACGTGAGCGGTGGCTGTGCCTTCTTCATGCCAGGGCAACGCCGTGTATTCCCTGGCGCTGTACTACCGCAGCGGCTGCCAACCTGCCGGCATGGGGTTGCCTATGCCGTTCCTCTCCGGCTCGCAGGTGTCCCGCGAGGACGGCGCGGAGCCGTACACGTGCGTGCAGTTCCACCCGGACGGCCTCATCTTGGGCACGGGAACGGAGACAAAGGTGGTCAGGTGAGCTGGCAGCTTATAGGTATGACTGTGTGGCTTGTGCCACCGCAAATCACTGCAACGGGAGGGAGGCATAGCAATAGCAGGGTGTGCCGGCCTGCCAGGAGCACTGCAACGGGAGGGAGGGCGTTGCAGGGTGTGCCGCAAGGTGGGTCCTGTCCAAAGCAGACAATTGTGACTGTGCCGCTTGCTCCGTGCTTTTTCGGAGGCATGTGGCGGTGGCGCGCTGGGCGTGGCCCCAAGCAGCGTTGACCCTGCACCCCCGCGGACCCCACTCCATTGCCGTCCCTGCTGCTGCCGCTGGCATGACGTGCATGCCGCGCCCCTGACGCGCTGTGGCGTCCGTGCAACGTGCCATGCCTGCCCCGCCCCCCACAGGATTTGGGAGGTGAAGCAGCAGAAGAACGTTGCCAGCTTTGAGGGCCACACCTCGCCCATTCGCGCGCTGGCCTTCTCCGAAAACGGCTACCACCTGGCCTCGTGCGCCGACGACAGCGTCAAGCTGTGGGACCTGCGCAAGCTCAAGAACTTTAAGTGAGCACTGTCACGTGTGTGTGTGGGGGGGGGGGCTGCCAGCAGAGGCATGGCACGGCTGGCGTGAGCGTGGGGCGGCGGCTGGCGTTGTCGCCGGATGCATAGGTGCTGCTTGACGTGTACGAAGGAACGAGGTAGCAGCAGGAAGTGTGAGCCTATCGGCCTATCAACGGCGGGCCGGTGGGAGTCGCGCGGCGAAGGGTGAGAGGCGCCCGCAACACACGCGTGTGTGCTCGGATGACGGCTCGCCGGCGCGCTGGAAGCAGCAGCATAGGGAGTGCAAAACTGTTCTTTCCATGCGTGCCGATTGTCACAAGCGCCGTGCGTGCCAAACCATTGCGCAGCATCAGCACAACCTTCACAGAGGGCTGCCGCCCGCTCAGCCGCGTGTTTCCTGGCGCATATCGCGCCTGCCTGTGCCTTTGCCGCTGCCGCCTTGCGACAGGTCGCTGCAGCCGTTCAGCGACGGGCCCTGCCTGTCGGTCGCTTTTGACGTCAGCGGCCAATACCTGGCAGTGGGCGGGCCCACCGTACGCATCTACGGCCAGGCAAGTCGTAAAGTGGTTGTGACGGCGCCGCAGCATCCGCGCGCGACCATTGATTGCGCCGCTGCTGTACACACGGCGGCAGCACCTTCGTGTACTGCGTGTTGGCAGTAGAGTAGCCATCCAGAGAGGCCCGTCCAGTAGCTCGGCAGCGCACCAAAGGCTTGCTCGGCGTGCTCGCAAAGTGCAGGGTTGTGCCGGTTGTGCCGGTGGTGATGGGTCGTGGTCGCATTGCCCTTTGGCCACTGGAGCAGGTAGTCTATGACGCGTAACCGTTGCTCGACGGGCTCTTCCTCGTTGGTGCCGCCTCTGCACCTCGTATGCCCGAGCCCGTGCTCAGAAAGGTCCTCACCTTGCAAGCAGGGCAGGCAGGTTGCACACGCAGGCACTCGCTCTCCGTGCCATGAGCTGTCGCATTGGGCTGATCCTGCTTTGTTCATGTGTTCCGCAGAAGCAAGAGTGGGCCGAGGTCGCCTCCGTGACGGAGGTTGCCAAGAAGGCGCTGGCGCTGCGGTGGGGCGCCGACGCGCGCAGCCTGCTGGTCGGCGCGGCGGACCACAACCTGCGTGTGTTCAACGCGCCGGCGGCGGAGGCCGGCAAGGAATGAGCGCGCGCACACGCTGTGCTGCGCAAGCATAGGCGGCGGAAGCGGAGGAGGAGGCATTTTGTGGGCCGTCTCGCGCCTACAATGGCGTGTGGGCTGCGCTGCCTGGATGGCGGCCCTGCCCGCGGTAGCCGCCCGTCGAGCAGCGGGGTGGGGCGGGGTGTATGGTCGAGGGAGCACGCCGTTTGCGTGCCGGCTGCAGCGGGGCTGCGGGAAACACGGCGGCCTTTCTGCCGCAGCTGTCGCAGCGAGAGCCTGAAGTGCCCGCCAGGGTTTTGTGCAACGGTTACTGTTTGTGCACGAGCCGTTTTGGTCGGCGCCGTCAGGCGCAGTGCTGGCAAAGCGCCCGGTATAGGCAGTTTCACGTGGCGGCTTTGCCTCTTGCTGACCTCTTGTGGCCCGTAGATGCAACAACACAACAAGCGCACACAGCGTAGGCACACGCAGGCACAGTGTGGGGACCTGCTCGCTCGGTAAACCCGCAACACCCGGACAGGTCAAAACGAAACCTGGACAAGATACGAACGCTCTAGTACGGCAGCCAGCAAGCGTACCCATCCTGACCACCGTCGAGACCTTGCGGCGCACGTACGTCGGGCTGCTGCTGCTGTTGCTTGCTTGCAAAACGGGGCTGCAGGGATTTGCGGGGCTCCACGCTAGCCTGACAACAACGCAGAAGTGCCACAGCCTGCAGCAAGAGGATTGCACGACATGACATCTGCAAGCCGCGCACAGGAAGCACCAGCGGTGGGGTTAAGAAACCGAATGAAAGGGTAGACCGGGTAGATGCACGGCGGCCGAAGTGCGGACAAACTGAAGGTGAAGGACTGTGGCAATGCAGAGAAGTCCTACAACTGGTATGGGCGTTTGTAACCCGCATGCGTGCCCGCTTGCGTGCCTATTTCTGATCTTCCGGCCCCGCACGGCGGCTGCCACGTAAGGATTCCCACGGCGACGTACGGAAAGTTACGGAAAGTTACGGAAACCTAAGGAGTGTCAAGGAACGCTAAGGAATCCTTGTTGTTCTCATAGTGCGTACGCTGTGTGGCGCTGCGCAGTTCTATCCACAATCCATGCTTGGCTCACCCACGGCAGCCAAAAGGTCCGTCGCGCCGAAGACACATGCAGAGGGGGAAGTATACTGAGTTAACCCGTCGATGGCAAATCCGCACAGGGCTTAGGCCGCGGCCCCGCGCAGGCATTGCAAGTGCCGGACCCTTTCAGAAGTACATCAAAGGTTGAGGGCAACCATGGTACACACAGCCAACACTCCGGGACCGGGACCTTTGACTTATCGTGCGATTGGAATTCCACCGTAGCGTGCGTTTCACCGTCTTTTAGCGCAGCCGTACACGCTGTGCTCCTGCGCCCGTTTGGACCTTGCTTGCGCAGAACGCTCACCGTTTTCCCATGCGTGTGCACTTACCTGCCCATCGGCTGTCGCGCCGCCAGAGTGGTGGACACCACCTTAAACTGCTGTTGAAGTGCAGAGCTTGAGGTGCGGACACTTGCCTTTACGTTACCTGTATACGTGTGTGAGCGTTGTTGACGTTTGGTGCGTTTTCCTTGCACCATCGAAAACCATGCACTTCGCATCCATCATAATAATGCCGCGTTGACTGCGTGGTGCTCTCCGCCTTGTCATTTGCCTGTCGCAGTGAAGCTTTTGAGGTGCTGGTTCTGGCCTGTGTATGTGTTGTAAGCGTCGCTTTGCTGCGGCCTAGTTCCTTTGGCCCTGTGTGCGCAGCGCGCACGCCCATTGGTACTTTGGTAGTCGCCGTCACTCGTCAGGCAGTTGGTCGTCGACCGACCACGGATCAGTCTACTCCTTGTGTCGCGCCGCCGTTGATCTGTGAATCTGTACTACACCCTTGCGCGTTCCCCGCCGTTGGAGGATTGATGGCGTGTGCCGGGCACGCGTTCTGCGCTGCCACTGAGCGCGGCCTGGCGTAATCCTGTTGATGCTGATGCCTAAGTACGTTGCACCCTTGTAGCGCCGTAGTAAAGCTACGTACGTGAGCGGGACAGGCACCACACATAGTTCCAAGCAGGAAGTGGCACGCATGCTTTGCCTCACAACCGCCGTGCCACTAGTGCCACAAGTTCAAGCGCATTGTTGAGGAGGCTGGCGTCCTCCCAAGGCCAACAAGCATTTGCAAACGCTGCTCAACAAGACATGATGTGACTGCGTGCTGAAGAGCACATACAGAGGATTGTTGCATACGGCAACTAACCGTACTCTAATTGTCAGCATGTCACCCTGCCTAGGCGTGCACGGAGCGGGCAACCATAACACTGCAAGCCCCACGCCACGGCCTGCGCCACTTGCCTGACTGACATGAGTCAACAGCGTGCAACGAACACTGGAACTTGTCGTACCAACAGGCAACACTACTGTTACCCGGGCTGCTACACAGCGTGCAACCTGCTGAGGTGACGTACGGGCACACACTGACACCATAGCAGCAACCGCAGCAACGGTTGGTTGGCACATATAGTTTGAAACTGTGCCGCCTATATGCGCCGCCACACCGAGTTACCATTCTTGCAGTACTTGCAGGCATGTTGTGTGTAGCACCCCAGTGCTGCTGCATGGTGCCAGAGCCGCTGCATGCTCGTTTGTGGTTGTTTATTGATGTTGAACAGCCTCTTCCCCTGGGTGTTGGCCAACACGGGTGTTGGCAAAGCAAACACCCGTGTTACTACCGCCCGTACCCGTATCTACGGCCTGAGCAGCAGCTTGCCGATAGTTCCCCTGGACTCAAGGAGCTTGTGGGCTTCTGCTGCTTGCTCGAGGGGCAGTGTCGCATGCACGTGCACGCGCAGGGCGCAGCTCGCCACCATTCCCAGTGTACGGCCGGACACCACGGCGAACTCCTCCTGCGGGTGAAGCAGGCAGGATGTATGGCACGGTAGCCTGGTCAGCCAAGCCAGCCGCTGGATTCCGTAGGGACGGGGCACCAGTTGCAGCCAAGTGCAAAGCAAGGCTTTGACCCAGCGGCACTGCTAGCTGTCAGCTGTCAGGCAGGAGATGGACAGGACAAAGTTTTTCAGCGGGTTTCCTTAAGTTCGGCCCGACCCGTGGCCCCCTGTTCCAAATCCCCCCCCCCTTCCCCACTGTTGTAAACTGGCAGCACAATTTGTGCGGGATCTGCCATTGAGAATCCTGGCTGCTGCCTAAAGAGGCAGGGATGTGGCAGGTGCTGGCGGCACCGTGCACAACACAACATGCCTAACACGCCTAACACGCCGTATCGTATGATCTTCCCAAACTTGCCGTATGGTATGGGGCTGGTACAAAGGTACATACTGGGAAGAAGGCACCTGACATCTCGAGCATTCCTCTTGCCACGCGGTGCCATTCCCACAACACCCACCCCACCAGCAGTGAGCACGCGATGCTACCACAAACCAACATGGCACATCTCTACTAGCGCTGTGATCCACATGTCCGATGGCTGTGTACCGTGCAATTAAAGGGACTGATCTGCAAGACGTGCCTACTTCGTGCGCATTGCATTGCGTGGTTTTGCGTGAGCATACGGTTTGCGTGCCGTTGTATGGCTGTAGCATTTTTTTCCGCGGCTTCATCGTAAGCACCCCGTGCTTTTGGTTAGCTTGCTTGGTTGCTTGCCTGTCAAGGTTTGTCGGCCTGTTGATGTTGGCCGATTGGTTGGAACGAGTGTCCCTGGTGGCTGAGTTGATACATACCCTTTGGTATCGTTGTAAGATGAGCACTACGTGCGAGTTTATCCGTGCCCAGCCCCCTTAACACACGCGGGTTTGACCATGCGCAACATCATCATCATCATCATCATCATCATGGAACGAGTGCGTCATGGGAGGTAGCTGTGCACGTCCTGCCGCCTTTGCTGTATGTGTCTTTGCGTGGGCGCCTGCCGGTGCCTAGCGACTTGCCAACAACATCGCCAATGCAAGTGAGCGGGTTGTTGTTGCTGTTGCAGAAGAGGGCCTACGCTGGTCAGGATCCGTGTGACGCTGGTCAGGATCCGTGTGACGCTGTCAGGATCCGTGTGACGCTGCCCAGAAGCGGCACTATGAGAACGGCCGGGTCGCGTTAAGTTGCGTTAAAGAGGGCTGTAACGCGACTTACGCGACCCAACGCAAGTGGGGGAGCTTCCCGCGTTACAGCCGACCCAAGGCAACGCGACTTAAGGTGACTTGAGGTGCGCGTTACAGTCGTTTAGCGCAAACGCACCTGAAACAACGCGAAATGTACGCGAGCTAGCGGGGCAGGTCCAGCTGCTCATGTAGGGGGCTGGCAGTGGACGGCATCGGGCTGCACCTGATCCCTAGCTACAGCTAGCTAGCTAGCTAGCCAGCTAGTGATGGGTGCCTTGCAGCCAGTGCAGGTCTTGACATACTGGACGACCTCAGCTCGAGTCGCATGTACAGCGCATGAACAAGTTCCGTAACTGAACGCAACACGGCGGCCGTACGGCAGGCGTACGACTGAGGTGTGCAGCGTAGCTGCGGTGGCGCCTCCTAACTCTCAGGGCTCTGAGGGTGCTGTTGTAGACGGTTACGACCTGACCGCTGCCGACCGTGCTTTTGCGGTGTCCGGAAGCCGTTTCTTGCACGTGCAAAGTTCTCTTCCCGTGCAACCGTGCAGGAAGTTCTGGCTGGAGCCCGACCTTGCACCCCACCCCACACTCCAACTCCCCCCCCACACTCCATACCCCCCCCCCCACACACACACACACTCTCTCTCTCTCACACACACACACACACACACACCCTCTTTCACCACCACCACCACCCTTCGCTTACGTGCGTACGATGTAGCGGCGAACGCGCTCTTTCACGAAGGGCAATCCATCGCGGGGTGTCCAAGGGCAAAACCCAGATACGGCAAAAGTTCTGTTCCTGTCCACCTCCCGTGCCAGGCTCAGTGGCGTGAACCGCTCACACACACCACACAAACACACCGTTTTGCCTCGCCCGCCTTTTGCGTTGAGGACGATGCGCCCACGCCGCAGCGGCTCCCCCTCCCCCCCAGCAGTCCCCACCCACGCACCCCGCACGGCCCCCGCACGGCCCCCGCACGTACCCCGCCCTCGCGCCCCTCGCACACCGCACCACGCGCTCTGCGTCTCCCGGCCGGCCGGCCCCCCGCTGTGGGCCGCCGGCCCCCCCCCCCCCCGCTGTGGGCCGCCGGCCCCCCCCCCCCCCCGCTGTGGGCCGCCGGCCCCCCCCCCCCCGCTGTGGGCCGCCGGCCCCCCCCCCTCCGCTGTGGGCCGCCGGCCCCCCCCCCCCCCCCCCCCGCGGTCCGTCCGCCAAACGCACCGGCGTGGCGATTAAGTCCCATAGCGCCGGCCGCATGAGGCGCACGTTGTTGCGCGACAGCTTCAAGATGTCGAGGTCAGGCACCTGCCGCGCGCGGTTGGTGCGAACACCCCCATCAACACAGGTGCGACCATATGGGCCCTGACTGTCCATCATACCAGCGCAAGGGTTGCATTGGAGAGTGTGGCACGACCATCACCACCACGTCCTGGCTATAAGCCGGGGCTCTTGGCTTGCTGGTGCTCTTGGCGACGCGACGTGACGGCAACACATCTCATACATACATGCACAAAAGGAGGCGCAAGCGCTCCAGACGCTGCATTAACAGCTCATGAGCTCAGGCATCACTGCCGCCACCCCCGCACGTGCCGCCCAACTATAGCAAGGCAGGGAGGGCAACAAGCTAGCTGGAAGGGCCGGGCGATACTGGTGCTGTAGCAGTGCCGTGAACACCAAGATACCTTGCCGGACGCGTTGCCAAAGGAAATCATCCAGCCGAGCTTCTCTAGGCAGGCCAGGCTGGCGTCAAAGGTGGCTCGCCCGACGCCGTCGTACACCACCCGTACGCCTCGGCCGCCGGTGATACGCATCACCTCCGAAACCACATCCTGTGCGCGTACGCGTACGGCAGGCCCCCCAATCAGCGCTGGCCCGCGGTGTCCGAGCTCTGAGTGCCTAGATGCCTAGGCACGTGCCAAGTCAGCTGCAGTGGTGTGTTCCCCCGCCAGTGGGCGACGGGCGCATGCGGGGCGGAAGGTGGAGAATCATTTCACGCAGACTAGCACGCAGATTGATGGAACCAGACCCATGTTTTTCGAGTGCAACAGCATGGTGCGACGTTGCTTAATGTGCACACGCAAGCCCCGAGGCGCCTCACCCCCACCGCACCTGATGGCTGTAATTGATCACATCCCTGCAGCGCGCAAGATGGGTGGGGCGGCGGGGGCGGGGCTCGGCTCGGCTCGGGGGTGCTCTGTGCAAAAGGAATGCTTGTGCAACCGGCAAATGGAGCGTCCGCAGCGGCATCGCGCCCGCCGTCTCACACCTGCCCAACAACAGAACTGCGCATGAGCAGGCGGTCTCCGCACGCAGCGCGCCCCGCAGCACCAACCCCGCGCCTCACGGGCGTTGCGGGCTGCCCGTGTACGACGTGTACGACGCACGGCACGTGCCGGGCCTGCCAGCCGCACCTGCACCCGGCCTTGCGCGCCACCTCCTCCTTTTGTGGCGTTGACACGGTGCCTATGACGTGAGCACCTGCGGGCCAACAAACGGCAAGGTCTCCCCAATCAATCGTTAGCCTCATTGCAAAAGAACCCGTCGCCATCGTTGTTGGCCCACAGCAGCCGCAGAGCACAGCATGCGGCTGCGGTGCCGTTGATGGTACCACAAGTTCAGGCTGCCGCTCTGTGGCCTGCTTGGCATCCTTATCAGCCCTTCCAGGCTCAGATGCATGTCCAAACCACCCCCCGGCCCCACCTGTTCAAAGCAACCCCCCGACTCTGCCGTCCAAAGCACCCAGTGCCACGCACGGGTGACCAAAGCACCCCCAGCTACAAGTGTCGTACGCGCCCCGCCCCCCCCGGCCTCGCTCGGGTGTTCAGAAGGGA
>JAZKJV010002877.1:600000-881085 GCA_037367405.1 Ottelia alismoides
TTTTTATTGCTCATAAAATTATGAAAATTCATAGCATTGCTTGGAACTGACTTTAAATCGATTAAGCAAGCATTTTTGGAAATAAATAATTCATGGGACTTGGGATTTAAATTGAATTTAGCTACACATTGATTGACATGCTCATTTACCTATATATTCACATTACATTCATTCATCATTCTTTAAAAATTCCAAAATGCATAGTTTTTATTTACTCTCATTGCATTTGTTTTCTTGCATAAAATCAAGAAATATCCATTCATCATATTTGTTTTTAGTTAATTGCATCTTTTATTTTAAAATCTATTAAAATTTGCAAAAAATCCAAAATCATAAAGAATGAATCTAACCCTGAGTTATTTAAAAGTTGGTTCTATACCCTCGTATTACCTCCCTGAGTTTGACCTTGGGACTTGTCCAAGTATAAACAAATTTACCACATTGGATTAGTTGTATAATTATTTTCATATGATTTTTGATTGATCGCCGGGTTTTTGTACTACATCAAAAATGACAAATTAACAAGGGGATTCTATGGTCTTTCAAATGGCATCTTTATCGAGGAGGTATATGGTTTAGGTTTATTTTTAGACAAATTAGTGCATAGGTTTTCCACCCTTAGGTAGTTAGACCCTGGTTTTCTTGTATATATTTTTCTCTATTTATTTCTTTGTATTTTCATATTTATTTTTGTATTTGTGTATATTATCTTTATCTATCTATAATATAAATCCCTTTTTCATGTGAGGGACCTGGTTAATATGTAGCGGCTTTTCCTAGAGGATGACGTAACTCGCAGCGAATGAGATGAGTGGTGTTGTGGACCGAGCCTGCTGAGGAGGAACAAAGAGACATTTTTATTTTTAGAAAGAGAGTGTGTGCGTTTTAGATTAGATTTTTATTTTTTTGAGATATTATTTTTTGTAAATAATTTGTAATAACTATCTAATTTCCAGTGGTTCTCATTAGGCTTCACACGTGTATCTGAACACTAGACTCTTAGCCCATCAGACCCATATTTTTTTGCGGTGCTTGACATATATCTAGGACTGCACTTCAGCTATTAGAGTTACTATATTTTATTTATTGCGCTCGTAGTCCTAGGATCATACATTCATACACATTAGACGTTTACATAGCCAAAATTAACATGTTCTTCAATTGCTAATAGAACTTTCTGTCTATCTGTAGTTTTCTAGTGCATTCATATAGTATAAATTTCAATTATATTTAGCATTTATATGGATAGTGTGTGGATCACTGTAAATATTTTTATATGAGCAGGCATCATTATTTTATAATTTGCATCGGCTTTTCTGACTCCTCCCTCCATGTTTTTTCACTTAGGATTAAAGGATATTGGGATTGTCCAATAAATGTGCTTGATCTTGGGATACAAAGTAAGTGATCACTTAATCTAAAATTGGGACTGCTAGACATTGTTAATTAATTAAAAAATAGATAAAAATGAATATCATTGTCTTATGGGAGAGTAACCCTGATCCTTTGTATGTATGTACTTACCTTAGGCACTTACCTCCAAACTATGAGTGAGTGAAGACGTAGCCTTAAGGTTAGAGCTCAAAATCCTAAATCTGCGCCCTAAGTCTCCAAATTCGACTCTTACCGGTTTGGGAGTTGCAAGCGCTCACCTCCGACCACATTAGACATTTTGGATGTGCTAGTTTATTATCTCCTTTAAGGGTGTGATACAACCCGATAACCCGGCTAGATCGCTCCTTTGATTGAAGATAATATAACCACATTTGGGCATCATGGCGACGAACATGTGTGTAACAAACATAAAGATTGTTTTATTACCAAATTAAAACTGAAAAGATAATTGCTCGAACCTTTGTGGCCTTCATTGTCTGAAGTTGGTGAACTTGGGGTTTGTATTGTGTATTGAATTGTATGCATTCAAAGACCATGTATTATATACCTTTACAGAACTCTTTGGCCTCATGATTGAATATCGTGCCCCAACTCATATCTCTTGAAATCAAAAGATAGAAATTTGGAGCAATTTCAGTTCAAACTTTACAAACACTTCATTGAACGCTCCAATTCTCATGACTTTCCGGACCTGTAGTGACTCTCTTTGTGGACCCTCTCGGTTCCTAGATGACTCTCTTCTACGAAACTTAACTTATCCTATTGAGTTAGAGTATGGTCAGACCCATGCAATCCACTGTTCTCTTCTAGCACTGAGAGTGACCCTATCCTTGGTGCCTCTAGATCATTTTCTTTGTCAAGAGCTTACACGAATCCACTTTTCATTGATAGTAAGGATGAAGAAGCAGTAGTGCCACCAAAAAAACCACCAGAAGATGAGGATCAAAATGATCCCATTCAAGCAATACTGGATAGGCCAGCACAGACAGAGCAGTTGAACGAGACGCTTAGAGATGAGGTGAACCATCTGAGAGGTGCAAGAGGAGAAGATGATTTGATGAGAGACAAATACAATCCTGTAGAGAACTAAAATAGAGTTGTCTTAGGCCAGACCACCTCAAGAAGCATATGATCTGAAACCTTATTTCTTGGCAATACTCCTAAATTCAGTAGGAATGAGATATTAGAACCCTTTACATTCCTCCAAGAGTTTGAAATGATCAGGATAATTGGAGTAACCCTCAGGCCGATCGGGATTATATCCGACCACATGCGATCCCCTTTTCCTTTGTAGACAAGGCACCATATTAGTTAAAGAATTTAGGGATGGTAATAACCACTTGGAATTTGTTCAAAGACTTATTATTGAAGAAGGTTTATCCTCTAAATCAAACCAATCATATGAGAGCCACATCAAAACTTCACTCAGTACTCTCACGTGCCTTTCCACAAGCCCAGGAATAGTACAATGTCCACTTTTATCAACAAACCGAACCACCACCCAAGGTAGTCGATGAGGAGTCTCCACAGGTGCGAGAAGCCAACGAAGTATGGTACACAATTGATCCCGCCAACTCTGCTCCCTCACAACGTATGTTTCATTCATCCCTGACAAGCCGTAAATTTAGCCCTTTAAAAATGTACAATTAGCACTCAGTGGTCATTGCAGTTGGGCTAAATTTGGTCCGTCAAAAGCCATCTAATTGATATATCAATGAAATCAAATGGCCGTATTTATATTTTTGCTTGGGCAAGCCCAAGGTCGAACTCAAGGACATGAGCCTCTCTCATGATATTTGGACTTAAATTAATTTAACTAAGTTTCAGATTCATAAGTGGTAGGTCGATGAAACGCATGCAAGAAAGAAAATGAGCATTTTTTACTTCTTTTTATCATGCAAATAGATGCGATGAAATACAACACAAAAATATGCCCGAATTAAAAAAAATACTTGAGCTATTTAATCATTGGTCAAATCACGGTCAAATAATGAAGCTATTTTCAATCATGTAAAAATCATGCATATTAATCATCACACTAGAGACACATAGTCAATAAAATAATACATCAAAACTCAGCATTAAATCTTAATTATAAGCATGTCATTAAGAAGACAAGGAAACAAGCTTCAAAACACCACTGAAATCGACTCAATCGGAGCTATGATGCTCAAGATATGCACGAGTGAAGACAGAGGCATAAATGCAAGAAAACATGAAAGATAAATAACAAATAGGTCCCTGGGAGGGACTAAAATGCAAATAAAATGAAGTACAAGACCTTCCCTGTAAATTCCCCACATGCACGGGGGTATTTTCGCAATTATTAAAACCCGTGAGGGTATAAATGCAAAATACCCTAGGCGCACGAGCTCGGTACGTGAGATCTGGACCTGTCTGCAAAAGTAGCAACTTCCAAGGGCCTTCCTGCAATTTGCCCAGAATGCACGTGACCTGCACGTGCGCTCCAAGATCGGATGATTCGGGGGCACGGGGGAGACTCGGAATTGCTTCGGTTCGGCTCGACGGACGACGTAGACTTGATGCAGGCTCGATGCAGGCTCGGAGCGCTGGTCTGGTGCTGAGGTTCGGAGAAGCTTTGGCGTTGACACGTGGACCATCGAAGACCGTCTGATCATCAAGATCGTGCGGTCACTGAAGCTGCATTAGGTATCAACGTGGCTGCTTCGGCGCTGTTGGATGAGCTCCTGGAAGGAGCATTTAATGGTGTCTGCTTCTTCCTCTTCGGCTACAACTGGCGGAGGATTCAGACCTCTGGCGAAGCAACTGCATATCCGCCTCCATCTTCCTCCTGACCTGTTACGCTGTGGGGCCATATGAAGGTGCATCAACCGTCGTTGATGCTCAGGGAGGACGCCGGAGCTTCTGAAGAAGGCCATTGGAGCTCAGATGCCGGAGATGTGGGTTGCGAAGTCAGCTCCGATGGAGTTCCGGCCATTGAAGGGGCATTCACCTGTAGATTAATTTCAAATAGCCTAGGCATGCAGGTGAGTAGTGCACGTGAGTGTGAGTGAATTGGGAGCTTCTTGTGAATGAAGAAGGTAGCAGCTCAGAGATCCTCCGCCATGGAGGGCGGAGAAGCTGGGTCGGAGGCGATCTGGGATATGGAGGAAGAAGATGAGGTTCTGAGGGTGACGCGTGAATGGTGGTGATGTGGTGAAGCGGACGAAGGGGGCAATGGATAGCAAAAGTGTATGTGAAGAGATAATTAATTCAAAGAAATTGGAACAAAAATGAAGAGGAAAGCAGAGATACTTACCTGGGTAATGGCGGAGCTGGGGCCTGTGCGCGAGCTCCGACGAGGACCTCCTCGGTAACTGGAGGCAGCTAAGCGGAGCGGAGCCACTGCGGTCCTGGTCGTGATGAACTAGGGGTCAACACCAGAGGATATAGCTGTCTTCGCGCTCCATGCCTCTCCCTCGCTGTCAACGAGGAGCGAAGGCATGCTGGGTGATTCCCCACGTAAAGGTGAACAACCCTGAGGAGGATATGGGGTATTTGAAGATCGAAGGTGGTGGTTTCGATGGCGATGGATGTGTTTCGCGGGGAGGATACGGGACGAGCGGAGGGAAGGCGTAGAGTAACTGACGACCCGCGAGAAGGAGGGATGAGTGGGGAAGGTTCGGGAGCAGTTGGTGAGTGGGGAAGGTGGAGATAGTGATCGGGAAAATAAGAAGGGGGGAGACGGTGCGCGAGATGAGGATCGTGGGCGAAGGAGTAGCGCGAGGTAGACGACGAAGTCTTGGCCGTTGGATCTTGTGATCCAACGACCAAGAGTAGGGCGCTAGTTAAAGGCCCGGATTTGATCAAGGAAGCGAAATCGAGGGCATAGGACGTGCCACGTGGAGCAAGGAGACACGACGCTGGCGACGGTCTTGATGGAACCTCGAGTTTGATCGGATGGTTGACAACGGGAGCGGAAAGAACGGTGGAGATGAAGAGGTCTGGAGAGGATCGGGCGGTGCGTGATACACCACGTGGCGGGAAGAGGTGAGGCGCTGATGGAGGGCTATGATGGAGCCCAGGCTTTGATCGGATGTCGGGGATCAAAGGCAAGATGAACAGTGGCGATGAGGAAGGAAAGAAGGCCATCGGACGACAGAGAGATAGCGCGCGCGACCCGCAATGAAGCGGGCCGCGTGGCACAACCAAAAGGCGCCACGTGACCCAATCAATTTATTGCGATAAAGAATTGTAGAAATAAAGGGGAAAATGATCGAATTTGGAAAAACTCAAATACATGAAAGTTGTAGATCTTGATGAGATCTACAAGTTTCACGTTGACCAAAAACTGAGATGAGGTTAAACAAAGATAGAAAATATTTTTGAGGGTGTTTTTTAAGGATAAAAACACCATGATTTTTAATTTTGCTATTTTTTGTATTTTTTAATTTATTCAATGACTCTGATATTTACAGGGATTTGCCTGATTCTTATTGACACTTAGTCCAACTTAAGGGGTTAATTTCAGTGAATTAGAAGCATGAAACATGGTTTCATCAACCCCCTATACTTAAACTATGCTTGTCCCTGAGCATCAAAGCAAATGAATGAACTGGATTAACCCCCTGGTGCATGTGCGTTCAGGATCCGATCTGTTCAAGTCTTCTCGAAATTAGAGATCCAAAATCTTAGAGCTCAAGCCAACCTTACTCAAGAGGTTTCCAATTCCTCTAGTTATCTAGACTCTCTCTTGTGTACATATAAACTAAGGATATGACATTTAGTGTTGACAACATTCATGAGAGTAGAGTCAAAATGTCACCCAAAGTCTTGGTCCAAGAAATTCTCCTAAGGACCCAATCCTATACACTAGGGAATAAATCAGATCTTGCGTCCAGTCTACCGTCTCTTTAGTTGTCAGACTTGAAAATGTAGATGGAAGGCCAGTGATGGAGGGTATAGGATTGTGTCATTTCTTCTCTCCCTCTCATTGGAACAAGGATTCTCTCTAGTGCCTTATTAGGCAACACATTTTTTGATGTTGATCAACGCGTCTGTCGATAGAAGTTGGAGCCGTTTGCACTTGTTTTCTTGGTAATACACCGGGGTGTGTCTTTTTTGAGTACCTATCGTACTTCTACACCCAGACTTGTAGCATTTACGATGCATAGCCCTTTTTTGGTGCAAGCCTGACTCCTGGTCCTAATAGCGGTGGTCCAAGTGGACACTTTGAAAATGGTTTGGAGCGCTCACCTTTGATGGAAGCTCTTGTTGAAATTTGACTTTGTATGGAACGAGAGCTTTTCTTCGACATTTCATTACTTGGTAGTACTTTTGGCTAGCTCCACTGCTTTTACCAAGAGGTGGCACACACTGATCAACATTTTTGTTTATTTCACACCATGACACTTAGGTCAATGTCAAGAGATTAGTATAAAAACCGAGTTCTCATACTGGTTGAAAATGCTGACACTCAGGTTTCATGAAGCCTTCAAAGATTTTATTCCATCCTCGAGCATCATTAGATTAATTCCAGACTTGAATCCCTCATCCTAGTCCCTTAAGTGAAGAGTCAACTCATCTCATCGAAACCGCAGTCGTGCATGTGATGTGCTGATTATATGCTTATGGTCGGAGGCTAAGCATGCAATATAGCACACAAATCTAGAAACCTAGGGAACTATGGATGATTAAGTCTAAGAACCTGATGGTTAAGGCCGGTTAACCTAAAATCTCGAGACCTCATAAACCAAGTTTCCTAGAACATTTCTGATCCTGGTTGAGAGTGAAAGGGCAGGGGAATTAATCCAACTCCTTCAACAATTTTTTAATATTTTTTAAGACTTTAAAAGATAAAATAACTGCCCAAACTCAAATGAGTAGATGCATCTGCATTCAACCAGTATAAATTGTAAGTACAGACCGGAGCCCGTTGCTTGAGGACGGAGCCTTACGCGATGTCCTCTAAACCACCTACTCTGCTAAGGGCGAACCCTCACTGAACGCGGTAACTTTTTTGGGCTTAGTAGTCATTATTGATTTTTAAAGGATTTTTATTTTTGATTTTTTATTGTATTTCTTATTAAAGTTAGAACACAGGTTAAATTCAACTTTCCTTGAAATCAAAAAGAAATTTCAATACCTTGTCACACAAACAAAGATTTTCCAAGCATTTTCAAAAAAATTTCCAAAACAAGAGAGACTCCTTTTAAAAAATCATTTTAAAAATATTTTTCTATAAAAATAGTGTAACATAATATAGAAAGTCTTGAAAATAATTTTGTCCACTTAGTTCAAAGGATTTTACTTTAGCCAAAAAGTTTTAAATTTTTCAAAATTTTCAAAATATAGCTAAAGTACATATACTGTATATACGGTATACCCCATATACTTAAACTTTGTTATGTCCTCATAGCACTAGATGATACAAGTCCATAGGTCTATTTAAATATAGAAAAATATACCGGAACTAAGGAGGCTCCCCTATATGTAGGTTAAAAATAACCCAAGTATTGAGGCAAGGAAAGATGAGTGGAGAAAATCAAAGGGACTTGGGTCCCCCCTATACTTAGGCTGAGAGTAGCCTAACTATACAGATTAAGAGTTGATGCTGGGAGAGACCCGAGGTGAACGATGAAGTCGGATGGATATATAAATAAGCGGTTGAACCTTCAGAGATAAATGGAGTACCTAGGGTCTAAGGGAGGGTTTCGGAACATCCATAGCTCAAACAAGCATGCAACACCCCTTTTATTTCACTAACTCACACGTGAAACCAACAAAAGTTAGTTGATTATCTTGTCAGTTTTATTGGTGATTAAAACATTCTATTTTTACACGGAAAATTCAAGTAAAACCCACTGCGTAAACGAGGGTGTTGCTCTCCCAAAACAAGATTTTACTCCATTTTTAGGTTGACTTGCAATTAACGGTTCCAATTATTTTGCTTAAGGTTATCACTAAATTAAGGTGAGCACATAAACCAAGCAATCATCGTCTACCGCTCATTCTCATTTTCCATTTACCTAGGTGATCAAGCTAGGAGGGTAAATCGAGAAAAGCCATGCAATCAATAAAAACCATGACCTGGGCTAAGCGAGTAAACATGCAATACCTTAGCAGAAATACTTGAAAACTTGGACCGAATTGAAAACCAAAATAATATGTATGCAAGTCGATTGAAAACTACACCTAACATGCTTCTATTAGCGGGAAAGAACATATTGTAAATTTGGTTAACTGAAGCGATGCTATGTGCGTCTTTGTTTAAAGTGTGTCCTACATACGAGTAAGAACGTAAAAAATGAAACGATGAAAGAAGCTCGAAGAGCCGCGTGCCCGATCCTAGGTCGACACTCAAGTGGGGACGATCCCCACACAACCACATATGATTCGTTCATTTACAAGCGCGAGTCTTCGATTGAAGACCGCTGTAAAGACGATTATTACATGCATATGAAATGAAATGCGAAAGACACAATTTTTTTCCTTCGATTTTTCTCCAAAATTTTCTGATGTGACTCCTCACCGCAGCTAAACATTTGCTCCTCGCCTCCTTGAACATCAAGGGCCCTATCACAAAAGCAAAAGTTAGGCATCAATCGAAAAGAAAAAAAATTATGATGCAAGACAAATGAACAAATTGACCTACGTAAAAGAAACACTGAATTAAATAAATAAAAACCCAAACAAGACAAAAGATGAGTCGTTTCCCCATCAACAACACCATTTGACGAGCCTCAAATTTAGCCCTTTAAAAGTGTAGAATTAGCACTCAGTGGTCATTGAAGTCAGGCTAAATTTGGTCCGTCAAAAACCATCTAATTGATATGTCAATGAAATCAAATGGTCGTATTTATATTTTTACTTGGGCAAGCCCAAGGATGAACTCAAGGACACGAGCCTTTCTCTTGATATTTGGACTTAAATTAATTTAACTAAGTGTCAGATTCATAAGTGGTAGGTCGATGAAACACATGCAAGCAAGAAAATATGCATTTTTTTACTTCTTTTTATCATGCAAATAGATGTGATGAAATGCAATATAAAAATATGCTTGAATTAAAAGAATACTTGAGCTATTTAATCATTGGCCAAATCAGGGTCAAATAATGAAGCTATTTTCATTCATGTAAAAATCATCCATATTAGTCATCACACTAGAGACAACTAATAAAATAATACATCAAAGCTCAAATGGTCAAATCTTAATTATAAGCATTTCATCAAGAAGACAAGGGAACGAGCTTCAAAGCACCACTAAAATCGACTCAATCGGAGCTATGATGCTCAAGATATGCACGAGTGAAGACAGGGGCATAAATGCAAGAAAACATGGAAGATAAATAACAAACAGGTCCCTGGGAGGGACTAAAATGCAAATAAAATGAAGTGCGAGACCTTCCCTGTAAATTTCCCACAGGGGCGGACTGGACCAATCTGCAAAAGTAGCAACTTCTGAGGGCCTTCGTGCAATTTGCCCAGAGTACACGTGACCTGCACGTACGCTCCAGGCTCGGATGATTCGGAGGCACGGGGGAGACTCAAATCTGCTTCGGTTCGGCTCGGCGGACAACGTAGGCTTGATGCAGGTTCGGAGCGCTGGTCTGGTGCTGAGGTTCGGAGAAGCTTTAGCGCTGACATGTGGACCATCGAAGACCGTTCGATCATCAAGATCATGCGATTACTGGAAGCTACACTAGGTACCGATGTGGCTGCTTCTGCGTCGTTGGATGAGCTCCTAGAAGGAGCATCCAACGGTGTCTGCTTCTTCCTCTTCGGCTACAACTGACGGAGGATTCAGACCTCCGGCGAAGCAGTTGCAGCTCCGCCTCCATCTTCCTCCTGATCCGTTGTGCTGTAGGGCCATCTGAAGGTGCAACAGCCACCGTTGATGCTCGGGGAGGACGTCGGAGCTTCTGAAGAGTGCCATCAGAGCTCAGATGCCGGAGATGAGGGTTGCGAAGTCAGCTCCGATGGAGCTCCGGCCATTGAAGGGGCATTCACCTGCAGATTAATTTCAAATGGCCTAGGCATGCAGGTGAGTAGTGCACGTGAGTGTGAGTGAATTGGGAGCTTCTGCGAATGAAGAAGGTGGCACCTAGAGCTCCTTTGTCGTGGAGGGCGGATAAGTTGGGTCGGAGGCGATCTGGGCTATGGAGGAAGAAGATGAGGTTTTGAGGGTGACATGCGAATGGTGGCGATGTGGTGAAGCGGACGAAGGGGCAATGGATAGCGAAAGTGTGTGTGAAGAGCTAATTAATTCAAAGAAATCAGAAGAAAAATGCAGAGGAAATCGGAGATACTTACCTGGGTAATGGCGGAGCGGGGGCCTGTGCGCGAGCTCCGGCGAGGGGCCCTAGTCATCGCTGGACCTCCTCGGCGACTGGAGGCAGCTAAGCGGGGCAGAGCCACCGCGGTCCTGGTTGTGATGAACCAGGGGTCAACACCGGAGGATATAGCTGTCTTCGCACTCCATGCCGCTCCCTCGCTGTCACAGAGGAGAGGAGGCGTACTGGGCGATTCCCCACGTAAAGGTGGACAACCCTGACATGCGGAGGAGATGGAGTATTTGAAGATCGAAGGTAGCAGTTTCGATGGCGATGGATGTGTTTTGCAGGGAGTATATGGGACAAGTGGAGGGAAGGCGTAGAGTAACTGAAGACCTGCGAGAAGGAGGGATGAGTGGGGAAGGTCCAGGAGCAGTTGGTGAGTAGGGAAGGTGGAGATAGTGATCGGGAAAATAAGAAGGGGGAAGACGGTGCACGAGATGAGGATCGTGGGAGAAGGAGTAGTGCGAGGTAGACGACGAAGTCTTGGTCGTTGGATCTTGTGATCCAGCGACCAAGAGTGGGGTGTTAGTTAAAGGCCCGGATTAGATCAAGGAAGCGAAATAGAGGGCATAGGACGTGCCACGTGGCGCAAGGAGGAGACGACGTTGGTGGTGGTCTTGATGGAACATGGAGTTTGATAGGATGGTTGATAGCGGGAGTGGAAAGAACGGTGGAGATGAAGAGGTCTGGAGAGGATCGGGCGGTGTGTGATACACCACGTGGCGGGAAGAGAGTGAGGCACTGATGGAGGGCTGTGATGGAGCCCAGGATTTGATCAGATAGCGGGGATCAAAGGCGGGATGAACGGTGGCGATGAGGAAGGAAAGAAGGCCATCGGATGACAGAGAGATAACACGCGTGGCGCGCAATGAAGCGGGCCTCGTGGCGCAACCAGAAGGCATCACATGACCCAATCAATTTATTGCGACAAAGAATTGAAGAAATGAAGGAGAAAATGACCAAATTTGGAAAAACTCAAAACATGAAAGTTGTAGATCTCGATGAGATCTACAAGTTTTCATGTTGACCAAAAACTGAGATGAGGTCAAACAAAGATAGAAAATATTTTTGAGGGCATTTTTTTAAGGATAAAAACACCACGAGTTTTTATTTTGCTTTTTTTTTGTATTTTTTAATTTATTCGATGACCCTGATATTTACAGATATTTGCCTGGTTCTTAATGACACTTAGTCCAAGTTAAGGGGTTAATTTCAATGAATTAGAAGCATGAAACATGGTTTCATCAATCCCCCACATATCAGCACTCGTAGTAGAGGCAATAGTTCTACCTGGGCAATCAAGGTCCAACATCTGTTCAGTAGTCGTACTGCCAGCAAAAACATATGTAGTTATTTGTACTAGTACCGACAACCTTCTTAGAGGCAAGAGGTTGGGCCATCCAATGCAAACACCCCTGATCTCCAGCATATTTTCAATCAGCGTCAAAGGACAACCAATGAAAAGTACGATACGAGGGTTGACGTCAATCGGGTGTCACAATGGTAGGATGAGTACTCTACACCAAAGACCTCACTTTCATCCTAGGTTCAAATCAATCCCAATAACCTGAACCAACCACCACAACAAAAACCTAAAGATCATGCATACACTCTAGAACATGTATTTCTGGACGTGAGATCTTTTCGCATGATGATACTCATTACATCTTTCTTAGGAGCGGAAGGACCATGTAGATTCCTGATCGGGATAAGGAGAGAAAAGAGGAGGAATATGAGAATATACTTGAAAAGGACTCAAAGAAGGAGGAAAATCACCATCATACCAATGGTAGGATGATCATCCATTCAACAAGACGCGAGTCAGCTAGAGATGAGGTATTCACACCCAGATCAGCATCGAAAACACCATTAGAGTTCCTGCAGTTTACTTATGAGCACCATGTCAGTCCTGTACATAGTCCAGATCAGAGTCATATTTATGAATATTATTCTAATTTGAATACAAGTAGCAAATTGCATGATTCTGAATTTGACATGTTGTTGGAGTTCTCGATTTTTATTTAGATGTATTATACACAAGTGTCATCGCAACCCAATCAAGCATTAAAAAAATTTATTTGATTCTCAAGATGAAATAAATAAAAAATGTAGTAAGAGAATTTGTTATTTAATTTACTTGTATAGAAAACATGATCGAACTCAGTGAGGCTACAAATCCCGAGGGTTATTCTAATAATAGAAAAATCAATGAAAAGAATAAGGTCTCAATGTACGCTATTCTTTCTTGGTTTCTTTTTAATTTATTTTCTTATATTTTATAATTTCTATATTTTCTGATTTTAAGTTTTTAATAGTTTTTAGTTTTACAAATTTTTAATTTTTTAAGAATATAATTTCGAAAGAAAATTTATATACAAAAATAAAGAAGGGATATTTTTTATTTTTAAAATATAGTAAAAATGATCAAAAATGTAAAAATAAAATATTTTTGTATTTTATACTTTTTATAGTATTTTTGGTATTTTTAAAAGATTTTTCAAGTTTTTATGGATTTTATAAAAATTAGAAATTGAAAATAATGTTAAACAGTGAAAAGTAGGAAAGTTTTGAAGTTTAAAAAAATCAAATAAACTTAGAAATTATTATTTTCCTAAAATATAAGAAATTATCTACAATTAGGAAGTGAAATCACAATACAATTTTCTACGATTTTTATAAAGTTTTTGGTATTTTACATTTTTTTGAGTTTAAAAAATAATTAATTTATGAAATTGGCAAAGAAAATAAAATCTAAAAAAGAAAATGATTCTATTTTTTGGAATTTTCTATGCAATATTCAAACTTTTATTACTTTTTTAATTTCAAATAGTGAAAAATGCATTGCTTTTTATTTTTCAATAATAACAAATAAAAAATAAAATGCAATAAAAATTTTACACTATGAAAAGACAAGTAACTTGAATATAACGTGAATTTTCTAGCATTTATTGACCAATAACATTTTGGGATTTTATCACTTGTGCCCCTCCGAGATGTTGCAATATCAGTTATGCCCCTATCTTTTTGGTAATATCAGTTGTGCCCCTCAAAACTTGCTCCGTCATCAGTTGTGCCCTTCCGTCAGATTGACCGTCAAAAAATTAAAATAACCATGGTTTATTCAAACCATGGTGTGGTTAAGAAGGGTATTATGGTCCATACCCTTCTTCATCTTTTTCCTCCTCCATTTGCTCTTCTTCATT
The DNA here is from genome assembly GCA_037367405.1 of Ottelia alismoides. Taxonomy (NCBI): domain Eukaryota; kingdom Viridiplantae; phylum Streptophyta; class Magnoliopsida; order Alismatales; family Hydrocharitaceae; genus Ottelia; species Ottelia alismoides. Next base: position 613,895 of record JAZKJV010002877.1, read on the forward strand.
CTATTCATAATTTCTCTCTCTTACTAAAACCTTCATGCATCCATCGAATCTCTAAAATTTTTACATTTCCACGGACATATCACTCGTTACGGATCAAACGATGAATTTTATTGAATTTTTGGATGACTTTTTATTAATCAATTAGTCAAAAATTTATCAAAATTTAACAAAAAAACTCAACTTTTTATGAATCTTGGGGGTGACCTGGGAAGAACATGAGTTACTGGAGGAGACACGAGGTAGGTCGCGGCGACGCGGGGCTCAGGGACGGGGGAGAAGGGAGGGGGCGCAGGCGTCGCGGGGGAGCGGGTCGCGGCGGTGCGGGAGGGGCGCAGGGGGAGGAGGGAGGGGGCGCAGGCGTCGCAGGGGAGCGGGTCGCGGCGGTGCGGGAGGGGCGCAGGGGGAGGAGGGAGGGGGCGCAGGGGTCGCGGGCGAGGGGAGGTCGGGGCGAGGGCGCAGGGGCGGGTGCGGTGGGAGGTCGGGGGCGGTGGGAGGGCGGGGGCGGTGGGAGGTCGGGAGGGGCGCAGGGGCGGGGGCGGTGGGAGGTCGTGGGCGGTGGGAGGGCGGGGGCGGTGGGAGGTCGGGAGGGGCGTAGGGGTGGGGGCGGTGGGAGGTCGTGGGCGGTGGGAGGGCGGGGGCGATGGGAGGTCGGGAGGGGCGCAGGGGCGGGGGCGGTGGGAGGTCGGGGGCGGTGGGAGGGCGGGGGTGATGGGAGGTCGGGAAGGGCGCAGGGGCGGGGGCGGTGGGAGGGCGGGGGCGGTGGGAGGTCGGGAGGGGCGTAGGGGTGGGGGGAGGCAGGGCGACGGTGCCGGGGCGGTGGGAGGTCGGGGCTGCACGGGGCGGTGGGAGGTCTGGGCTGCACGGGGCGGGGCTGGGAGGGGGGTGCGGGAGGCCGGCGCTGGGAGGGAGCTCGGGGCGGAGGGGGGTGCGGGGTTGGGCGGCGCGGGGCAGGGGCGGGGGCAGAGAGGGAGGAGGAGGAGGTGGAGGAGGAGGAAGAAGAGGATGGGGAGGAGGATGAAGAAGAAGAAGATGAGGAGGGTGTAAAATGACCTCCTAACCTTTTTTTTAAAAGTAATTCCGCCTATGTCCTCAAAGTTAATGCCCGTTTGCACTGTGGATGGACGGTCATTAACCCGAGGGGCACAAGTGATAAATTATCAAGTTTTGAGGGGCACAACTGATATTACCAAAAAGATATGGGTATAACTGATATTGCGATATCTCGGAGGGGCACAAGTGATAAAATCCCTAAAATTTTTTATTTAAACAAGAGAAAGCAAGCTTAAAGTCTGGAATATAGGGACCATGATGTAATTATTCAATGTCTAAGCATAAAAAGATAATAAGAAATAAAATGCAAGGGAAAATATGCAATTTACCTAAAAAAAGCGTATTCTACACGTTATTGGCTGGAGGTGGGACTTTATTGTAATTTCCTGAAATCCGGGGCCAAAGTGATATTTGCCCAAAAAATAGTAAACCACGTGCACGTGCCTCGCAGGTGCGTAGTTAGGGTTGAAGCAGGGGACGTTCTTTTCCTTTCTTCGTTCGATTCGTTCCAAACCCAAAAGGATTAGCGGTAGCTAGTTTGAATAGTGCTCGAGTGGTTGTGGCCTCGTAGGTGGAGATCTGCGGTAGTGAAGAGGGTCGGCAACAGTCGATGTTGGTTGGTGGATGATCGATTGAAGGCGGCAAAGGGATTTCCTCCAAGGACGGTGGTGGATGAGGTGGATGCTCCCGACGAAGGGCTTCGGTGGATCTGGTGGTTCTTTGAGCTTCGACGATGGTGGGTTGCTAGCGATCAACGAATGGGGGTGCTCCTGGACTCGCTTTATTCTCTGAGCGTGGTGATGGGTTGCTGTTCCAAGAGGTGGATGACGGCGGGCCTCGCGCGGCAAGGGCAGTGGTAGTGGAGATCCTCTACACGATGATCGGAGATGGCGGACGGAGGCTAAGGCAGCGACGGTGGATGAGATGGTCGGCGGAGGGCACATGGATCTTCTTCAGTGGTGTGGTGGGGATCTTCAGGCTGAGGGCTTCGGTGGAGCTCGAGGTGGAGAGCGGATCCAGACGCGATGGCGATCGACGGTGGGATGTGGTGAGCGACGGATGGCTATGGCGCCCAAGAATTTTTTTTATATTTTTTTAAGAACAACAACTGACTATTTTTGCACATTTTTTTATTTTATCATGCATACCTGCAATAAAATGGAATATAAACCTACTCGAACAAGATGGCTCGATCCAAAAAAAAATCAAATGAAAATCAGTGCGCGAGGGGATTCCGTCGGTGGTGATGGATTGGAACCATGTCTCTGGTCACCGTACGTGGACGGAAGTGAGAGATCGTGAGAGATAGAAAGTGAAGTGATGAGAAATAGGAAAATGACGTGAGATCAGCAATTGGAGGCGGATCGAATCGGTGACGAACAATGACTAACGATGAGAAACTATGATCTAAAATTGAAAATTTACAATGAGATCAAAACAGAAATTATTTCTAAAATAATCTAATTAAAGGCAGAAAATGTATGTGGATCTCACTAATGTGAATAGGAATAGTGCCACGATGGATTCGACGAAGGCCGATCTGCTATCACTGGACGATTAAGAGGCTGGGCACCTTTCTACCACAAGATTGCTCTCGGAGATTAGGCTCCTCTCACCAAAGAATTGATCAAATGGGAATGAGGACAGAGGAGCCAAATAAATAAATCAGATATGAATTTAAAAAATGAATTAATGGAAAGTAAAAAAGGGAATATGTTAGTGGTGGAATTAAATTAATTAAATTAATGAATAGAACAATTTTCAAAATTATATTAATTAAAATAATAATAAATATCAATAACTTAAAGAGCTACCTTAATGGTGGGTTAATTAAGGAATTAATTAAATTATATGCACATAATATATTATTTACATAAATAAATAATTTTATTCATTTATTAATTTAAATAATAAATGTTAGTTATTTAATTTTTTAGTGATGGTTATTTAAGGAAATTAATTATATACATATAATATATACATATGGTACATCATATACGTGGTTAAATAGGAAATTATGTTGTTTTATGTTTTATATACTTTTATTTTTTATTTTATATAATTATTTAAAAATATTTACAATTATTTAAAACTACATTATGTATGAAAAATAAATATGAATAAATAAGTACAATAAAAAAGTGGTAAAATTGCAAAAACCACCCTAGAAAATCGTCTTTCAAACCATAACTCCAAAAATTATGAATCCATGATCATTTTAAAGATAATTTAATTTAGAATACGCTGGAATGAGTTTTATTCAATTCGAGTTTATATGGAGCCAGAATTGGCCTTTCAATTATCGTTGTATGACTTTTTTCGAATGTGGTTACTTTTATTATGTACATGATTTTGTTTTGCAAGTATTTTTATTATTTATAAAACATTTTTATTTACAACTTCCATTAAGAAAATTATTTAATTTGAGGTTAATTTATGGACAAATAAAATAGTATAAGTTTTATACAAATATACACAGAATAAATTCAAAATAAAAAAGTATTTACAAAATAATTTTTTTGGATTTTCTAATTAAAGATCCTATCTCTCCCTACTTTATTCCTAGTCGATCAGTTCAAGTCTTGACCTTCTCTCAGGGTTCGGGTGAGTCTGTATCTATTACAATCTTTTATTTTCTTTATTTTCCCTTTATTTATTTTTTTAGGTTAAAATAGTAATAAATGTATAATATTTATACATAGATGTTGGTTAGTAAGAATACGGATTTATTAATATATACATGTATTTTATAAGAGATTTTAAGCTAAAATAAATGAATAAAGATGATAAAATATAGATTCATCACATGTCTCGTCTATCTCCTTAAATAATCCCCTTTCTCCACGCTCTCAAAAAGAGAAGGAAGAAAAAGCCAAAAGTTAAATAAGATGATTATGAGATGGCAATAATTTGCAAGAAATCTGTTAAAGTTGAAATACCCTTCAATAAGTTTATGGATGTCACACATGCATAATAGGTACTTCAAGAAAAATGTACACCTACGAGAACAAGAAGGGAGAAAAATACAAGAACACTGAAACATGTGCTTTCCATAGCAACAACTTGTGCCATTCGTAACGAGATCCCAATGAATAAATGGGATATGGGTGCTTACTATGTGACGAGTCAGATCACTGACATTGTATTTACACACACTCTGCTAGACAACGGATCCTCAATTAATCTCCTATCCTTTGTTCCAAATGAGAGACTTAATCTAGGTCCTATTTAGAGATCATAGGCATATCTCAAGTTCATTGATCGATCTATAATGAGACCTAAGGGTGTATTGAGGAACGTTGTCATATCAATCGAGGGACAATAATATAACATCGATTTCATTGTTTTGGACATAGAAGTCCCTTGACACTGGAAGGAATCCTAAATATTCCTAGTCACCTCTTTCTTAGGACAATCGGGGCAATGTTTGATTACAATTATGGGAAAATCAAGTTCCATGCTCATGGAGATGAAGTAGAGTTGGAAATGAAGTGGACAAAGTGGTAGAAATCAGATTCTAAGAGCAACACTAAATATTCCACATCAGATGCAGAATGTGATCAGATGGACATTATAGAGCCATGAAGACAGAACCCAACTGACGCAGATGAGTTTCTCTCACATGAGGAGGACAGTGTGTTTGATACATGTTGCAAGTTTTTCAGAGATCCTCTTCAAGACACAAGCACAAATACATATCCCTAAATAGTCGATGACTTAGAGGTCGATCTAGGCCTGTCCGACCTATTCAGAAGGTGAGGATGACGAGTTCGATGTGGTGGTTATCGACTTTCTTGAGATCTTTTACAATCCGGTTCCTGACCAGCAGACATAGTTGGTGGCAATAACTATAGAGATAGATTTGACCACCATCAGCACAGAACAGAGGCATTTGAGCCAGGCAACCTTGATGATCATTCCTTACTTGAGTTCAAGTCCTTAACACCAACCCTCAAATATCCTTGCAGGTCCTAAGGAGAAATATCCGATCATCAACAGTTCATGATTGACTGAGGAGCATGAGTCTCACTTGCTAGAGATGTTGGAAAGGAACTGTAAGGCAATAGGCTGAAGCATTTTCAATCTCCGTGGGATAAATCCCCCTCTATTTTCACACCATATCTACTTGGAGGTTGATGACAACCCTCTCATGAGATCTAATGTAGGTTGAATCCAAACTTGCGAGAGGTCATGAAGAATGGATAAAGAAATGGTGTGATGTGAGTTTTATTTATACCATCTATGATTCTAGTTGAGTGGCACGACATCATGCTGTCTTGAAGAAGTTGAGCATTCAGATTGTCACTAACGAGGACAGATAGGAGATCGTGAAGCGAGTACCCACATTATGGTATGTCTGTGTGGATTACATGCACCTTAATGCCATGACAAAAAAGGATCGCTTTCCTTTTTCTTTCATCAATCAGATCTTAGTGAGCCTAGCATGGAAAGAGTTGTTCTGCTTCTAGGATGGGTACTTGGGCTTAGCTCCCATGGCCAGGAGAAAACCACTTCATATGCTCTTTCGAAACATACACGTTCAGGCACATGCCCTCCGGGTTATGCAGATGCTCTAGATATATTCCAAAGGTTCACGGTCACGGTCTTTACCGAGATGGTGAGTGAATACTTAGAAATCTTCATGGATGAATTCTTTATGTATGGAGATTCTTTCCATTTTTGTCTAAAGCATCTAGATCGCGTCCTACATAGGTGTTGTGAGGTGAGTCTGGTACTCTCTTGGGAAAAAGAGTTAATTCATGGTGCAAGAGGGTATTGGGAACGTCATCTCCAATAAGTAAATGGAGGTTGACCTACCAAAGTGTACCTGATCAAAAAACTCCAACCACTAACCAACATAAAACCGTTACAATCATTCTTAGGGGATGTTGGATTTTATAGGAGATTTATTAATGACTTCTCAAACATCACTCGACTGTTAACGAAGCTCGTAAGAAAAGAAACAAAGTTTGTTGTGGACCATAAGTGTCTTGAGGCCTTTGAGCTTTTGAAGGAAAGAATTATGGATGCTCTGGTCCTACAAGACCTAGATTGTTCTCTTCCCTTTGAGATCATGACAAATGCTTCTAATTTTGTTGCAGGAGATGTGGTGGGACAAAGAAGGAGATGTGCCCAATTCACTATACATTATGCAAGTAAGGCTATGGATCGTGCTCATTGTAACTACACGATTACCAAGAAGGAAATTATTGCTCACATCTCATAAGATCGAAAGCGACAATCTATACAAATCACTCGACACTCAAGTGCCTCATGGAGAAGAAAGACACAAAGGCACACCTCCTCATATGGATTCTTTTACTTTAGGAGTTTGATTTGGATATTAAAGATTGACCTGAAAAGAATAATGTAGTGGTCGATCACCTCTCCCATCTTGAGTAAGAAAAATCTTCCGACCCTACACCAATTCGAGATTCCTTCTCTAACGAGTCGATTTTCGCTATTGACTCTCTTCTATGGTATGCCAATATGGTGAACTACTTGGTTTCTATGAACGTTACCCATAATTGTCTCAAGAGCCGCATTGATCGACTAAAGTTAGAATCCAGGAACTACCATTGGGAGGACCCATTCCTTTTCTTCAAAAGACCAGGATGTAGCTGGAGGAGATGTATTCCTCAGTAGGAATACACGAGTGTCCTCCATCACTGCCATATTCTAGAGGTAGGAGAGCACTACTTCAGGAAGAGGACCATGTGGAAGTTATTACAATGTGGCTTCTATTGGCCGATTATGTTTAACAGTGCCTACTCCTTCGTGAAGTGGTGCCCAATATGCCAAAGAATGGGAGGAAATGTTGATTCCAAGGAAGAAATTCCAACGCACCCAGTCATCATTTGTGATGTATTCGACGCACGGGGCATTGATTTCATAGGCCCATTCCCTAGAAGTTATGGTTTTGGGTATATCCTTCTCATGGTGGATTGCCTGTCCAGGTGGGTGGAGGCTATACCTACTTAAGCCGTAGACAGCAATAAAATCTGTAAATTGATGAGGGAGAACATAATTTCTTGGTTCGGGGTTCCCAAGGTTTTGATCTTCAATGGGGTAGTCATTTTTTGAACCAAGATCTAAAGAAGTAGTTGAAAGACTACTGCATTGAACACTGTGTCGCTAGTCCATACCATCCACAATCCAATGGCATGACATGTGTCAATTAAGAAAGTAAAGGCATTCTAGAGATGCTTATCCGCTCTGACAAGAAGAACTGGCCCCAACTCTTGGACCAAGTTATGTGGGCTTATCAGACATCTTACAAGACTCACTAGCCACTTCCCCATTTAGGATGGTTTTTGGAAAGTCATGCCATTTTTCCACATAGAAAGTATATAAACTAGAACTAGCTATTAAGAAAGATCAATTGGAACCATAACTTGGGTTTGAAACAGAGAGAGACTAGTGGAGATCTGAAACTGAGCATATGGTAAATCATGATCTATGAGGACAAAGTGAAGAGATGGCATGATAAATACATCAGGAAGAAGGTTTTTGTCTATGAGCATAAGATATGGTTGTTTAATGAAAAGTTAAAATCCTCCAAGGTAAATTGAAATAAATATGGATGGGGCCCTACATTGTCTGAGCAATACACAAGAGCGGTAGCATTGAAATCTCGAAATTCACAAAGGATGCACTTGCATTTCTAGTAAATGGATAACTATTGAAACCGTTAGTTGTACCATATGATCAATTCCCAAGAGTTGAGGAGATCATCATGCATAAAGCAGATCTAGAAGACATGCCAATGGGCTCTGCATGACACCTTACACATACACGCTTCACCTCTCATAATCTTCATGAGTGCTTTAACACCTAACCACATCCTCCCCGATCCCATTGATACCCTTGTCCTTCTTCCATAATTAGGCAAAAGCCTAAGTATATGGGGGACCAATGCCTGCCATATGTATACTCATCGTTCCTCTTCTTGCCCCTAATCGCCACATCTTTGCTCTCTTCTATACTTAGGCTGACCATAGACTAAGTATAGTGGGGCAGTCGACTTCTACTCCACTCATTTATTCTTTTTCACCCTTTTATACTTAACATTAATCCAAAGGTCAGGTCGAGCTCCATTTTTACCTGTTCATGATCAGTGCCATCCCTGACATTTTGTGGGCCCTGGGCAAAAGAAAAAAAGGGCCCTTATAAAAATTTTGATAAACAATATGCCCTTGTATAATTACATTAAATTTTGGACTTTAGCATTGAGTTGTTCACTGAAAATTCGATTTTATAAGGACTCATTTTTTGATCGATTCCATAAGGGCTCCTATTTCAACAAGTTGTTTCATCGAAAAATTCCATTCCACAAGAGCTCATTTTCAGTCAAAATTTGACTCTACAAGGTCTCATTAGGCCATATACTATTTTTTTCTAAAATAAAGGTTGAATACATGTAAAATGGGCCCCTAAAGTTGATGGGCCCTGGACCTTTGCACTTAAAACTACCCTCAGGGACATCCCTGTTCATGATCTTGGTACGGAACCCAATCTCATTTCACTACTTCATTCTTAGTTGTTAGGGAGCGAGCAAGATTTAAGTATAGAAAGGTTGATAAATCTGTGATTCATCACTCTAGTTAGCTCAAAATAGAGCTTCATCCCGAGTAGTTATATGAATTTATGTGTTTATAACTCATAATTAGCATTCATGAATCTGAAATAATTTACACAAACTAGCAACTGTTATGCATTTACATTAACTTATATATATTTTCCTAACTTCACATTAATTCACACTAACTCCAATTGACATAAAACCAACTAAATTTTCTACATAGCACTAATATTAATCAATGAAAATTCCTAAAAAATACTAACTTGTATATATGGGAAATAAATCCAAACCATAATTCCTGGACAAAAGCCGTAAAAGATGATATCTCTCACATACAATGTCAAATTTCATTCTATTCAGCTTTGAATTAATGTACATTCAATTAGCTATAAATCAAAATCAAATTCAAAAGAATCAAAATCCATATGTCAAACTTGAGTTTTAGGATCGAAGTGTATATTGTACATTTTCACTGATTTTTAACTTGTTATTTCATGTATATATTTAACTCATTTTGATTTATTTATTTTTCACCTCTTTATTTCATCGTATTTTCTAACTAATTGTATAACAATAAAAATATTAAAATATCGGAAATGCCATAAAAGGGGAAGTTCTAACTTTTACATCTTGGTTTATTCATTAGTATATAATTCACGTTCTCAATTTATTTCCGACTTTACTCAATTCATAGATATAAAAAAAATACATTTGTATTCATTATATTATTTTACATCATGTTTATTTTTTGCATGCATTTATTCATTCACAGAAAACCAAATAAAAATTACAAAAAATAAAAAATCTATAATATATATTTTATAAAATATTATAAAAAAGCATATATTTCATTTCATATTCCATTTGCATTCAAGTCTTTCATGAGTATTGTATATCTTTTTAAGATCTGCAACTTTTCTTTTCATTATATTTTCATTTGAGATTATTTTCTATTTTAAATCATCATTTATTTGTGCATTTTCATGAATGGTCAAACATCCCAGTCAACACTCCTCCATGTGTCGCACTCCCACTAGCCCACCTAAATTCCATGTCAAAGTTGCATCTCCTACAGTCATACCCCTTTGTCTTCTAGCACCCCCTATATTGTGTCGTTGAATCAATTTCGATTCAATGGCCATGATCATTCCCACCTCAACTCCCGCCCCGTCACGTGCTTAGTACTTAACCATCTCCCAGTCGTCGGATCTTACTTGATCCAACGACCGTCCTCTCGTCCCCTACCTCCAACCATGGTCAAACCCCATTCGCAAACACCTCTCCCTCATTTTAGATCCTCAACCAACCTCCTATATGATGAATAGCTATTCAATCACCTTTATCCTGTTATGTTAGCTTTAAACCCCTAGTTAAATACATGTAAATATCACTATCTTACATGAATTAACAGCTAACATTAATATGTATTTAACTTATAAATATTTGTATTTAAAACCAAAATTAAAGGATAAATAAAAGAAAAAAAATAAAGGAGATATCAAAGATACCAACTGTCCCTAAACCACGAGACCTAGTCAAATATTGATTATGTCAATAAGGAATAAAGTAAAGGGAGATAAGGGTTGAATAATGTACATAATACACAAAAACTCTATGTGTAAAATACATTGTATATACTCTATATTTACACTATTTTACACACACTCATACACACTTCAAATAAAAACATTTTCAACATAATAGGTACATAACCATACAAAGAAAATAATGAAATTATTGGCCCATATAAATCATGCACAAGTAACATTGTACACTCAGTTGAAAAAGCCACAAACAAAACTTCATTTATCAATATCTTCTCCATATAAACTCAAAATCCATCAAACTCACCTCTATTGTATTTCAAATTAAATTATATATCAAAAGAAGGTGATTTCATTTAAATTGGAATCAAGATGCAAAATTCAATTAATTGGGGTACTATGGTGCTTGTACACACATATATAAAGCCAATACATTTTACTCTTTATATTTTTTTACTTATTTGTATTTTTATTAATTGTATATATCATTTAAAACCTATATAAAATGTAATTGAATTAAAAGAACATGAAAAATACCAAAAATAATTAATAGACATTAAACACATAGGTATAAGATACCTAAAGTGTAACTATACCTATATATTTATATACATATATCAATTAATAAATATCCCATAAAAATATGCAAGTACATATTAAATAATATTATAATATATAAAATATATAAATATAATATGTATAAAAATAATAAAATACAAATACCAAATACATAGTTATGACTACATATGCATAAAATACGTAAATATTATATACTAATAAGAAATATGATAAAATTAATAAAAATAACCTTAAAATAGTTTAGAAAATAAGAAACATTTTTCCTGTTTTAATATTTATTTAATAAATTTATTTTCTATTTATTTTTGCATTATTTCCATTTTCTCTCTGGTTTGTCATCTAATGGTCCATGTACACCAATGGGAAGACACGTACGAAGATTTGAGCTAACTCCTCATTCCCCCTTCGGATTGGTCCCAAGTGTGTTTTTCCTCTTCTTCGTCATTTTCTCTAGCTAGATTCAGACCTCATCTGCCCCTGACTCCTTCATGAAACTTCTTTTCCAAAGGATCAAGTTTCACAAGAATCAATGATCTCCCTTGGCCAATCATTAAATCCAGTAAAAACCCTAATCGAAGGGAACTCCCCAAGTCAACGCATATAAAATTTGTCCTCCATCTCCAGTCAAATCACTTCGATTTTAACTCATCGTAACATCTAGATTTCTTCCTGGAGAGGAGCTCTAGTGACATGAGGATTTCCCCCTTTGAATCGATGGAGGAGAAGACAGAGGAGTCGAGATTCACCATCACTAGAGTTGAGCTCCAGATGGTTCTGCTCCCAGGCCCTACAGGTCAGGTGAGCCCTTTATTTCTTGTTATTTCAATTTATAATGTAATCAATAGCATATTTTAAGTTTTTACTTCTTGTAATTCCATTTAGTTTAATGTAAAAATAAAAAAAAACTCTCACCGAATCTTAGAGCTACAACCTCTGTCCCCTTGTTCCTGACCACGTTTCGACTCTCCAACATTTCCATCTCATTCCCCAAAGAGTTCTCCATCTCCCAGATCCCTCAGACACTTTTGATATTACAAAGATAAGGAGATTAGCTCTCCTTACTCTGTTGCATGGTGGAGACCTCTGCCCACCTCCATTTATGTTCTTTTTGTGCATCCAACGAATCGAGGATCAATACCCTCGACCCATGAGCATTTTGGTGCTGGTCAGAGCAACTGAGAGCCCCTTCTGGGGTGATTCAAGGACTTACAGCTCAGTTCAGGTCCCCCGAACTTTGTCGGAGATCCAATCCTTGATCGATGGGTCCTAAACCTATTTGGAACCTCCATCCATTGTGGACGTCTTCCAGGAAGCTGACGAGCCATCTCTGATCTCGATCCATTGAGTCCCGAATCATCTTCTTTCTCAAATATCTACATACCATAGTGCATCAGCTATGAGAATCTCAATGTGTGCTAGATGTCCATAAAAGGTCAGATGTCTGCCATGCAGTGGGAGTAGTAAAATGTTACCAATTCTACAAGGAGATAAAACACTAAATTGCAGTAATCAACACCTTCAAAGGCACATGATTTTTTTGAGATAGTAATCTCAAAGTCTTTTTTAAGAAATTAATCGAAAATATCTTATCTACAAGTACCTTAACTGACTTTAGACTTTGTCTTAATCCGAGGACATAGAGATCTCCAAGAATAAAGGTATAACTTACTAGTTATAATAATTATCAAGTTATATTAACAAAGGCACAATAACTGCTTTAACAGGACTGAGTATTGGTTGCATAAAATGCAACGTTCGCAATGGATGCGAGCACTGTTACCGGGGATATGCAAGTCTGTAAAAGGACTTGGCATAGTCTCTTGGGATAGAGTGACTAGATAGCCTACACAGCTAAATATCTTATGATGAACACATGAGTGTGGGTTTAAATTTAGCCCATTAATGACTCGTTAGGCAAGTGGGATATTGTTGGACATGTGAACCCACAGCAATAAATGTTATTGCAATTCACTTCTTAATATGAAATGAAGAAAAACTAATTTGCATAATAGGTCCCTTAGTACAATTAAGGTTGTGTAGTGCTTGGATGATATCTAAAGAGTTAGATTGAGAACTCATCAAACACCATCAAATGATTGTTAAGGATCTCCAGTATGAGAAAGAGATGTCAATCCTTCTCTAAAGGCTGATATCGGACTAACCTCTTGATGCATGTCCTCTGCATAGGAATAGAGATTCGGAGGTGTTAGATAAGATGTGTCAAATTGTGTCAAAGAGTTGACTTAACGAGATCAAGATATCCAAAGACCTGTATCGTATACTGTTACGAGATAGGCACACATCCTCTGACTGGAGACATATGTGTTACTATATGTTTGAGTGTATACATTCGGTAAACCTATAGGTTGATGACCTATTCTATGTCTATACACTAAGCTGGTGTGCATACACGGGTATATGAGTAATATGATTTCTCAATGGGATCATACATGTTTATTACTGGATAGGAAGACATGAGCTCGCTCATGAGATATTGAAATCAAATTCCATACATGGTCGTCTCGCTTTGGAAGCTTGAATGAATTTGTAGGTATGATATATGCTTTTGGAAAGTATATGATCAATACCTCGGTATGATATATGCTTCTGAAAAGTATATGATCGATACCAACTCCCTATGATCAAGTGAGAAACTTAATGATAAATCATGAATAAAGATAATCTAAAAATGATCCAAAACTTTGGGTTTATTCTAGGTCTTCTAGTATAGAGGATGTATGGGTATTGGGCATACTCGAGGGTGATGTGATCATAAACGATTTTATAACCATAAAACTTCCATTATGAGGGAGTGAAGAAATAGGTTTGGATTTTAGTGACTCCTCTCAGTAGAGAAATAATCTAATCTTAGTCCAAATGTTGGACATTGATTTGAATACGATTCAGATACAATGAGAAGATAGGTTGATAGCTTTCATTTAATCAAACATCTTTGAGAGGTCTCCAAGATATGAATTTGAGATATGATCTCAACATCTAAGTCACTATACATGGAGCATATAATTTGCCTTGTCCTTATCTCCAAGTATTCACGGACAAAGCACATTATTCTTGAAAGAATTCAAGAATAATTCCATTATTGAGAATATATCTGATCATTGAAAAATTGATAATTAAATATGCTTTATTTATCTTGAACAATATGAATATGATTCATATTATTTAGATACATGAGAATAAAGATCCAAGATAATTAAATATGATTTAATTATCAAGGATACGAATATGTGGATATCACAATCCACATCAAATCTATAAATATGATTTATAATATATTAGAGTGATCTAATTGGAGTAGTATTTACGAATTAAATGTTGATGTAAATTGTATCTACATTGAACAATTAATTGAAAATACAATTAATATTTTATATCGGATGCGTGAATATGATTCGCAATTATCAATGGCATGATTGGAATTATCACAAAATAATTTAGAATTTTATGTGAATAATTATGCAACGATTGTTGCTGCACATGTGGGATTTATGGAGAGATATGAGATCTCTCAATAAAGGAAAAAGAGGAGCACCTTCCCCTTTAAGATGGAGGACGACCAAGGAGCCTTACTTCTTACATGGTCATCTCCTCTATTAAGGAAAGGAGGCTCCTCCTCTTTCCTTTAAATCCACATAATATTGATTTGAATTAAATCTAATGTGTTGTAAATTATTTGAAACATATTTGATTTATTTTAAATTAATATTGTTGTTGCAAGTTTATGCAACATAATCATGGCCATTGATTAAAAGCACAAAACAATCTCAATCATTGATTTTGTGAGCACATAGATTAGGATCCATGGAAATCCAATTTATTATAAAAGAAATGACAACCCTAGGTTTTCTTTTACAACACAATTGCAAGAGCAAACTCTCTTGTCCATTCTCTCCACATGCCCTCAAGTGAGGATGTCCACATCTTGACCTAGAGAATGTTGTCATCGTCACCACGTCGTTGTGCTACCGGATCGACTGCTCGTGGACTTTGAGAAGTATTCTAGAATTATGTGGTTTCATCTCTTTAAAAAAATTATTTTCCGTTGTCTCGAGCAACTAGCATGACTAATTGCTCTTGATCGCATTTGATGCAATCTTCACGCCTCCGTGATGCGCTAAGGTCCAAACCCTAGCCTTCAGAGGGGGACTCTCTAGAAGTCAAATCCCATCCTTGAGGTGGTCTTGCCCTTTTGACATGACAAGTTTTCATGTTTTCCCTTTTCTCTTAGTATGACCATTCAACTCAAAGGTATCAGTGTGTAGATTTGATCCACATCATCCTCAGCCTAAGTTCTAGCTAAAGAGGGAACACATGCTCAAACAAAGGATGTGGTACTAAATCTACTACAACCATCACACACCTAGACTACCTATTTCAGAACCAAGGTTTGCAAAGCTTCAACCACACAGAATCTTGGACCAAATCAAAGAATCCTAGATTCAGTGAACTCCCTGGTGGATGCTTTTTCAATCAATGGTGGTAATTTTGACAATATGTTGTTTCTTGCCATAGCAATTCTGGATGCAAAAGTTACCACAAGCAGAAAGAGAGGGAGAAGAAATGTTCTTCCTCATAGACCTGTTATTGTGGACGTCCTCCAAGACCATGCACTCTCTTTCCCACGTCTGAACATCACATTAAGGGGAAATCCCCTCCCTACAAATCTCTCAATCCACGATACCAAAAAAGCAGCAAACTAAAAACCAACCAATAGAAAATGCGAACATTATCGATCTGATACTAATCCCTGATTTTTAAAGAAGAGCACAATTTTCATAGAACTTCATCTGAACCACCGATTTGAAACTACAACAATACCCTATTCCTTGCAAAATTTAAAATAACATTCTGCTATCAACACATGTTACGATAAGAACACTAACCACTTCAGACAAACCATCGAATTTTACTTCATGTCAACCATGCCCCGCGGCTCTTTACCCGTGGAAGAAAGAAATCCCACAAATAGGTCAAATACTAACCAGTGATGCACTTGAACTTGTACTCTCCCTTTCACCCTACTAGGAAATCCTCACCTGCTATCAAAGGTTATTTCGACCAGATATAATATATTTTAGTGATATTTAGTAATAAAAAAAATAATGATTCATTGGTTGATCGTATCATTAACCATTTCTTTTTGTTGTGCGAGGAACTTAGTTTACTATGAATCCATAGATTTCTGCCGCTTCCGTTATTGCTGTTGGATTAGCCGCAGGGTTTGCTTCTATTGGACATGGAATTGGTCAAGGTACTGCCGCTCGTAGATGTGCTTCCTCTCATCAGTATTCTGCTGAAGCATAGGCACCCCCGCTGGATCAATATGCCGGTGTACACGAGGAATTCTCCAGTGGTTGTGAGGATGGGAGCAGTGGTTACCAATCACTAACTATGAAATGCTCACGAAGGAAAATCAGTGAAATCTTTTCTCAAAGCATCTGTTCATGTCATGCTCTTGCTTGTACCAAAGCCGTGCACAAAACCTAAAATGTCACCAGCTTAAACCGCACATTCACCTCTATTTATACCCATCGCTTTGATTCCATGCGACTCATTCAGTGTAGCATGCAATCATCGGCCGGGAAGATTGGACGACTGGAAGAGAGGTCCTTGAAAATCGAGGCCCGCCACCCATCAACCTTATCGCTCGCTCCAAGTATCGGTGATAGCAGCAGCTTTCAAAGTCTGAGCAGATCAAAAGCAAAGAAACACCTTGCACTGAGACCAGTCCCTTCGTGAGGAACTTCAACGATGACCATGGAGGCCTTATGCTTCTCCCAGGAGGAGATGCCGATGCTCAAAGTGCACTGATGCTCCGCTTCGTTCAACTTCCAGGCAATCACGAAGTTCTGGTGAAACTCCTCTCTCACACACAGACATACAAACACGCACGCACGTGCACACACACACACACACACAGACAGTCTAGACAACACTTGGAATGAATATAGACAAAGTTATACTATGTTTTGTAGTGGAAAATAAAAAAACAGAAAAAAAGGAATCATAATGAGAAAAATATAAAAAAGTATAAATGGATAAAAGTTGCAGCTAAAATTAGCTCCCATGTTCGATGCGTATATAAAGGAAGTTTGTAACTTCGCATCACGGAAACACAGAAAATAGCAAACAATTTTGCAAACAAGGTGAGGTCATCGTCTGAACTCCAATACAAGCATAACAAAATTTTGTGCAATTGGAAACTATGATATCAAGGAAATGATTTGCAAAAAAATAGTTCACATATTCACATGAATATTAGGAAAAGATCATGGTTACTTCTTGAAATGTGAGCGTGAGTGTCTCTAATAGAACAGATCTCTCGAATTGAGTATGATCCGAAGACTCATCTCGCATGCATGATGATGAATCGTGTAGCTTCCCATAAACTTCGATATCAACTTCTTGAAATTGTTCACACAATGATGAGATCTAGATAAGCTCATGATTTTGTTGCACGAAATCGATCCCTCCTTCATGAACGAGAAGCACGAAAAAGAAGGCGTTCTTCTCTCATGAAGGCCCATGCAATATGGGGAGAAGAAGAAAGCAACTTGGTGGACGTGTACAAGAGAGTTCCAAACTCTCAAGACTCTTCTTAACTCTCAGGGCTACTTGGAGGCTCTCAATGAAGCAATACATTGTTCTTTCCCAAAGAGAAACGTTAGCCTTCTCTTTTATGGAACAAGGGTAGACGTCTCCGAGTCCAACTCTAGTAGGGGACATCCACCTTGAGGGCCTTTGGATGATAATAGGAATTAATCCTTTTCCTTCAAGGAATAGGAGGCAAGTTGTCTCCCAATTATCATAAAAAATAAATAAGAGATAAACTAAAAAATAGGAGAGACATGGTCAAATCAAACTCAAGGTTGGGAGTGTATATAGAGATATATACACGTCCACCTTGTCCTAATTACGGTTTCATCCTACAATTTATCAAAGCATTATCTTGTATTAAATGACAGAAATTAATTTTGAAAATTTATAAGAGCATACTCCTAACTTTTGAGTATTTATTCACATGCCCAAAAAATAAATTGTAAATCCAATTTACATCTAATTTCAATGTGAATCAAATTCACATTTGTGTGCCTTGAAATAGTATATGTAGATCATATATATATATATATAATTTTGAATAAATATTCATAATAATGGGAATCATATTCACAAACCCTAGATAAACATATTTATGATAATTATCATTAAGTACAAATTCTGATCCAATTAGAACTTGTAAGTAGTTGTCGCGGATACTTGTAGATAACGTTGAGGAGATCATACCATCCACGTTTAGACCACTATTGGCCAAATGTTACACTTACAAATGTTGAGGTTGAGAAGAAATGATTCACTCTCTATGGGAGCTCTACAAAACGCATTACACTTTCCATGTGCTTAATAAATGAATGCAATGATGAACTCGGCTTCCAACTCTACTTGTAATCATTGTCCTAATTATTTGGAGCTTATAAATGAGCTCATGAAGTGAGTTGACCTCAATTTCCATTACCATTTCTCTTTCCAACATTTGAACATTGAAATTGGAATTGGATTTGAATATAATGAAATGAGACTTATTCTAATTTTTTCTCATATCATTAAGCCATGAAGTGGAGTCACTAAAATCCATCAGGTTTGATCACTCCCGCGGAATGGAAGTGTCATGATAAATGATCTACTAAGATAACTTTTACCTAGAGTATTCCCAATACTCCATCTTCCTTCATTTTGGAAGATTTTGTTATACCCAAAGTTCAAACCCTTATTAGACAGTCTCCTTCCAAGGTATATCAGTAGATTCTCAATCGATAATTAGGCGATAATATTAATCATATACTTTCCAAAAGCATATATTAATATCTCGAATTCATGTCATATATTACCGTGCATGGAAATCTTTATGACCTTAGAATATCTCATGAGTGAACTCTGTCACCAGGTTCATCAAGCATGAACATGTATAATCCCTTTGAAAGATCGCGCACATCATATGTCCTCATATGCACACCAATGCACCAATATATGGATCTTGGTTAGGTGTTCAACTTAATGGTATGTCTGATGCACATACTCGTAAATATAGAAGTATACCATCTCAGGTCAAAGGATGTATGCCTCATCGTGACAATTACAATTTAGGTCTTAATTTATATTGACCTTATCAAGTCAACACTTCGACCCGACTAGTCAATGTTTTAACTTTTTGATCAGCATTTTGATTTTTCTTTTTATAACATGACCTGGAATTTTGACTTTTCATGTCAATTAATTGATTATTAAGTCAACACTTTGACTTGACTACTCCATGACCTATGAATCTCAATTCTCATGCAGAGGACCTGCATCGATAAGTCAATCAATGATCAATCTTTAGAGAAAGATTGTCATCTATATCTCAGACTAGAGATCAATCTTAAATATCACATGATGGACTCGGTTGTGTTGATGCAGCGTGGATTGACAATTTATGCTCAATTAGGATTTTTCGTAACTTGAATGTTATCAATTAGGATTTAAGTATCCATTTATTTACTATAATAGTTAATATTGTTAGAGTTAGGGCTACTTTTATTTACGGTCAATTTAGTCGTTGTAATTTTATTTTAAATAAAGATGTTGCATGTGATATCAAATCATGATATCCGTATTACAGGAGATGACATACAAGGAATCAAAAGGGTAAAAGAAATATTGGGTCGTGAATTTGTCACCAAGGACCTTGGAGTCCTTAGGTACTTTAAGGATTGGAGTTTGCTAGAAATTAACATGGACTTGTGATGACCAAGAGGAAATATGTCACTGACTTAGAGGTGGATAGGAGATATAGAGAACTGGATGGAAAACTTCTTTATGTTACCATTTTACCGGACCTGATATATCATTTGCTATCAGTCGGATGAGCCAGATAATGGAACAACCTCGTCAGGTACATATGGATGCTATATAGATGCTACTCAGGTACCTTAAATCATCTCCAGGTGCAGGACTATGATTTAAGAAAGGCAAGGATGTCACTATCTCAGCATGTGTGTGGATGCAGACTATGCAGGATGGCCAAAGGATAGGAAATCCATTACGGGATTTGCTGTATATATTGGAGACTCTCTTGTCTCATGGAGAAGCAAGAAGCAAATCGTTGTAGCCAGATCTAGTGCTGAGTCTGAATATAGGATGTTCCCCTTATGAAGTCTACACAACTATGGATGTTCCCCCTTAACAGCAAAACCAGGTGGTTGTTGCATGTAGACTTCCTTTTGAAGATCACCATATAGAAAGGCATTCTTGACATTGATGACACGAAAATCGACGCAACTAAGGTGGAAGATAAATCACAATGTCGTTGTCCTTAATCGATCAATTCGGTCAACGGAAAAATTTGTGAACCACTCAGAAAATCAAGAAAATGAATGTAAGCGGTCTTTTCGCTATTCTTTTTACCTGGTATAGCGACCAGGGTCGAACACAAGGAGCACAGATTGGCCTTTCGGCCTACGATGTAGTCAGAAATCCGAGAGAGTATTTTTTTAGTGTTTCTAAGGGTTTTTATAATTTTTTAGGATTTTTGGAATATAAAGAAAACAGGAAAAGCACACAGACAATTAACTTGAACAATTTATTTAATGCATTAAAAAGCAAGCAAAAATTCAGACAGAAATATTTTTATGTGTTTTATATTTTTTTATGTTTTTGGTGAATTTTTGAGATTTTTCTGATGTTTATTTTATTTCCTAAAAATCAAACAATGCGAAAAGCAAGGGGTACTGTCCAGCCAGGCCCAAAACCCAAAGATAAAATATCTAAGGATCTCTAAGGGACCTGAAGGTAATTTTCCTGTATACTAGAGAAAACAAGGAAAATTTGAGCACCAAAATTATTGTTTTTGGGTTTTTAAATTATTTATTATGATTTTTAGGAGTTTTGAGGTGTATTTAAGTTTTTAGGGTTTTTACTCAATGAAAAATAGCCAAAATTGGCTGGAAAATCAAGGAACACCAAATAAACAGTAACTAATTTTTATAGGATTTTTAAAAGGGTTTTGATATTTTTTTAGGGTTTTTGAATCTAAACAGTATCAAAAATATGGGTTTTTGAATTTTTAAAAATAGCAAATGAAATCAAAAATGTCCTCAAAAATTCACAAAAATTCTACACCATGGCAGGAGCCATGTGTCAAATTTTCATCGAATTTGGAGGTGATTTGATATTTTATTCAAAAACAAAGGAGGGGCACTGTGCACAGGGACCAAAGTGCAAATACCCAAAAGTTCTGGGGGGTCTGGTGCAAAATACCCAAGAAATCACGCGCGAGGCGCGTGTCTGGGGCACTCAGGGACCCAAATGTAAGAAAAATAAGTTCCGAGGGCTTATTGGTAACAAGTACCAAAAGTCCAGGGGCTTATCTTGCAAAATACCCAAAATAAAACGCACATGTGGAAATAAATCACGCACAAGGGTATAAATGCAAATATCAAAAACTTTTCATTCATTAAGGAACATCCAGAACTACAGGGCTAAAGTCGCAAATACACCAAAATATCACGTGTTGATGCACGTGTCTCACACAAACAGGGGCATAAATGCAAATACTGAAAAGTACGAGGTCCAATGTGCAAATAACCCAACGTAAATAAAGTACTCAAAATTTTTACATGACTGAAATGTAAAGCATAAACTACGAGGGGGCCTACGGTAATTTACCCCTTTATTACGATCCAAGGGCGGAGCGTGCGCCACGTGTAGATCCGACGGTGGAGAGGCGAAGGCGCCTCACTCCTGCAATCCTTGGCGTGATCGGATGGCTCAGACGAAGACACGTGGAGGATCTGACGGTGTCGGCTCAGCTGCGCCTCATCTCGAGATCCAATGGTCCGGATCACTCCTCCTTTGATCGTGCGGTGTCTGACGCTCCTGGAACGGATGGCTAGGATGGAAACTGGAGCTGGAGGGCGATCGAACGGTGACTGAAGGTCAAGGAAGAACAGGTGGCCGGCGAAGTTCGCCGGCCCAGTACGTGCGCTCCTGACCTCCCCTGCTGCGTCTAAAAATCGGAGAAGGTCCGCGAGGGAGTCCCGCAGCTGGTGGTGGTCTCCGGTGACCCAACCGAACCCTGGAGGGGCTCCGGCGAGGTCGACGGAGTCGAGCTCCTGGCCTGGACGTGAGGGGGCCTCAGATGGCCTCCTCTTGACCTGCAAAATGAACCAGAAGCTTCGCGGGTCGAGGGCAAAGTGCCTCGACCCGATGAAGCGGCGTGAGGGTGAACGATGGGTCGGGACGAGCGAGCTCCGGCGAGCGGAGGACGGTGGAGCTCGATTCCCAGATCCTGTGCGATCTGGGTTGAGTGAAGGGTGAAGAACGTGCGTGAGGGAACGGCGAAGGTGACAGTGCGTTCCGATGACCGAGAAGGTACACGATATGGCCGGAATCAGCGGAATACGGCGGAGACACGAATTGGGCGAAATTGAAAATTAAGCTAAATGGAAAGGCTAAAATGCTACCTGGGCGGTCGGAGAGACTGGGGAAGAGCAGGGGGTGCTCCTGGTCGTAGCCTCAAGGGTCGTCTCGGCCCGAGGCTCGGTGCTCACGCTGGTGGCAGAGCAACGGCGGCGAAGAACGCCGGATCAGTGGTTTCACCTCCTCGCCTCGCTGCAACAGGGGCGCTCGCTTGCTGTCACTCTCGCGGTGCCTCTGGAGTTCACTGGGAAGAAGGGGAAGGTCCAAAGATGAGGCGCGGAGGCGGCGGAGGTCGGGATATATATGGAGACAGGGCCGATTAGGGTTGGGTGGAGACGGCTATGGAAGGCGTGGATCCTTCGGCGAAAGGTCCGGCGAGGATGATGGATGATTGGCGAAGGATCCGGGCACGGGGTTTGCGGAGGCGACAGGCTGGAGACGCGTGGAGAAATCGGCGAAGTCGGGTCGGGCGCGGGTCTCCCCAAAAGGAAAGAGTCCGCGGGGGAGTTGACCGGGGTCAACAATCCCCCGTGGACCAATCAGGAGCTGCCACGTTTTTATCTTTTGTTTATTTAATTTAAGGTAGAAAAAGGCCGAATTAAGAAAAACTCAAAACATGAAATATTTTTCTTTTATTTTTTTTCTATTTTTTGGTGATTTTTAATTAATTTTTGGAAATAAAAATAGGGTAGTTATATATATAGGTATATGTACACTATATAGATTTTAATTTTTGATTTTTTTATTTGTTATTTTTATGTATTTTATGCCCATTTTATATTTTATTTATTTACATCATAAAATAAAGAACAAAATGGTATTTTTATTTTATTTTAATTATTTATACACAAGGGTGAAATAAATAGTTGTATACATTTATATACATGGTATCTATACAATGTATTTTTGTATTTTTAATTTTGTATTTTTTATTTGATTTTTGTTTTGTTTTTTAAGAGTTTCTAAATATATACAAAATATGTACAAGCATATTTTTGGGTGAGGAAAATATAATTTTATTTATTTACAAAAGTATGTACACATGAGCTCCTATCTCCCTCTACTTTGGCTTTTATGCGGTCAGGCCCATGCTGAGCCCTCCCTTGGGTTAGGTTGCTCAATATTTATTCTAAATATTTCCCTCTTTTTCTTTTTACTCTTTATTCTTTTATTTTTGCACAAAAACATGCTAATTACAGGTTTTTACACAATGCATGCTTTTGGTAATTATTTGTATTTACACATATCTACATGTATTTGCAAAGGTTTTTGTAGCTAAAATAGAAGAATAAAGAGTGATGAATGGGTATTCATCAGACATCTAACTGAAACAATGACAAATCTCAAATAACAACAACATATAGAAAGATCCGCATGGTGGAATGACAAGCAACATGTAAGAATGTATCAAGATAATCCGCTCCATACATTTGTGTAAACCCCTGTGCAACCAAGCATGCCTTGTACCTTTCAATGCTACCGTCGAGCTAGATGATGAGTGGTGACCATGAGCAACAGTAGACTGACGGGTATAGTGAGGTGGCAATGCTGGAACAGGAACTGAAATAGGAGGTGGGGGTGGTGGTGGTGGTGATGGTGGTGATGGTGGTGTTGTAGGTAGTGGTGGTGATGTTGTAGATAGTGGTGGCGACATATAGATATCTTCATCAATGTTCGAAGACATCAACTGATCACCTATAGGAGAGAAGTACATAACAGACTCAAAAAGGGTAACATCGTTACTAACATAATATTTCATGCACAACGGATCATAACACCGATATCCTTTTTGTGTCCTGGAGTACTCGACAAAACACACTTGACAACTCTAGGAGAGAGCTTGTCAATCCCTGGAGACAACTGGAGGACGAAGGCAACCGAACCAAACACGCGAGAAGGAAGTGAGAATAATTCCTTGTCAGAAAAAACCAAAGAGAAAGGAATCGTCTCACATAAGACAGAGTATGGCATATGATTAATGAGATAGCATGCCGTTAGGACAACATCACCCCAAAAAGAATGAGGCGCACGACTTTGTGTGAGAAACATCCTAGTAACATCTAGCAAATGACGGTGTTTTCTTTTTGCAACTCCATTCTGTTGGAAAGTATAGGCACATGAAGTTTGGTGATTCCATTGATAGAAAAATACGTGGAAAGAGTATTAGTACAAAACTCCAAGGCATTATCAATCCTCACAATTTTCACAGAGACGGAAAAAACATTGCATACTTCATTTATGAAATTTTTAATAACATTCCCAGCTTCATATTTATTCTTCAATAAGAAGATCCAAGACAGACGAGAAAAATCATCGATTGCGACAAGATAAAACATGTGCCCCAGATGATCTAGAACACGACTAGGACCCCAAATATCGACATGAAACAACTCAAAACTAGAGTTACTACTCGGACTAGGAAAGCTAGACCGATGATGCTTTCCCAACTGACAAGCCTCACATTGAAAGGACGTGTGAGGTGAAATTTGGGAAAGAACATGACATAGTTTCTGAAGCAGTAGATGACAAAGATGCATGTGCCACATAAATGGAGAGACATGTACAGCAGGTAGAGAAGAGATTCTGGCATATGGAGTTCGAAGAAGGCGACAGAGTCCACCCTGCTCGCGGCCACACCCAATCACAATGCTCGTATGGATGTCCTGAAAAATGAGAGAGGATGGATAAAAAATGGCTCTAAATGTAAATCCTTCGTAATTTGGCTAATTGACAACAAATTCATGGAGAAATCAAGTGAATGCAACACATTCTTTAGATGCATAGATGGTGTTAAGATAATCTCACCAGTAATCGGGGAGTGTGTCCCATCTGCAATAACCACAGTGCGCCCTGGAGGAACCTGTCTGTAGGCTGTAAATTGACCCCTGTCTCTACATAGATGGTGTGTGGCCCCAGACTCCATGATCCATGTTATAGTATCATACCCACTATTTCCAGAGAGAGCAGAAGTACTACCTGAGGTACTGGAGGAGGCTGACGCAACAATATCTAAATGACTCTAAGTAACCAGTGAGGGTGTCACAGGTCCAGATGGAGGTATAATGCCTCTCAATCAGGCTAAAAGATCATCAAACCATTGATCCAGAGAGGAAGCAGTTGGAGTCTCAATCTGTTCGACCACTCGTGCAGAAGCTGGGAATCCATGCTTTGAGTAGCATGTATCCTCAATATGCCCAGAATGGTGGTAGAAAGTGCATTGTTGACGAACACGACCCCCTCTGCCCCGAGGTCCATGACCACGATACTGAGAAGGACCACCACGACCCCAGGATGCTGCCATTGCTGAGGATGTCTGACTAGCAGCAGAAGCTACTAATACGACTTAGTCTTCGGAAAGCTTCCTCCATAGGAGGAATGGTAGAGTCTCCTAAGATCTTGGAACGAGCTGCCTCATATTCTGGATCAAGGGCTGCTAGGAATACCCCCACCATGGTGGCATTCCTATAGGTCTTCTGTTGCTCAGGGGTAGACGTGAGAGGCATAAAGCAATATAGCTTCTCGAACATCCCATGAAGGGATGTATACAAAGATTACAGTGGCCGTCCATTTTGTTTGATGGTGAAGATGTCATGTTGAAGCTGTAAAATCTTAGTTTCATTCTTAGCTTGTGAATAAGTGGCAGCAAGAATATCCCACATCGCCTTGGTTGTGGGATGATGTAGTATATCATTGACAATCTCTATTGCCAACGTACCTGAGAGCCAGACTTTGGCATATGCGTTATGAGCCTCCCATGAGGCATTAGCACCTGTCTTCTCAGTCGGTTCTTCTTCGGTAAGAATGTTTTTCTTACCAGTCGACTTCATCATGCTCATGAACTGCATACCTCATAGTTCATAATTCGACCCATCCATCTTGGCTATCGGCGCAGGACCTCTGAAGGCATCTGTGGAGGGAATATCGACCTTTTTCTCTGACATGTCGGTGAGAGAAGGCTAGGGATGAAGACTTAGACAAGATTGTGTTTACACAGACATTAAAAGATTGGATTGCATGTGTAGACTCATGCAACCAATCTGAACATAACAGAGGATTGGGTAGAGGAGGAGAAGTGCACGAAAGGACCCGCTTGGAGACTATGGGATGGGTCTCACGTGTAGAGACTATACGTGGAGACACACAGAGGTTGTGCCACCAGTAGGAGCCCACACCTGCGAAGCTAGCGGCGCTGGTGGGGCTGGTGGTGCTACCAGCATTGGCAACGCTGAGGAGAAAAGAGGTGGCAGCGCTGACCGAAATCCAATCGAAATGGTTGATGTCGACCAAAATTTGGGGGACTTAGTTCAAAAACAGACCGAAATGACCAAAATTTCGTTTCAGACGGTCTCCGAAACGAAACTGAAATCCGTCATTTATTGCCTTGACGTAAACGACGAGCCGACAAAGTCTACAACAAAGAGTTGATGTCCATATTGTTCCAATTTCAATCAAATCTATGGGAGTTGGTTGTAGATTTTCGAACCTTGAGCATTACCGGATCGATACATCCCGTCCTCGATAACTATTGTCCAGGTTTCTTAGGAAGAAAAATAAGAAAAAAAGCTGTCATTGATATTTTGTTTGCGATCCATACGACCCTCACAACTCCGTTGCACCACCCCCACACCTATGGCCCCTCGCTAACCCCTTCTACCATCAAAACAGCCATGATGCAGCCCCCTTCCACCCCAAAACCCAATCTGGGCTTGTTGTCCAGCACGATTCCGATCAACCACCCTCGGTGGAAAGGACTCCACCAACCCCCACAGCCCCCTCGGAGGTCCCCTATGCCATCCCCACTCCACTGGCCCCCTCGCCACCCTCTTCTGCCATCAAAACAACCATGCTACGACCCCTTCTGTTGCAAAAACCATCTCCAAAGTTGTGTCACCACCCAACCCCGTCACCCTAAAACCCCCACCTACAGCCCTGACCATGCAACCCTCTCGGCCCTCCACATCACCATTTGTGGCCGTATCACCTCCACCAGTCCCCTACCATCCGAAAACAATCCTGTCACCATCTCCATTTGCTATAGCAACACTACTGTCCCCTCCTCGTCGAATCAATAACGCCTTTGTTGTTATACCTAGTTCTGACTCCATCCGACCCACCACTACCTTCTTTCCCAACCCCTCATTGCCGCCTACACCTCCCCCAGCATCGAACCCTCCAGCGACTGCCTCCTCGTGGGCTTCGAGCCCAGGTGCTACCCTGTGCATCACTTGCGCGAGCCCCGTTGTCACCTTTTGTGCATCCACCAAGTTCGTCGACACTGCCTCCTATCCCGTTTTGCTGCCACCGACGCCACTTTGTGGAGGAAGAAGAAACCCTAACATGGGTTCTTTATGCAAGGGGATTCGACTCCTTTCCCATTAGGGCTATGAGATATAGTTGGCAAATTTTCAAAGGAGCTCTTCCTTCAAAAATAATTTATTCCAAGAGAAAACTCGGTGGGAACTTAAGAGGAGATATTTTAAGTGAAGGGGTAGAAAAATTGCATATGCCCCTTCAATCGAAAAAATACAAATGTAAAGATGAATTAACTACGACGCAGACTTGGAGCAAATAACTCAACAAATTCAGCAAGAAAATTCTTCGGTAATGCACTTCAAGATCAAGCCACTCATTAGGAGATGAGCTTTTCGAAGCGACAGACAGGTGATGCATCGTGGATCGATGAATTGGGCACAATTAGGATTTTTCGTCTATTGAGTTTTATCAATTACGCTTTAAGTATCCATTCGTTTAATTAGAGTCGTTAATATAGTTAGAGTTATGGCTAATTTTATTTACGATTACTGAGTCATTGCAATTTTATTTAGATAAAGAGATCACACATGATCTCAGATCAAATTAGTTAGTTGGTTATATTTAGCGATTAGTCGATTAGAGATATTTATAGTCGAAATTAGGATTTTATTTTCATTCAACTCAAAGTCAATTAAAATTGAGATTTTATCTCATCTCTCTCTCCTTCTCTGTTCCCCCTCAACGCGATCTCCATGCTTCTTCTCCAAATTCCTCGCATCGGTGAGCCTTCTCTCTTCTCCTCCCTCCAAAATTCTTCCACCAAATATTATTCTCCAAAAAAAATAATTTTTCACTGTTGGAATATTTCGCATTTGCATCATGTGTCCTCCCAACAGCACGGTGTTCAACAAGGCCATAATACATAATCCTAATTGTACAAATGGACATTATTTAAGTACAAAACACAAACATTTAATTCGGATGAAAAATAAGTTTTATTGCATTAATGGATTACCAAGGGCTAAGTCCAAAACATATATGGTAATTATCAATTTTCAAGGTTCGATTGGTAATATTTGATTGCAGCAACACAAATAATCCCTTTTTAACGAAATCTGAATTTTGGCTATCACCCTTAGGAATTAACCATGTGACAAATTATCACTTTAACTAATCCCTGATCCAAACAAAGCCTTAATCTTCACAAAAAATGTTAAAAATGGTTGATCGAAATGACATACTACGAAGGGCATGTTAAGAAGAGCATTAGAGAGCATAATTTAAAATAATATAAGTATACACTTACAAAAGACTCCCGTAAGTATACAAGAAACCCTCAGCTTTGTCACTGACCAAAATAACCGAAGAACCCTGCCCATTTCAACATCCCACTCAGCTCTGCTTCAGACGGAGTTGTATATTCGAGAATCACTCTTTCATGACTCGATTCTTCTATACCTTTCACTCGGTTCTTTCTTCTACCAGTTTAATGCCAAAGCCAAAATATACTCCCTAAGGATGGATGACACGTGGAATCCCTCTGTTTCCAAAATGTAGCGCGGATCGTCTGCTGTGCCGAGGGTTGCAGCAGACTCTGCTGCGCTGCACCTTTTGGGGCCGCTCGATCCACCAAAATGAGGATATCCAGGAAAAAACATAGTGCAAATACTGATCAGCGTTTGGACCAGAATTTATGGATACAATCAGTATCCTCACGTTATTTGTAACTGTGCATATTTGGGAGGCGTCACTCATTAGCTCGAAGTTTTTAAAGCTGCGAAAAGATATAATAATAATTATTTTTTTTGAATATGGCCATCTACGAAGCCTTCTGCCTTCTGTTTCATGTGATGACAAAATCTCTTAAAATCACAGTGATATGTTTGTTGAAACTGTTTAACTGATTGTACAGGTACCTAAGATAGTTTTCTTTTAGAAGTCAGATGAATAGCCGAAACATATTTAAAGTAAACATTAATGACGATTAGGTAAGATAGCTGCACACAAAAAAAGACGTCCAAAAACCGCTTGCAACAATTATCCAACAAATGGTGCACGTAGCTACATTTACATAGGCCTTATTACAGGTCTCTCAATACCATTACAAGATTACTCATGAAATGCAGAACATAAATAACGTCTTAGGAAACACACAAGACATGGAAACTATATAGTGTAAATATGCAGGATTCAAGAAACCAAAATATATTTGAAGAAATATATACCCAATTCGCTACGTAATCTTGAGCATCTACAAACATGAACACTGAAAAACTTGCAATCCTCTTGGCAAGCTTCAACGCCCCTTTGGGTCCATGATCTGTGAAAATACTGTACTTGGTGTCAATCCATCAGAGTCCACGCTAGCAATGCTTCTATCATCTATGCCAGTTGATGTAGACGAGGCAGTAGTGCCAGTGTTGCTAGTTGGTATTTTGGAGTCAGATAAAGGTTCATACAAGTCCTTGCCAGTATCATTGCTATCGTTGCTCCACACACCAAGCACCCCTTTTGCCTCTGCACTCTCCTGCAACTGCAGCGCGAATTCAAGGTTCCAAAGGACATCTCCCATGGCTGGACGATCAAGTCCCACATCTGTCAAGCATTTCTCCGCAGTTTCAGCAAACTTCTTGAGGCACTGAGGAGCAATTTTACCCTTGAGGAGTGGATCCATAATATCATTTAGAACACCCTTCTTCTGGCAGTGCCGAGCCCATTCAGCCAAGCTCACTTGCTCCTTTGGCAAATCCCTCATCAAAGCTGGTCTAGCACACAGGACCTCAAAAAGCACCACTCCAAACGAATAGACATCAGATTTATCTGTCAGCTGCTGACGTCTGAAGTATTCAGGATCTAGGTAGCCGAAGCTACCCTTAACAACTGTACTTACATGAGTGTTGTCCAGTGAAGGTCCTGTCTTCGAGAGACCAAAATCAGAGACTTTTGCAACCCAATTCTCGTCTAAAAGAATGTTGGTTGTCTTAACATCTCGATGGATAATGGAGTACTTAGCACCAGTGTGAAGATAATGGAGACCACGAGCAGCTCCTATACAGATCTCGAGTCTCTGCTTCCAAGTCAGTGGCGGATTCTTGGACTTGTAAAGGTGCTCACGGAGTGTTCCATGAGCCATGTAGTCATATACTAAGATCATCTCGCCATTTTCCTCGCAATAACCAATAAGGGAAACAAGATGTCGGTGTCGGAGCTTCGACAACATCTCAATCTCATTTTGGAACTCATGGATACCCTGCTCGGACATGGGGTTGGCACGCTTGATCGCTACATTGACCGTCCCATCATCAATGCTTCCTTGGTAGACCTTGCCAAAACCGCCAACACCAAGTAGGAGCTTCTCATCAAAGTTATTTGTAGCGGCCTTGATCTCCGCAAACGTGAAGTGACGACACAGATTGGATGGCAATGTCGACCCTGTTGTTGTTTTGCCAGTCTGCCCTGAGCTAGTCATAGAGAGAGGTAGCCAGTCTTGTTCGGTGCCTTCTAATTTCGTACCCCGACGACAGCAGAAGAAGAAAACCAAGAAGCCTATCAACAATAATCCTCCAATTCCACCAGCCACTCCACCAATAATAGCAGGATGACTACTCTTGTTTGGATTGCCCTTGGCCATTGCCTTATTTGCATCTGCAGTCACTACCCGCAGCGGTGTCGGTTTAGGACCGGCAAGATTAAGACTTTGGTCATTCAGTTTAAATACCTCCAACCCATTCAATATGACATTCGTATATTGTGGTTTGAACTTCACGTAGGGGTGTAGAGCAACCCAGAGATCTACCTGTGCATCTCCATCAGGTATTATTGTGATCACATCATGATACACGGGTATGCCCAATCCCGTACTATAAGAAATAACATCAAAATCTTCAACAGCGGTTTGGTTGTTGACATACACAGAGAAGACCCTTTGATTTGTACGGACGAAAGTATCTTGGATCTCGCAGAAGTGGAGCCTTACCAGGTAGTAGAACCCCGGATCCACGGTAAGGATCCACGACATGTTAAAGCTGAGATTTATGCTGTCATTGAACCACGGCATCGACCGGGCCGTTTCATAGACATAGACCGGAGCAATGTACTGCGGTATGCTAGCAGGATAGTTTATAGAGACATTATTATCCTTGACAAATGTTATCCCTAATGCACCACCAGCTATGTACATGGTGTCATCATACCACTGCCTAAAGAGATTCCCAGAATCCTGATTCAGTGGGACATTGTTGCCCCCCACATTGAGCCGATACATCGTCTCAACGGCCGTGCCTTGGTCCACGTTGTATGGTGAGGAGGATCCGGCAATCGTCATATCACCGCTGATGTTGAAGATACTGGGCATGGAGACGAGCTCGATGCCATTGACGAAGGCGTAGGAGCTGGAGACATTGGAGGAGGGTGTGAAGGTGATGTTAAGCCAACCCGTACCCCCGGCGGAAGAGACGTTCAGCGAGTACTCTCGGACGAAGTACTCCAAGGTGAGGGCCTGAGAGTAGTAGGAAGTGCTGAAGTTCTTGAGGAGGGTGTAGTGCCCGCACGCGACGTCGAACACGGCATTAGATGCGGGGAAATTGACTCCGTAGTCGGAGGGGTAGAAGTAGAGGCGAACGAAGTAGCGGTCGGCCTTGACCTGGACAGAGTAGGTGAAGGGAGCGGAGGAGATCCTGGCCGTCATATAGGGGATGGCGGAGACGGAGCCCTGCGTGGAGGCGGAGGCGGCCTTCGTGGAAGATAGGCCGAGGCGGAGGGGAGACGACACCCCCTCGTCTCCTGACCACGAACGGGAGTTGTCGTCTGTGGAAGTACCGTTGTCGCCGCAGTTGATGAGGATGGGCTCATGGAACCCGGAGGTGGAGTTACCGGCATCGGCAGCGGTGGTAAGGGAGAGGAGGAGGAGAAGGGCGAAGGAGAGGATCCCGATGGGGAGTATCCTCGCCATGGGCAGGTGATTACAACTTCGGGACATGAGAAAGGAAGAAGTTGATGTTTGTGGAAAGAAAGTAGTAGGAAGGTGTTTGAGGGGGTCCGACGGGAAAAGGGGCTCGACCAGAGAGACGAAGGGAGTGGAGGGGAAGTAAACGGGGAGATGATATACATTATTTTTTGCTTTTTTTTATATGGATTTTTGGTTGGGCAAAATTGGAGAGGATACTCGAGTAATATAGCATCACCCCTATTGCAGCGATCTGCCCCTCGTAAATTTGGATTATTATCAACCGTGTCCCGAATGGTCCCCCGGGTCAAGGAAACCCGTTTGTTTACCAAACCCTAGTTCCCACTCCCATTATCGTTGGAAGAGGTGGCTAAGCCTCCCCTTTCCGTCCATTCCCAAATACATCTGCAGCTTCTCACTCACATCTTCACCAAAATCATCTTCTCTTCAACTCCGTTTACGAATTTGGCTTTGATTTCTCTTTGCGGACTCATCCCTTTTGCCATGCAGAAAGAATGAGGTTTCTTTCTTATAAGTTTGGATCTTTGTTTGATTTTCCATTCTATACCTATCCTTTTTCTCTTGATGATTTTCGATTACATGTACATGTCGGAATGATTGTAACATGTTAGAACCTCCATTTATGTTTTCGTTTTACCTAACATGTTAGAACCTCCATTTATATTTTCGTTTTACCTTTTCGAGTAGGTAAATACGAAGGATGGGGATTGAACGCTGGTCCTTTGAGTGGTAGGCACCGTGCTCTACCATTAGACAATTAAATGTAGGTATTTTTCTTTTGGGTTTTACTCCATGAACCATATAAACTTTGTCAGTTACCTTCTCGACCTTTGAAACAATGTAATCCCCCCTCGACTTCGTAAACTTACTTCGTCTAACCCTACATACCCTGTCATTAATTTGAGACAACTTGAGTTAACTAGCATGGGTTTAAGTTGAGTTAATCAAACCCCATGATATGTTTTTCCACTCTCTACTCCTTCGTCTCTCCCGCTCCTTCCTGTTCCACTCCGACACACGACCACCAAGCTGATTCCGATCCAAGATGAGGCTTTGAAGGCCCTTGAGGAACGACAGATCCAGCGGCATCAGACCCGATAGGTGGTTTGAGCTGTGGTCGAGGATCTCGAGCTTGGAGAGCACCCATATCTTCTTGGGCAGGGGGGTCCAGATACCGAGGGAGGACAACGTGGGGACCTTGAGGTTTGGGAGACATGTAAGGGTGGTGAAGACGGAATCAATGAATAAGTGCAGATGGAGGGGAGGAGACAGAGGCGGACTAAAGATGTGGAGTTGTGTGGTGCTCTGTTCATAGAAGACGACGGAGAATGAGGGGTAGGGGCCGGAGGAGCAGAGGTCAGTTTTGTTGCTCCAGGAGCTTATAGCTAATGGGTAATGGAGGAGGTGTTGGAGGCGGAGGAGGGACCAAGCTTGGGAGGATTGCAATGGGGTGGTGATGTGGATCGAGGTGAGGACCATGAAGAAGAGGAGGAGAGATTGGAGGTGGTATGTTTCCATTGGAAAAAGATGAAAGATTTGAGATGGGCTCAGTTCAATCTGCAGAAGAAGTCATTCCTGGTATTTCTAGCTCATAATAAGTGGAGGAGAGCTGCGAAAAAAATGGGAGCTTTGAGATGGGTTTACGCTCGAGTGGTGTCAGCTCAATTTGCAGAAGAAGGAGATCCGAGTTGGGTTCAGCTTAAATCTGCAGAAGCCATTGTTGGCAACTAATGAAATGCGAAAAGTTAGAAGCTTTCATGGTGGTGAAGGGTGAGGGTCGAGGTCGGGGAGGAGGAGGGCGAGGACACAGGAGGAGAAGGGTGAGGGTGGAGGTCGAGGAGGAGGAGGGTGAGGGCGAGGACGACGGAGGTCGAGACAGTGGTGGGTGCGAGTGGGGAAAGGGAGATGAGAAGGAGGGTGAGGGGGAGGAGCACTTAATGTAAATTTGATAAACAAAATGGGTATAATGTAAAAGAATGTAACGAAATACGGTTAGTTTTAACATGTAAATGAATAGAGGTTAATCACATGGTCTGTGGGATAAGGATTAACAAGTTTACGGAATCGAGGGGGAATTACATTGTTTCAAAGGTTGAGAAAGTAATTGACAAAGTTTATAAATTTTGTGGGGATAAAAATCCCATTCCTTTTACTTGCATTTTCTTTTTTCCTTAGATTTCCCACTCAGTGAACTCACTTTTTTTTACC
The DNA here is from genome assembly GCA_037367405.1 of Ottelia alismoides. Taxonomy (NCBI): domain Eukaryota; kingdom Viridiplantae; phylum Streptophyta; class Magnoliopsida; order Alismatales; family Hydrocharitaceae; genus Ottelia; species Ottelia alismoides. The sequence goes on from JAZKJV010002877.1 coordinate 648,552, forward strand.
AACTTGGTAAAAAATAAACGTATTAAGCATCCTATCGTGAGTCTACCGTTTGCGAATCCACTTTTTTACTAAGTTGGCAAACGGTAATCCTCCTATTTTCTATAATAATAAACAAACGAATAAAAAATGAAAATCTATATAGAACTAAATTTATTTGGCTTTGTGATTCCTAGAATAACTTGGAAAATCATCAAAAGTTAAAAGGTTGTTATGCATTTTTTTCAAAAGGGAAAGTGTATGCCATATAGATCACTCCCCATGTTTTTTAAGGGAAACAACTTAAGTGGCCATTGAAGGTTCGTGTTATATTTTAATTCCTTCTTTAGAAGTTTCTTGAAGTAATTAAGTGCTTATTATTGAGTTGGCATCATTTTAGACACGAATTGAATGCTCTACAGGAAGAAATGTGGCTTTGAACATGCATGTAAATTCATTAGTCGAAGACTCGAGGGTATCCTTTCTAAAAGAAATGGTTGCTTGATGTTCAATAGATCACTCAGATTGTAGAGCTCAAACTTCAAGGATTTCATGTTCCGATATGTACCTTTAAGATTGCTTTGTTCAATATTCCATAACTCGATTTATAAAGGTGTAACTCATTTCCTCGCAAGTTTTGCTTAAGTTGATGTTATAGCTTAAGATCAAAATCAATAGACTTGCAAAAAAGCTCGCAACAGACTTCCCATATCAAATGTAAATTAATTATGAGATTTTTACTCGCCGGACTCTATAAACTTTGCCAATTACCTTCACAACCTTTGAAACAACCTAATTCCCTCCTCGACCCCGTAAACTTGCCAACTCTTATCCTATGAACCCTGCGGTTAATTTGTTTGAAGCTTGTGGGGGTTCTTGAGGTAATTTACAAGGTCGACGGGGTAATTACATTGTGCAAAAAGGTTGTAGAGGTAATTTAAAAAGTTTATAAGATCTGCAGGGTAAAAATCTTATTAACTAATTATCAGACAATATGAAGCACAACTGAGATCTCAAATATTTGATTATTATATCTAGTTGAGCATTTTTCCTTTAATTTAACTATTAGTAAATAGTTCTATAATAGATAGGGAATGAAGACTTATTGATCACAATGCTCATAATCTAAACAGTATTTCCAGAAACACCTTCGATGCCAACTCTAGATAATGAAAATTTGACAAACAATTTAGATGTGAAACTATTGATCCGATTATCTCCGTCCTCTTGCAAATTTGAAAAATGATAGTAGAGCCCATTAGTCTATAACACGACAATAGAATAAATAATAAAATATTAATAATAAAAACAAAAGATTATACAAATTAAAAAAATGTCAAATCGTCCATCAGGCTTGACAAATGTGAAGCAACGATTGTATGTTGTGTTAGAATGAACCCATGTCCAGTGAGGGGCGTGAGGAAAGTAAATAAACTCAATCTAAGATGTTGGTTTAAGATAATCAATTATCTTTTTTCAAAATAGTGATCTATTTAGTTATCAAAATCATGTGCTTCAACACAAATGTAATTCTTTCGAATGAAAACATTTGTCATGGAATTCATGAATGAAGACTACCTCAAATACCAAAACTCAATCCTAAGCATCCTAGGGAGATTCTGCATCCTAAAATACACCTCTGATGGCTATAAGTGTTGATCCTTCATAAACTATTCATTAATTAAGTTTGTTGCTCGATAATAAGAGTTGGTCGTGCTCTCTATAAATAGGGTTGTTTCATCTGGAAGTGGTCATCTGACCACACTAGTAGCATGTCCTTCTCAATTAGTTAATCATCCATAGAATCTCTATTAAAAGGGGAAAGTCCACATATGCTAAACTATCACCACTACTTGGGTCATGCTTTGGTGAGAGATTTGAAGATACTAAAGGCGTAGTTCCTAAGTGGATCTTCTACACTTTCTTTCTCTAATAGTTGTATTGTCGAAAGACACCATGATTGTCACAATAGAAGCATGTCTTGCATGATCTACTAGTCGTAGTTGTGGTGATAGTTGAAAGAGATAAGGGTGATCTCTCAGCTATTGAGGGCACTTCGATCGATGTCGTCCTTTAGAAGATATATCACCTCTATTGATAAACATGGGTTCTAGTTGCAACTTGTACATTATCGAAAGGTCTGTCTCACCACTATGGCCGTATTATGAGAAGTGTTGTAGTAATAAGTTTTCTTAAGATTTTAAACCTGGTCATAAAGTATCTCAAGGAATATTGTTATAGCCTCTACATTATAGCCCATTCCTACGACTACATCTATAAATTCGGTACCAATGATTCTACTCATTATGCTACTAATATGATCTCAAGCCTACTCCTCCTCAAGCTCTATTCCTCATGTGTGGCATAATGTTCCTCTATGTATTGAATTAGTTGCAACATCACTAATAGGGCCTTTTACTCAACAATCCTCATGAGGGTCATCTACACATAAATAAGTTATGGTCAAAGAAAAGGAGAATTATTTAAAAGGGTCGCTCAGTATCTCATCTATAAGAAGATCATGCTCTGATATCATCTTTGTAGCATCTTACCCAAGCAATCCAAATAAATATTAGTCAGATGGCCTGACTCATGACTTCTTATATAAATAAATCGAATGACAAAAGTAGATAAGATATGTAAGAAAACAAATCTAATGAGATCCACGTTAAGTATAGCGTGATATTGAAAGATAAATAGTAAATTTATTGGTACTTATAACATATGACATCACTACTACAAGGTATTAAAAGGTGCAAAGATGCTCAATTCATGCACACAATTTACTTTAGTTATAAGTGAAATACATGAGTTGAAATAAAAAAATTGAAAATAGAGGATCATCTTCCTAACTGTCTCTAATTGGTCACTGATCAGCATGTAAGAATGAGGCATATGAAACATCTCCCACCATATCTAAGCTAAATAGTGAGGGAGGTTTTTAGCCTCATACATCATGAAAAATAGAATTGTTGAAACAAATTCAATGAGATAAAAGCTCATCTTATGAGTCTCATTACAATTATATAACAAAACATTTTGATTGAAAATGTGATAAACTAAATAAAACCACATGGTTGTGGAAATCAATTTCGAATGATTTCATTAATCATACAAGATCATGAATTATACCTTTGAAGCGTGATTACGATCATAGCCTAAAAAAAGAAGACCTTCTAACTTGAGTCCAATTAAGCGAAGCTTGCTCCTGTAGGCACAGTAATGACATGTGCACCTCACCCTAACTTGAGAGGTGATATCGCCTTCTCCCCCAAGAAGATGATTATCCTTGCGAGATCAGATACACCAAGAAGGAGGAGGAGAGAGGGAGGGAGGAAGAGTGTGTGTATGTAAAGTCCTAAAAAAATCAACTTCCTCGGATCCTACCGTAAATATGGACTTTAGATCCAGCCTAACAATATGACTCCAAGGAACTTGTTTCATTTGAATCAAAGACTATTTCAAATTGTTATGAATTTTGGAAGCAAAAGATTTATCTTTGGTTAATCTATCATTAGCTCTTAATCACTATCATTCGTACTAACAAATCTTGATTAAGGATAAAAATCAACAGTAAACTTACTAATTATGATAAAGGAAAATTATTCATGGGCTAATAGATGTTAATCAGTTAAGAATAATTAATCAAATTACTGATAATGAGCGTCATTAGCAAAATCATGGGCTTCATTATAATAAAGCTTGGGCAAAACCATGGGAAGTGAAACCAGAGACCATTGTTTTGGGCAAAATCATGGGAAAAATCATGTATTCTAAACCATGGTTAGGAGCCTATGAATAACCCCTTTTAACCCCTACATTCTCTACAACTTTTATTCCATAAGCCACCATCTCTGAGGCTATAGTGAGAGGTTGAGAGAAGGGGAAGAAAGCTTAGAAGAAGCACTGGCGAATCATTGCCAAGAAGAAGAGGAGAAAGAGGATGATGGGTTCCTCTCCTCGACGGCTTCGAGTAGGAGGTAGGTAAGTATATCTTGATCTAGGTTTTCAAGTTCTTTCATGATATTTTCTTTTCCTATGTTAGTATTATCATATAAAAGAGAAATCTGAGCATAGTCTTGTTTGAGTATGGACGGTTGTGTCATCAGTGACCATGCTCACTCACCCATATCATGAGACAAGCTAATTCTTCATTGTATGCTAATAGTATTGTTATACGATGTACAAAATAAGTAATACTTTACTTGGGTGCAGGTGGCGGGACGGTGATGAATGTATGCATCACCCACCCATGATGCGAGGTATATCAGTTATGCAACATTTCTTCTTTTAATTCTTATTATCAAGTATCATTTTTTGTTTCCCTTTGAATATTGTTCTATAAGAGGAAACTTGATTGAAATTTTCTTTGAAATATCACTTGATGTAAAGGTAGACTCTACCGAAATTTTCATTGAAAGATCACCTGATATAAGGGGAAACTCTGTCAAGATTCAAAGAGATTATATTCTATATCTTCTTTGCTCGTTCTTCACGTTCTTCATGTTCTTGATGTGAAAATGAATTTCAATCATTTCGGGATTCGTTAATCATCATATTTGAACATGAACCAAAGCAGGTTGTGGTGCATGGAAAGTAAATACGTTAGGTAATGAAATCATGCCTCTTTGTTGTTGAGTTTTCATATTAAATTAAATGATTTTTTGATTTTACATTCTTCGTTGCAAAGAATGTCAACATGCTTATTTTACGAATTTAGGGATAATTTATGCATGATTTCCACCAAAATATTTGATACAATTGAATCGACATGGTGATGCACACACACATAAATGTTACAATACCTATAAATACGCTAAGTTACGTCTTCTGGAGATATATATTATAAACAACAATCATGAGTATTTATAAATATATCCATACCCAACTCAGGACAGAGAAAGCATGTTAAAGATTAATACATAGAATTGTATCATATGAAATCAACATGGCATAAATTGGATCCAATTATATATTATGTCTATTTTTAAGGATGATTTGGAGTAGATTCTATACGTCGGGTATGCAACCTATAGGTTTGTCAGGAGAAATCCATATGGCAGTTCAAACCTAGGGGGTACACAGTTGCCTGGATATGTTGAACGTGTGTAATAAATTATTTGCAATGTGTAGTACTCATCTACCATTAGATGCATTAACTGACTGGAGATGTGGGGGTGCAATGCCGAAGCAAGAGTGGTTTAATAGAGGTTATGTCACAATAACATGCAATTGAAGTTGATGTGGTATATATGATTCAAGGTTACTGATAGAATGATTGAGCAGTGTTCCTAACGCCCGATCTTGGAAGGCATGTGGTATCCGACAAACCAGATCTGACAATTGTTGTATAGGGCGCTCTCACAATACTCGGAATGTGAACAATCAATCAAATCAACAAATCAATGCACAGTGTTGGATAATGCAATACAAAATGTCTAAGTCAAAATTTATTTCTACTTTAAGTCTACAAAATATATGTGTATAGTGTATAATATGTAGATTATTGAACCACTAAGAACAAGTAACATATATGTTAATTATTGTCTATTAAAAAATAAACAAAAAATATTTTTGTACTTTTTTATTTTATTTTTTGAGTTTTTAATATGGTTTTTTAATTTTCAAGTAATTTTTATTTTTAATCTGTTATTTTCTTTTTTTAAGATATACTATATATAGTAATATGTATATTATAAATATTTTATCGGACATATATAATACATAAAATTGCAAAAATATAGAAAAAATATATAAGAGCAATCTTTTTTTATTTTTTAAGGATTTTAAATATATACAAGTGTTTATAATTAAGAATAGTAATAAAAATAAAGATTAATGTATTATAATATGTATATAATATATATATGGTTCTATTTTTTTAAAATATAGCTATATATAGTCAAAATATATAAAATAAAATGTTTTTGCGCTTTTTCTGTTTTGTCTATTTTGTAATTTTTATTCTATTTTTTCTAATTTTTAAAGATTTTTAATTGGTTTAAATATACAAAACATGGAATAAGAAAAGTAGGTCCAATTTAAAAATAAATAACAAGTCCAAAAATTCCTAAAACTATTTTTATAGATAATATATAATATAAATAAAAATATACATTAGAAACAAATATTTTTGGATTTTAACTATTTTTTATGATTTTTTAGGTTTTTTATTTTAAGGTTTTCTTTTTAGTTTTTTAAATTTTTGACATGGAGTGGTAATATATAGTAATATATACAATACAATTTTTTTTGAAAATTTTAAAGTTGATTTTATAATTATTTATAATCTGGTATATAAGAAGGGGATAAATACTTCTTACTATTTTTAATAAATATGCAAATGCAATAAAATGATTGATGAAACCTTGTTCCATGGTATTAATTTGTATTTATTAACCCCCTTGCTTAAACTAGTGTCAATAAAAACAAGATAAATCATTGTTTATATCTAAAATCATAAAATAAATTAAAAATACAAAAAATAACAAAAACTAAAATCCATAGTTTTTTACCCTTAAAAATGCTCGTAAAAATATTTCCCACTTTATTTGACCTCATCCCCATTTTCGGTCAACGTGAAACTTGTAGATCTCATCGAGATCTACAACTTTTATGTTTCGAGTTTTTTTCATACTCAGCCTTCTTCTCCTTCTTTTTCTTGCTTCTTCATCTGAATAACGTGATTGGGCCATGTGACTCTTTCTGGTTGAGCCACGTGGTCATATCTCCTCTCGCCACACGCCTGCATTTTCCACCATTGGATCGGCCCTTTGGAGCTTCATATCTGCACCATCCAAATCTCTCATTCTTCTCCACCCCTACTATCTAGCCCCCAAACGCATCACAACCGTCCGGCAGCGCCTCTTTCTCCTCCCTCCACGTGGCAACCGCCATCACCGTTCGATCTTCTCCAATCCATTCTCATCTCAACCATTCTTCCCACACCATGTCCCAGCCACTCGATCAAAACCCATCTCTCATCTCCTCCGTCTGCTAGCGCCTCTCTTCCAGCTTGCCACGTGTCTTCATCGTAGCCGCCCGATCTTCTCCAGAACACTCCATCATAACAGTTGAGTACCGCCCCAACCACATACCTTCGATTGACTCTTTCTTCACATCTTGCCCGTTCGCCAGCGCCCTTCTCTCTTCACGCCATGTGGCACTCCCTGCACCCTTCGATTCACCTTCCATCGATGCTATCAGAACTGATCCTAGCGCCCGTCTCATAGCAGTTGGATCGCGAGATCCAATGGCCATGAGACCATCTCATACCTCCGGAACCTCCTCTCCTACATCACCAATCTTGTGCATCAGCTTCCCCCTTTCATTTCCCTCGCCTCTTCCGCCATATTCTCCACTCACTAAACACCCCACGACCTACACCATTCTTCCATCACCCTCGCGGACACCATGACTCTCCGTGAAACCCTCTCTATAGCTCCAACTCCTCCATGTAACCCACGCATCCCATCATCGGAACCGCCACTTTCATTCTTCAAATACGCCGTCACCTCCACCATTCCAAGTTGTTTGCCTTTACGTAGGGCTCTGCCCAGCACCACCCCTCCTCCCCGTGACAGGGGGAGGAACGATTGATGGCGCCATGACAACAGTTGCCCATGGCGTCGACCCCTAGCCATTGTAGGCCAGGTTTGCGGTGCCCTGCCATCGCCAAGATGCTCCTCATGTCTAGGAGTGTTCAACGATGATCGGAGAGCCACCAGTGCTCAACCAAGCCGCCGCCGATCACCAAGTACCAGGCAAGTCTCTCTTGATCTCTTTTCGTTTTTCTCATACTTTTCTTTGATTTTAGTAGGCTTCCAGATTCACTATCACCTGCCAATTTCCATCCCCTTAGATCCCCCACACTTCCATCATTCACGTGCACCCATCCTATAGCCTTCTCCCCCTTCTCTACGCCTGATCATGTCCGACCCAACTCATCTCCTGCTTCGCCGGAGACGGAGATACAGACCCTCCCTTTCCTCCACTCGCCAGGGACCCATCTCATTCACTCCACCACGCACAAGCACCTCGCTTCGATTATCGATTACTCTTAGAGGTGCTCAAAGCTCAATGGTCGGGACTTCATAGGAGTGGATTTGGCTTGCTCCACCTCCGACAAAGGAGCATCGACAAACCTATCTAGAAATCTCCTCGCTTCGCCCATGCATCAAGCTTCATCGTCTATCTTCCAGGATGCTCCGGGGAGCTCTATCGGGCCCAGACAGGTGAGGCGGAGCTCCAGCAGTGTCGTCAGAGGGTAGAGAGCATCATCAACCCTGCAGCGGAGGCCAAAGGGCTAGAGTCTATAGGTACTGTTGGATGGCACCCCCCGGTGGCCATCCAACGACTCCTACTGAGCCACGCCGACGTTCCTTGAGTCTCCATATACCATCTGATCTTCAAAAATCGGGTGGTCCGAAGTCGACCACGTCACCTCCTCCACAGTTTACAGTCGCCGCCCGATCTCTAAGATCGGATGGTCCACAACAATCCACATCGACACTTCAGAAGCGCGGAGGTTCGATCAACCAAGCAAACTGCCGAAGCTACTCTAAGCCTTCCGAGCCTAACTCCAAGGCTGATCTAGCCTCCGAGCCTCCCCCAAACCTGTGTCGTCCACCGAGCCTCTCCCCATGTGCCTAGTCACTAGGGAGGGGGTAATTTGCATGGAGGCCCCTGCTACTTCTTCAAAATGCAGATATGTCTATCAATCACAAGGAAACTACGTGTGTCTGGGGTAATTTGCAACTGACCCCCTTCGGGTTTTAATAATTACAAATATACCCCGTGCGTATGGGTAATTTATAGGGAAGGCCTCACAACCTTAAGTCCTTCCAGGGACCTATTTGCTATTTATTTTCATGTTTTACTTACATTTATGCCTATGGTTTCCTTTGCTAATATCTTGAGCATGCGAGCTTCGTTTGAGTTGATTTTGGTATTATTTTGAAGCTATTTTAGTTTTATTTCTAATGGCATAGCTTAATGACTGTTTTGACACTTCAAGATTTGATGTTATAATTTTACAACTAAATGTCAATTATATAACACTTTTTATGCCTTACCTTAACTGATTAACAATAACTTGCTTCATGATTCGAGTCAAAATTGACTATTGTTTAAATTGCTCAAACACTCTAACTAATTAGGGCATATTCGCATCATTGTAACATCGCATGTCCTTCCATACAAAATTGCATAAAAATCAAATAAAAAAGTGTCTGAATTGTTTGTATTCTATGCATTGTGTCTGCATATGTGTGCATATTGACCTATGAGTTTTTAATCTGACACTTAATCTACGTAACAAGAATCTAGATAGTACTTAAGAGGCTCGTGTCCCTGAGTTCGACCTTGGTCTTGACCAAGTAAATACAAAAATCAATTGTTTGATTTTATCGATAGATTAATTAAATGGTTTTGACATATCCGATTCGGCCAACTACAACGCACTAAAATGACTTTAATAAGAGGTTGAATTTAGGGATCGTCAAACGGCGTCGTTGCCGGGTACACGGGTCATCTTTTGTATATTTAGATTTATAATATTTAATTAAGTGTTAATTTTTAACTCATTGGTCATTTTGTTTTCCTTGCATTAATGAAATTTCTTTGGTTGATATCTAACGTTTGTTTTTGTGGCAGGGCCCTTGGTGTTCAAGGAGCACGGCTCATCTTTTGTGTATTTAGATTTGTAATATTTAGTTAAGTGTTAATTTTTAACTCATAGGTCATGTTGTTGTCTTGGATTATTAAAATTTCTTTAATTGATATCTAACGTTTGTTTTTGTGGCAGGGTCCTTGGTGTTCAAGGAGGAGAGGAGCAGGACTTCCCGCTACGAGGATCCGTAGAAGCAACATTGGAGAAAAATCACAGAAGAAAAAATGTTGTCTTGCATTTTTATTTTTAGTGTAATAATAGTCTTTACAACAGTCTTCATTTGGATACTCGCATGTGTAAATGAACGAAGTTCTCCGTGGTTGTGTGGGGATCGCCCCACTTGAGTGTTGACCTAGGATCGGGCATACGGATCTCCAAGCTTCTTTCACATTTTTTATCTTACGTGTTTGATCGTAGGTAGGACACACTTTAAATCTAGACGTACATAAACATCGCTTCACTTATCCAAAAAAAATTAAATCTATTCTTCCCCACTAATAGAAGCATGTTAGGTGTGTTTTTTCATCGACTTGCATACATTTAGGGTTAGATTTTAATTCAGTCTTATTTTCATGAAATTTTTCTCAACTCACTGCAAGTTTTATCTTGGCATAGGTCATGAATTTATCGATTGCATTGGCTTTTTCTCGACCTCCCTTCCTGTCTTGATCACCTATGTTAATGGAAATTGAGAATAAGCGGCAGAAGATGATTGCTTGATTTATGTTCACATTTAATCAGTGATAACCTTAAGCACATAATTGGGTCTCTTAATTGCAAGTTGACCTAAAATGGAGTAAAATAATGTTTTGGGAGAGCAACTCCCTTGTTTACGTAGGATGGTTTTTTCTGATATTTTCTTGATTCTCGCATAAACTAAAATGTTTTAATCACCAATAAAAATGAGAAGACAATTAACCAACACTTGTTGGTTTCACGTGTGAGTTGGTTGATTCAAAGGGTATTGTATGATTGATTGAGCCTTGATTGCTCCGACACCCTCCCCTAGACCTTAAGTAGTTCATTAAACTCCGAAGATTCATTCTCTCCCTTTTATATCCATCCTAACTTCTTTGTTCACCTCAGGTCTCCCCAGCATCAAATTATCCATCTTGGTACTTAGGTTACTCTCAGCCTAAGTATAGAGGGGATCTGAGTCCCCGTGTTTTTCATCTTTCTTTCCTTGATACTTAGATTATTTCTAACCTAAGTATAAGGGGTGTCCACCTCAGTTCGTATATTTTTCTATACTTAAATAGAGCTATGGCTTTATATCATCTAGTGCTATGACGATATAACAAAGTTTAAGTATAGAGGGGTATACCGTATAGACAATATATGTACTTTAGCCATATTTTGAAGATTTCTAAAACATTTAAAAATTTTTGGGCTAAAATATAGTCTTTTGAACAAAGTGGACAAAATATTTTCAAGGCTTTTTCTATACTATGTTACACTATTTTTCAAGAAAAATATGTTTGAAAATGATTTGAAAAATGGTTTCACTTATTTTGAAAAATTGTTTGAATATGTGTGTGTGTGTGACATGGTGTTGAACAGCATTTTCTTGATTTTCAAGGAAAATGAGTCTAACTTATATTCTAACTTTAATAAAAAATCCACAAAAAATGAGAAAAAAACCAAATATCCTTTAAAAGTCAAATTGACTACTATATCCAAATAAGTAGCCGCGTTCAGTGAGGGTTTCCCTTAACAGAGTAGGTGGTTTAGAGGACATCGCGCAAGGCTCTGTCCTCAAGCAACGGGTTCTGTTCTATGGCTTGTACTTACATCTATACTGGTTGAATGCAGATGCATCTACTCATTTGAGTTTAGGCAGTCATTATGTCTTTTAAAGTCTTCATAAAAATTTCAAAACAAAATCAAAACTTGGATGAAGAAGTTGGATTAAGTCCCCTACATTTTCACTTCCACAAATGATCAGGAATGTTTGAGAACACATGGTTTATGAGGTCTTGAGATTTTAGGTTAACCAGCCTTAGTGATCAGGGTCTTCGACTTTATTATCCACATTTCCCTAGTTTGCTAGATTTACGTGCTATATTGCATGCTTACTCTCCTAACCTAAAGAATATGATTAGCACTTCACATACAAGACTGTGATCATGATGAGGTGAGTTGGAATTTCACTTGAGGGATTGGGATGAGGGATTCAAGTCTCGACTTGATTTAATGATGTTCGAGGATGGGATAAAATCATTCAAGGCTTCATGAAACCTGAGTGTCAACCGTTTTAGCCTGTATGAGAACTTGGTTCTTATGCTAATCTCTTGATATTGACCTAAGTACTAGAGTGTGAAAAAAATAAAAAAATGTTGATCAGTGTACGCCAACTCTTGGTAAAAATAGCGGAGCTATCCAAAATAATACAAAGCAAAGAAATATCAATGTTGAAAGAAAAACTCTCATTCCACAAAGTCAAATATCAAAAGAGCTTCCACCAAAGGCGGGCGCTCCCAAACATTTCAAAATGTCCACATGGATTACAACTATTAGGACCAGGAGTCGGGCTTGCACCAAAAAAGGGCTCTACATCGTAAATGCTACATGTCTGAGTGTAGAAGGTACGATAGGTACTCAAAAAGGCACACCTCGAGTATTCCCAAGAAAACAAGTGCAGATGACTCCAACTTCTCTTGACGGACACACTGATCAACACCAAAAATATGAGTTGAATAATAAGGCACTCGAGCGGACCCTTGTTCCAATGAGAGGGAGAGAAGAAATGACACAATCCTAAAACCCTCCATCAACTAGCCTGCCACCTGCACTTCTAAGTCTGACAACTAAAGAGACGGCGGATTGGACGCATTATCTGATTTATTCCCCAGTGTTAAGGATTGGGTCCTTAGGAGAGTTTCTTGGACTAGGACCTTGAGTGACATTGTGACTCTACTCTCATGATCGCGATTAATACTTAAATTCATAGCCTTAGTTTATATGTATACAAGAGAGAGTCTAGAAAATTAGAGGAATTGGATGCCTCGTGATTAAGGTTGGGTTGAGCTCTGAGATTTTAGATCTCTAAAATTGGGAATTTTTGAACGGATTAGATCATTACACACATGCACAAGGAGGTTAATCCAGCTCATTCATTGTTGTGATGCTCAGGGACGGGCATAGTTTAAGTATAAGGGGTGATGAAACCCGGTTTCATGGTATTAATTCACATTTATTAACCCCCTTGCTTAAACCAGTGTCAATACAAACAAGATAAATCCATGTTTATATTTGAGTCATAGAATAAATTAAAAATATAAAAAAATAAACAAAACTAAAATCCATAGTGTTTTTACCCTTAAAAATGTTCGCAAGAATATTTCCCACTTTATTTGACCTCATCTCCTTTTTTGATCAACATGAAACTTGTAGATCTCATCGAGATATACAACCTTTATGTTTTGAGTTTTTCTAAACTCGGCCTTGTTCTCCTCCTTTTTCTTGCTTCTGCATATGAATAATGTGATTGGGCCACATGGCTCTTTCTGGTTGAGCCACATGGCCGTATCTCCTCTCGCCATGCGCCTGCATTTTCCACAATTGGATCAGCCCTTTGGATCTTTAGATCTGCTCCATCCAAATCTCACATTCTTCTCCACCCTCCGATCCAGCCCCCAAATGCATCACAATCATCCGTCAGCGCCTCTTTCTCCTCCCTTCGCGTGGCAACCATCATCACCACCCGATCTTCTCCAGTCCATTCTCATCTCACTTGTTCTTCTCGCACCATTTCCCAGCCACCCAATCAAAACTTGTCTCTAGCGCCTCTCTTCCAACTCACCACGTGTCTTCATCATAGCCGTCCGATCTTCTCCAAAACTCTCCATCATCACCGTTGAGTACCGCCCCAACTACAGCCCTTCGATCAACTCTTTCTTCACATCTCGCCCATTCACCAGTACCCTTCTCTCTTCATGCCATGTGGCACTCCCTGCAGCCTTCATCCGCCTTCCATCGACGTTATCGAAACCGATCTCTAACGCCCATCTCATAGCCGTTGGATCGCGAGATACAACGACCATGAGACTGTCTCTTACCTCCGGAACCTCCTCACCCACATCACCAATCTCGTGCATCGGCTTCCCCCCTTTCATTTCCCTCACCTCTTCCACCATCTTCTCCCCTCGCAAAACACCTCACGACCTACACCATTCTTCTGTCACCCTCGCAGACACCATGACTCTCCATGAAACCCTCTCTATAGCTCCAAGTCCTCCACGCAACCCATGCCTCCCATCATCGGAACCGCCACTTTCATTCTTCAAATAAGCCGTCACATCCACCATTCCAAGCCATCCACCTTTACGTGGGGCTCTGCCCTGCACCACCCATCCTCCCCGTAACATGGGGAGGAGCGATTGATGGCGCCACGATGACGGTTGGGTGTGGACCCCTGGCCAATGTAGGCCAGGTTTGCAGTGCCCCGCCACTGCCAAGATGCTCCCCACGTCTGGGGGAGTTCAGCGATGACCGGAGTGATGCTCAGCCCAAGCCACCGACGACCGCCAAGAATGTGGTAAGTCTCTCTTGATCTACGTTGGTTTTTCTCATACTTTTCTTCGATTTTATTAGGCTTCCACACTCACTATCACCTGTCGATTTCCATCCCTTTAGCTCCCCCATACTTCCATCATCCACACACACCTATCCTACAGCCTTCTCCCCCTTCTCTGCGCTTGATCATGTCCGATCCAACTCATCTCCTGCTTCGCTGGAGATGGAGATACAGTCCCCTCCCTTTCCTCCGCTCTCCAGGGAGCCATCTCATTCACTCCACCACATATAAGAACCTCCTTTGGCTTTCGATCAATCTTGTAGGTGCTCAAAGCTCAATGGTCAGGACTTCATCGAGCGGATTTGGTTGGCTCCGCCTCCGATGAAGGAGCAGCGACAACCCTCTCCAGAAAGCTCCTCACTTTGCATGTGCATCAAGCTTCATCGTCTAGCTTCCAGGATGCTCCGAGGACTTCTATTGGGCCCAAACAGGTGAGGCAGAGCTCCATAAGTGTTACCGAAGGGTAGAGAGCGCCGTCAACCCTGCGACGGAGGCCAAGGTCCAGAGTCTATAGATACCGTTGGATGGCACCCCCCGGTGGCCATCCAATGGCTCTTACTGAGCCATGTCCACATTCCTTGAGTCTCTAGATACTGTTTGATCTTCAAAGATCGGGTGGTCTGAAGTCGGCCACGTCACCTCCTCCGCATTTTACTGTTGCCACCCGATCTCTAAGATCGGACCATCCATAGCAATCAACGTCGCCACTTCAGAGGCACGGAGATTCGGTCAACCAAGCCAACAACCGAAGCTAAACTCCGAGCCTTCCGAGCCAAACTCCAAGGCTGATCCAACCTCCGAGCCTCCCCTGAACATGTGTCGTCCACTGTGCCTCTCCCCATGTGACCGGTCATGTGTGGGAGGGGGTAATTTGTAGGGAGACCCCTGCTACTTCTTCAATTTGCAGATTGGTCCAGCAATCACCCTGGGGTAATTTGCAACCAACTCCCTTCGGGTTTTGATAATTGCAAATATATCCCCGCACGTGTGGGTAATTTGCGAGGAAGGCCTCACGCCTTTTGCTATTTACATTTAAGTCTTTCCAGGGACATGTTTGCTATTTATTTTCACGTTTTCCTTGTGTTTATGCCCCTGGATTCCTTTGTTAATATCTTGAGCATCCGAGCTCCGTTTGAGTTGATTTTGATCGTGTTTTGAAGCATTTTAATTTTCTTTCTAATGCCATAGCATAATGTCTATTTTGGTACTTCAAGATTTGACGTTATACTTTAACAACTAAGTATCACTTATATAAAACTTTTAATGCCTTGCCTTAGTTGGTTAGCAATAACTTGCTTCACGATTTGAGTCAAAATTGACTACTATTTAAATTTCTCAAATACTCTGACTAATTAGGGCATATTCGCATCATTGTAATAATGCTTGTCCTTACATAAAAAATTACATAAAAAATCAAATTAAAAATGTCTGAATTGTTTGCATTCTATGCATCGTGTCTGCATACGTGTACATATTGACCTATGAGTTTTTAATCTGGCACTTAATCTAAGTAACAAGAATCTAGATAATACTTAAGAGGCTCGTATCCCTGAGTTCGACCTTGGGCTTAACCAAGTAAATAAAAAAGATCGAATGTTTGATTTTATCGATAGACTAATTAAATGATTTTTGACGTATCCGATCCATCCAACTGCAACATACTAAAATGACTTATTAAGACGTTGAATTTAGCGATCGTCAATGATATATAAAAATTTATGCATGCATCAATGTTGAATTCGTGATTCATTGCCTTTATTCTTTCATTTTGGCTAAAATCATTGATAAAATGCATGTAACTAATTTCTACTAATTAAGATTCTAAACATAATTGTTAATATTATATATTTAACACTTAATTTTTCCAAAATACAATAATAAAGAGAAAAAGAAAAATAAAAGAAAAGAATGGTGTCGATATAAAATATATACAGATTGATCCTGTCCCCGAGACCAGGTCAATATTAACTTGGTCGACAAAATAAATAAGTAGGTGGAGATAAGGATCTTAATTTACACCAATGTTAGAAAATCAAGACCAATAATTATACATAAACATATTTTTCCACCTTGTAAATATTTCACCTATTTTATTTATCCCTTAGATATAGCAAATCAAAATAATTCCTTAATAAAAGTTGACACACACACACACACACACACATATATATATTATTTTATAAAAAAATATCAGAAAAATAATTCAATATAAAATAAAATATTATCATGAACCGAAAAAATCGTAAAAGCCGACTTCCAAGATTCATAACTATTTATAGAAAACTCCAAACGGACCAATCTCACTTTTAAACTTCATTTTACACTTAATACTATTTACTAAAAATATCAAAAAAATATTAGAATAAAACTGGTGAACTTTGTGTTTGGGCATCATTGTATATATGTATTATATGTAGAAAATTCATTTATTTTTAATTAATTAATCGTAAATCTGATTAACTTAATTTCTTTTTTAAAAATTTTCTAAAAATATAAAATGCCAATAAGCCCGAAGCCACGAAGCCACTATCTAAATTCTCCAGACCTCATATCTCAGCCCTACGGACTTCGAATTGGACAAACTCGGTCTTAAAATTCGTTCTATTTAATTGTCTACAAAATGATACTGATTTCGCTAAAATTAGAGTTAATATGCAAAATGTGGGTTTCGAGACCGTATTAGTATATTGTATAATGTATCGTAACTTATATTATTATTATTATTTAATATATTAGTACTTTATTTTTAAATAAAAATAAATAAACAAATAAATATTTATTTAGTTACTTATTAATTAAGGTAATTACATAATTATATACTTAATAAATTTATTAAATTAATTATGTAATCAACTCCTTAATTAATTACTTAATCATCCATCTAATCATACATTAATTAATTTAGTTAATATTAATTATTACTTTAACTCATTATTAATAACAATTATTTAATCTAATGTTATTTTTTAATTTATTTTCTCTCTCTCTACCTTTCCCTTCTCTCTCTTCCCTCACTTTTCTTCTTCCTCAAGCCCTTCTACGCCCGATGACCTTCTCCCGCTCCTCTTCCTCCGTCCAACCACCCAGCGACCGACCGTTGATCGGTCGTTCACCAACCACCTCTGGCGATCACACCCATCGGCGGTGCCCCGACCTCTTCCTAGAGCTTCAAGCAACTTCCCCCTATTTATACCCATCGAACGCCCAAATTTCAAACATCCGCCATTTGCGTCCTCTATTCTTTCCAGTGAACTCCGGTGAGAGAGCATTCGTGACAGGAGCTGCTCCGCTATCCGTCGCAGTGAGGAGGAGAAGGGAGGTCTAGCGTGATCCCACTGGTGTGCGGCTCCGTTCTCTGTCGCGCGAGAAGCCTCCGCCTCCGCTGGGTGTCGAGGCAATCACCTAGGGATCCTTCATTGGAACTCTATTCCCATGTGATTAATCCAATACTGTATCTACGTCCATTCCAGGTTAGCATAAATTTCTTCTTATTCTCTATTTCTGATTCTATTTCTCTTCTCAATCCTCTCTATTTTCTCTCCGAAATCAAACTCGAGCTTATTCAGGATCATTGTTCATCTCTCGATTCCATTCTGATTTCACATTCCACCTTCTATATCTTACATCTCTGGCCATGCACGATGGCCGAAGCTTTGGTTCCTTCTCCCATTCCACAGGAACCTCGTTCATCCCTCTGTAGTTTACACCTGGATCGAGCCTTGTGCTCGAGTCAATGCCTATCATTGCAGGTGCAGAACCTGAGGTGGAGCAGATAACCTCAAAGGAGAAATGACCTGATCAGATCCAAGATTGAAACCATCATCTTGGAAGGATCATCCGAGATACATCGTCAAAGAAGAATCTCCCGCAGCTACGAAGGGCATCACCGCGATCGAGATCGCAATCAACACACGTATGAAGCTTCCATCAATGAGTTGTTGAAGCAACAAACCTTTTTCATCAACGATTCTAGGACCTGAAATGAATAATTGGAAGTACAACACTAATTAGAACCTCAATTATCAGATCTAGATACCTACCCGCATCACAACCTCAGATGTAAATGAGAAGCCGGATATACGAAGCATTAAACGCCGCCTGCAAACCCGACTCCGATCGCTCGAATTATCTGGAGCAGCATTCGAATCCACCGCCGACCTCTGAGAATATCCTCCACATCAGCTCAATTTGAGAGCTCCGGCCGAACACGTTCGAGCATCAACGCATCCAACGGAGATTGCCATTCCCAAAGTATCCATTGTGGGTTAGTTATGAACCGCCGCCTGGAGCATTTGAGGGAAAAACAAGAGTCTACTCCAGATCTTATAACAACCACAAGATTTGAATCGATTCGATGGTCGAAGTTCATCCACGTGCAGGCTTCATAAAAGCTCTACTGCTTTAGCTTTAGGGATGAGCATGGGTTGGGCTGGCCGGGCTTTGAAGGGCCCATGCCCAAGCCCGTTTAAAAAATTTGGGGCCTTGGGTCGGGCTTAGGCCCACAATTTTTTTTGTTCGGCCCAAGCCCAAGCCCGAGCCCGTCCCAATTCCTTTGGGTTGGGCCAGCCCATATCCACAAATTAGAGATTATTAATTTTGAATCTTTTGTTTCAAGTTAATCCCTAAAATTTTTTAAAACATGTACCATAATACTTGTGAAACAATTAAAATTTAATTCAATCAAATCTGAAGATTTCTCATTTCCCACATGCACTCAATACTAGAAACCATGATTGTCTCTCATGTATAGAAATTGAAAGAGTGAAACAAACTTACCCAGTTAACAACAATAGGTGCACCAAACCCTACATGTTAAAAAATGGACATAAGGCCCGTATTGGGTAAAGGTACAATAATAGAAAATGTTTTGATTGAAAAAATAAATACTGACAAATTCAAGAATAACGAACAAAATTTAAATCAAAAACTAATTAAAGAAAATTAAATTTTAATTGAAATATAATGATCATCAACTCATGTGACATGCTTGACTTTCTTGATTTATAAACATTGTATGAAGATAGATACAAGAAGAGAGTGCACATCAAATAGGTGGGAGTTTGCATGTATGTAGGATGTGGGAAAGGTTCGGGCCCTCTTCGGGCCGGGCCCTTGGGCCGGGTCGGGCTGGGCCGAGCCAAGCCCGAGCCCGACCCAAATAAAAAATTTTGGGCCTAGATATTGGGCCCAAGCCTGGCCCGATAATAATTTGGGCCTGGGTCGATTTGGGCTTTTTGGGATGGGTTTCGGGCTGGGCTGGCCTAGCCCAATGCTCTTCCCAAGCTTCAGTCACACATTAGGTGCGTGCATTTTTGAGATAGTGTTGTGCCTTTTACATCAATATGCTCCGAACATTTATACTTTGCGAAGATGTCCAGGCCGGTGCCCAACACGTGACACACACGTGCGACCTGTAGATTTTGTGCGAGCACCCCTACAACCTCTTGATATTCCACATACGACCCTATCTTCTAGATTATCACAAATATACCGCCAAAAATAGTATACATAACTATACTATCATAGTACATAATAAATAAAATACCAAATATAATAAAATAACAAAAATACATATAATAACCCTATATTGTACTATATAGTATTAAATATTATTTACAAAATAAAAATATTGTCTATTTTTAATAAATCATTTAAAAACACAAAAAATATAACAAACTTTAAAAATCATAAAAATATAAAAAGAACATTAAAAATGCAATAAAAATTATCTTTAGTGTATTTTACCATATTTTACATTTTAAACCTAAAACAAAAATCAAATATTGAAAGGCAATAAAAAATACAAATACATTAAAACTTCATAAATTCATAACTAACTCATTAAAAATCACATAACAACGCATAACATATTATTTCAAAGATAATTTTACTTACTTTCTGATAAAAATAAAATAAAAATATTGTCACATTGTTTACTACCTAAAAAGTCCAAAATAAAAATATATTTTCAATAAAAAATCAATTTTCAACATTAAAAATACAACATAATTAATAAAAATTTTAAAATCCCCTTAAAAAATCATAATACTAGGAAAACTAATTAAAACATAAAAAGTCAAATAAAAATAATATAAAAATTACACAACTTTTCTAAAATAATAAAAACATAAAATACTTAAAAATCATAAAAAATATTATAAAATTCATAAAATCAAATAAGAACCCAGAAAAATCTTTACAAAAATTAAAAATTAGGAGAACCTTAGAATCTTAATTTTCTATAGTTTAACCCTAGTTTTTAGCAGTTTGCTTCCTTGATTTCGACACTCACGTACTTTATCTCTATACATCGAAGTTTAGGAGTATAAATAATAAAAATAAATTTTCTGTTAAAATCCATCTGGTTTATACAGCAGTCGTAGATATCTGTAGGCTGGGTGTCGATTTTTTAGATGACATCGTTGCCAGGGAGGCAGCGCTAGGGTATCATAGACCTCAGCTTTAGGATTTTATCTTCGCCATTTTATCCCATAACCTCACGGTTTTTTGTTTATGATTTTTGCAGCACAGGTTGAGCCGCACAACTGAGAATCGAGAAACCACATTTTTTACTTTTTTGTAATCTTTGGTAAGAAAAATATAAAAAATCAATGGTACTTACCCATTTTTCTATGTTTGTAAAAGGGGCCCTATAAGGGCATCCCACCTTGTACCTTTCTTTCTCTCTCTCTCTCTCAGGGTCTATTTCACCGAGTATCGTGCACTTGGGAAAGCAGGGTACCCACCACAGCTTTTCGTATCGTGATTTTATCGACAGTTTTTCGCAGCTTTTTCGAGGATAGGTGTTTGTTTAGGTTTTTCACTTTTTTTTCTAACTGCGCTCTCGTAGTTAGACTTAAGACACATAACCTAGATGCTTGTTCGATCACCTAGGTCAAAAAGAAAAAAAATGTTAGACATTCTCTGAAAATATCCAAAAAAGAGAGAATCAAAACTAAAATCAGGACTGCTAATGTTATTTGAACCAAACTAAATGTAAAGGATTCACTTGTTTTGGGAGAGCAATCCCCAACGCATGAATTGCAGATACTCTCCAGCTTTGTTAGCGAGAGACGACCCTTAAGGTAGAGTCGGAGTCTGAATTTCTTTCAAAGTTACTACCTAGTTCATACATTTATTCACTTAATCTTTAGTGGGGACTCTCGAGTAGACGGAAACGGTCCGAGTTTCCTTAGCAGAGTGGGAGGTTTAGAGGACATCGCAATAACACGGTCCTCAAATAACACGGGTAGCCGAAAACAGTCTGTACTTACTCCCATACTGGCTGAGAATAGGTGATTTTCTATAAGAACTTGGGATAGTCTTTCAGGGAAGTTTTGGGCACCTATCAGCTCACACTAATCTTTGAGAAGACTTGTTTGCCAAATTAGCCTAAAACTGAAAAAAATAAATGACCGAACTTTTACGATCATCACCAGGCTTGCGTTGGTGAATTCAAGGTTTGCTTTATGTTTGAATTTTCAAGTGAGTCCTATCTTTCAGATCTCAGACCTATCTCTATCGATTAAGAGTCATTAGTCTAATCATAATGACGGGTAGACAATCTCTTCGACCGACTCTCACAGTATAACTTCCAGGTGCATTTACCCGATCATCTAGGTCAGTTCCAGACTTATCGTGTCTCGAGCCTGAGTTGAGTTCTTTGACCTTCTCTGAGTATGACTCCGACCTCGGGGAATCATCTCCTTTTGTTTCCTTGTCTTCTCTGTCTCCTTCTATCCCTTTCTCTTTGTCTACATCAAGTCAGCCTTCGGTTGTATCTGTGACAACTGAGCAGAGTTATGGGATTCGTGAGATGAGTATTAATCAGATAAAAAATTTGAGTTTATGATTTGTTGAAACATAAGTGCGAATGGAGCAACATGCATCTTATTTGAGAGCTGAGTCAGTCTGTAAATAAGAGTTACCAACCTTCCTGATTGATTCAGACTCCGTCTCATTACTGTCGAAGTTTCATGGGAAGTCGTATGAAGAGCTATATGAGCACCTCTTTGAGTTTGAGGAAACTTGCAGTACGAGATTTTACTCAGATATTATACCTGAGGTTGCTATGATGAAGACCTTTCCCTTGACACTCAAGGACGGAGCCACGAGATGGCTCTGACATTTGGGAAATGAGAGAGCTATTTGGGGTACTATTCAAACAACTTTACTTAGGAAATTCTACCCCACTAAGATGCAATCAATTAACTGAGAATTTTCACATGATCCCCATGAGCCAATTCAGGATATATGGCTCAGATTTCAAACTCTCTTGAGGAGATTTCTAGATACAGAATCTCCAGAGCTGAGTTAGCTCAAATATTCTATCTGAGGATTACTGTAGACCAATAGGCATTAATCGATGCCTCATGTGGCGGTTCACATCGCAGTCTTGAAGATGATTCACTTTGGACTCTCTTTGGAGAGATGTCCGCTGCTAAGATGACACGCGAAGGAGACACCGGACCATTTGGATGCGATCCAACGCCAGCTGATCTAGGGATCACCCATTAGGCAGTTGATGTAGATACTGATGCAATGATAAGGATGGTCATTGAGACAGATAGAGAGCGTTCTTATCTTCAGAGACTGGTACATATCCCGCCGAGTTTTCAACCGGAATATGAATCGGTTACATGCTTCCCAGTTCAGGAACCTTGGATACCTATATCTCAGGTATTCCAAGATACAGGGCGACAGTCGATGCTATTTCAACCAACTTATCAGCCGATTTAGTTTCCATATCTGAACCAGTGCCATGAGCAACAACCTCAGGAGCATTTCGCCTCAGACTCATTTGGTCATTTTGAGCATCTTCAGCAACCCGAAATGGATGGGGACATTACTTCGAGAGTCCTGATATAGATGCTCCCACGTTTGATCATTTCATCCATTTGATTCATGAACAGACCACATATCAAAGGGAGCATATGTACACCTTCGGAGATGTTATTGCCCGCATTGTCACAGAGTAGAGATCACTTTCAGATATTCCCGCTTCACATGAGTCATTGAAGGAGCATACAATCGGCAACGATACAAGTGCAAATTCTGATTCTCTTCATAGTGAAGGCAAAAAATCATAGAAAATGGATTAAAAAAGGAATAAAGATAAGTCTCTTGACTCGTCTGACGGATCTCAAGCTTCTACTATTCATGAAGCTAGTCCCCATTTAAGAAAAAGATTCTCTTCTCCTTCTTATCCTCCGAGTGTTAAGACTAATACAAAGGATGTATTGATACCCTTACCTAATGTTCTAAATATAGGGAAGGGAGAAAAATCGGAAAATTTTAAAAAGATCCAAGATTCAGAATTTACGAAAGCGATGTTGGACCAAATTCAGATCAAGCTCACTCACTCTTTCAGAGGCATTGATCTACATTCCTCGTCTTAAAAAATGCATGAATAAGCATACCACACCGAAAAGGAAGAAGAGTCATAATCATTATCCTGAGAAACATGTGCTGACCAATACCACTTATTACATCATCCAGCACACATCTCCCAAGAAGAAAAACAGAGACATGGGGGCACCATTTGTTAGTTATCAGATTTCAGATCATGAGTTTGAGTACACCTTATTGGATAGCGGATCATCAATGAATATTATATCCTTCCATCTTCTCAAGACACTTCATCTAGGGCCTCTCAAGAGAGCGCGAATGATTCTACAGTGTCTAGATCGATCAGTCAAGAGGTCGAAGGGTATATTTAAGGATGTTTTCGTGGTGGTACAATGCACAAAATTCACTGTTGATTTTGTTTTCCGAGACTTTGACTCCTCGATACCATCACAAGATGCTTCCATCATTCTTGATCGGCCTTTTTTGCATGTAGATAAGGCGATCATTGATATGGGACATATATTATCACACTCCCTTCCAACAGTACAGTATCGAACCCCAAGTCGATAGAGACTCTACCAGCAGAGGAATGTGCTTCTAGACCATCAGAGACAAATACATGTGGGATTATAGCTGAGACCCGACACAATCATATCTCTTCTGATTCTACAAAGGCACGAGATTTCCTCTCCCAAGAGGGAAAAACTGAGATCACATATTTTGGTAATCAGAGTACACATGTTTGGAGATGTGTTGACAAAATCCAAAGTATCCACATCATTGAGACTTAACCGCTGGTGGCACGTACTTCGAAGGCCGAACCTATTTCAGTTGTAAATTCTTCATTTGAGCCTTCCTGTTGTGAGATTGTCGAGCTCTCTTTTCACGAAGATTCTTATAAGGTCTTACTTGATGAGGAGATTGATCAGATCGCAACAGATTTTGACCGCTTTCTTGAGTTCACTTCAAAGACCATGGAGCAACTTTTAAAGTTAGGTTCTATCCATCTTTTCGGCCATCTGGGCCGCTCCTCACCAGTCGACACAGGTCAGGAATTGTATTCTTTCTTTCCTCCATTTGTCTTACACCCTTAGGTTTCATCTAGAATTTTAACTATACTTAGTAAGTGCTTTATCCTAAGTATAGGGGGTGTAGATACCGTGTTCTTCATATCGTTCTCTTCTATTATCCGTGTCGTTGCTATACTTAGGGTGTACGTTACCCTAAGTATAGGGGGTAGCATCGCTCGTGTCGCTTTTGATTGTTTTCAATTTTTCTTTTGTCTGCTCTCTCGCTTGTCTCTCACCTTTTGATATTCATCTCTATACTTAGGATATTTTACCCTAAGTATAGGGGGGACAAGCCGAGCCGTTGAATGTATATATTCTCTTAACCTCGATCATCTTTGATTTTGAGTATGTTATCCTTAGGATTACTTGATCCTAAGAATAGAGGGGTTGATTGACTTCTATTTGTTAATTTGTTATTCTTTAAGTCGTTGTAGTATAGGATTCTTTTCACCGATCTATACTTAGTCTGATTTATGTCTCTCTTTACCACTTCTTTGGTCAGTATGAGGACATAGTTCACGCTAAGTATACGGGGTGTCGTATATATATTCTATATATACTTTATAAGACATAACTCGTACTTTATTGTATTTTTAATAATATGGATCTCTAAAAGTATGGGAGTATATTTTAGGTTTTTAAAAACTGCAAGAAAACCATAAATATGAATTATAAAAAAAGGCGTAAAAATTGTATATAACAAATGTTGTAAAATACTTTGACAAAATCCTCAAAATTGTAAATAAATGTCATGGAAAACTTTGTATAAAAGCCGTATAAAGTTATATATAAAAGTTGTATAAAATTCTTTGTAAAATATATATAATTCTTGTAAAATTTGTGTAAATTGAATTAATTCATTAACTCCTTCCAAAAAGACAAAAAAGAAAGACCCTAAAAATTGAAAAGTTTTAAAATTCAATAAAAATTTGTAAAATTCTTCAAAATTTATATAAAACATTTGATCTGAACATTCACTTCATAAAAAAATTGTTGCATTCATTCGCATTTTTTAGAACAAGTTTGATTCTTGAACCAAATGGATCTAAGTCTGAGAGAGGGAGCTTGGTTTAGGCCTTAATCCACTTAATTCTAAAGAGATTTTATTAGGATTTAGAATTAAAAATCTTCAGGTCTTTTAGACTTAATTCTTTGGGTTCTGTGAGACAGTGTTTGGAATTCAACTTGAAAGTGCCTAAGTAGGGACGTCTAAAGACGTGAGAAATTGGGGTTGAAATAAAGCTTCAGATGAGGGAAGGATCTGCTGGCACATTTTTCCAAGACCCTAAAAACTGGATGGAATGAAAAGATGCTATATCCGTCAGGGCATAAAAGATCTCTGCAACATTCTACCTAAAAAGAAGCCAAATACACCAAATACAAATTTGGTCACAATGGTCCAAAGCTTCAGAAAAGCCTGCATTATCTTAGTGGAGACGTGGCTAAAGTGGCCAGACTAGATCCAAATCAATCCAGGGTTAAATAGGTATGGAAGAAGGGCAGAGAAGGTGAGGCAAATTTGAAGGTCAGGTAGGATGTGACTGAGGATGATCGGAGATCTCTGATCATACGGATCGAAGATTAGAAATGCTTATCGGAGATCAGACTAAATATAAGAATTAAAAGGAAAATTAAATGATGCAATTGAAAGGAAATTAAATAAAACTACATACGGATGGAAGAGAGAAGATGATTGACTCAATTCGAGTATGATGGCTCGAAGAAACTAGACATGCTACGGAGCTCCGACGAGTGATCTGGATCTCATCTCCTGCACCTCTTCATGCAACCAATTGAGGGAATTGAGGTGATATCACCACTTCCTATCTCCTAAACTAATCTCGGGCGAGAAAATGTGCGGAAAATGGATTCAGTGGATTGATGGAGCAGTATAGATTATTTATAGAGGATTGAAGCAGTGAAATTCAAAATGGGGAAGGCGCATGAACCAGGGCATGAGGGATGAAATTAATCAGGCAAGAACAATCTTTATTCGGGCAAGAAAAATTGAGAAGAAACTGAAGGCTAAAGATGGTCAGATCGAGGGGGAAAAAGGAAAGAAGAGGCTCCGACAAGGTTATTAAATGGGTAAGGTGGGCAAAAGAGGAGTTGACCTAGGTCAACTAACCCAGATCCTCCAATCAAGAAGCTCTGAGGATAAGACAAAACCAGAAAAGGACAAAATAACAATAAAATGTAAATAATTTAAAATTAAGTTATTAATGAACTTAAATAAATAAATTATACAAATAAATAATGCTAGGAATTAAATAAACTTAATTTAGGAGATTTTTAATAAATTAAATAAATTAATTAAATAGATTAAAATAAAAAATACCCATTATTCATAGGTACATATACTTGTAACAAAATGATTTTAAATTTATTATTTTTTACAAATAATTAAATAATGTAATATTTTATTTATTTACAATATTTTGAAAGTATTTTAATTATATTTTTATTTTATTTTGACAAATATTTTCTTAAGTTAAATAAAAAGGTAAAGTTACAATAAATATAGTGGTAAATGTACCCATATGCAATGAATTTATTTTTGTAATTTTGATTTTTGTTGGATAAAATACAATATTTACGATTAGTATGAATAAAAATATGACCAAATGTGTATATAAATAAATAAATATATTCATACAATGTATAGTATTGGTACACTATAGAATACACTCCAAAAAGCTGCATTTTGCATATTAACTCCGATTTTAGTGAAACCACTATAATTTTGAAGCTTATTTTATTTAGAGTACAAAGAAAGTATGTTTTACTTATTTTTGAGTTTTTATGGAGCAGATATAGGTCTGGGAAATTTGGTTTTGCGATTTTTTCAAAAGTGTGATTATTTATACAATGAATAATGAATCTGCTTGTAATTTTTTTAATATGTACAAGTTCCATGAAGAAAACATTATTTAAGATGAATAGAGTGATCAATTAAATAGTAGAAAGAATTTATATACAAATAAATGACATATGTGCAGTTGAATGAAGAATGAGTTGAAATTTAAATTTTTATTTTTTACACTAGATCTTATCCCCCCTATTTCTAGTCGATCCGGTCAAGTCTTGACCTTTACTTAGGGTTATAGTCAGCATGCATTTATTGCATAAATGCAATTTTTATTTTCTTTATTTTCTTTTATTTATTTGTTTTAGGTTAAAAACAATGATATTTAATACTATTTAAAAAGAATGAAGAATGATAGAAACATTGATTTATTCATATTTACAGGTGTTTAAGAGGGTATTTTTAGCTAACATAAATGAATAACGATGATGAAATGCAGATTCATCACATAATTAGTAAATTATCCTGCCAATTAATGAATCCATTCATTAGTCCAAAAAATCTCAATACAATTTACATTTTATACAATCTATATTTTATTACGCAGATTACATTTAGATATATCCTAATTAAATATGAATCATACTCATATCAATACTAATTATTGTTCATCTCTATCCATATTAATTAATTTTCGATAATATGAATCATGTTTAATGTTCCCATATAAAATTTATCATGATAATAACTATTATTATTTAGATATTTTATATCTCAATATAAAATTCCTAATACTTTAAGATTCATGAGTAACATTTGCAGAAACTTGGAGAGAATGTTAAGAAGATTATATAATCTATGTATAGTGACTTGATACTTCGATTATATCTAATATCATGATTTTAAATCATTTTATGTATTTTATTTGGATCCATTTCAAACTATTTCTCCGAACCATTTCCGATCAATGTCTAACCATTTGGATACATTTTGAACCGTTTCTCCAACCATTTGTAACTAGAAGTGGGTTCAGTGAATTGCGATTTAATCTAGTTAAATCTTGGTCATTTAGACACAAAATGGAATAATTAAAATCCACTAATTTCATCATTTCCTCAGAATTGAAGTATCATGGTATACGATCAATTATAACTACATCAATCTAGAGTATTGCTAATACTCAAACATCCTACATACAAGAAGACTTTGATTAAACCCGAACATCAAACTCCTATTTGATAGTATCCTTCGAGTATTCATTAGTAAATTTCTTAATCGATTATTGGGTGACAATATCAATCACATGTTTTCCAAAAGCATATATTAATATTCTTGAATTCTTATATTATTTCAGAAAGAAGACGGCCATGCATGGAATTCTTTGTGACCCTAATATCTCATAAGTGAGCTCTGTCTCCTTTGTTCAGATTGTATGAACATATATGATTCCTATAATAGACCACCCATTTCCTCATACATATACTAGCTCCCAGATATACAGACCTTGTTAGGTCATCATCCAAATGGTCTGCTAAATATACATATTTAAACATATAAAGTATATCTGTCTCGGATCAAAGGATATGTGCATGTTCGCGACAATTACAATAAAGGTCTTTAGTATCGCGATCAAGTCATGTAAGAATTTTGACTTTTGGTCAACATTTGATCTCTTTGATGAACATTTGATCTTTAATAGTCATTTGACCCTTCGGTAAACATGTTGACTTTTAGTCAACACCTTGACATGGCTTATCTAATACCATCAATTCCCTCTTACTATGCAGAAGATCTACATCAAGACGTCAGTAAAAAATCAGTCTTAGAGAAAGATCACCATCTCTTTCTTATGTTGGATATCATTTTTGAATATCAACTTGACGATGAGGAATGTTTCCTCGAACTAACTTTTTACATCTACAATCGGACTTCCACCTCTATGTATGATATGATGATGGTCATGGCACATTAAGTGAATTATACTAATGGATCTTAATAAGTACAAACACAATTTTAATTCAGATAAAGAAACAAAAGTCCACAACTTTTGATGTTGGATCGTTGAAGGTTTTCATGTCCAACAAAATAGAAGTGAGGTAGTCATCTATTGGGTGGTGTATTTGGAAAGCACGGTGAAAAAGCACGTCTTAGAGAACTACTTTGTCTATTGGAAAGAGCACCGAACGAAGTGAAGTTCTTTCTTGTGATTTAATCAAAGTCTTGTGAAATTTAAGTCGGAATGCGATGAATTCCCCCAATTTGCTGTTTTGAGGGCTTTTTGGACGTCATCTTTTTGTTTATTCCTTTTTGATTATTCCTTAGTGTTTGTGCTTTATGATGATCTTGGATGGTGGTTCAATTTGTATTTTCTTTGTCAGCTGTAGTGGCTGCGCTAGATTTCCTGACTGCTTCAAAACTTCTGAAGATGACTACCATTACGCCACTTATGTCTCCTTGTTTTTTCCTAACCCGGTGATGATATTATCTTCTTTGTTCTTCATTTTTCCCATCTAGGTATCTTTTGGGTTATGCTTTGTTTGGTTCCGCGACATTGTTCCAGTTGGTCCCTATATTGTTGGTGTTGAATGAATCTTAATCTTCTCTAAAATAGGAACAAACTTTCATCGTCATGTTTTAGAAAAATATAAAGCGAACGTGCTTAGCAATAATTTGTGGCATCGAATTTTGTAGTAGCAGCAAAAGAATATATTAACTTAATTATTATAGCGATTTAAATGGGGGTACAAATTTGTTGCTAAAATTATGGTTGCCAAAGCATCGTGGCAAACAATGCATTCCTGCCACGGCGTTGGCATGTGAAGACTTGGTGCATGTGATACTTAACAAGGACGTAGTCAATTTTTTTTTTTGATTTTGTGGCTGCTAAAAAGAAACCGCAGCTAGAATTTTAACTAATTAGTCATTCCTATAGTAATCTGTTGTAGTGCAAAGCAAACAGGCGGATTTATTATATGTTTTTATTTGAGGTCACTATTAATGTAATAAATCTAAAAGGAAAAACTATTGGAGGGCTTTGCATTTCTCCCCCGTCACGTAACTATCGGTGGAAATGGGAAGTGCATCACTGGATAAGCATTCCCTACGCGCTGTGTGTGCATGTAGACACAACTCGGAGGAGACGCGTCGCCGTCGCTTCAAGACTTTTGCAAATCCCGGCGGCAGATGGACGGACCCACACGCAGTGCCATTCCACTTTGCCCATCACCATGGACTTCCAACGGCACACAGTATAGACGGAGAGCGATGTCTGGTGGAATATAATATAGTAGTCGCCTCAGCCCATGACAAGGAGACCGTCCACTGAGAAAGAGCCGAAAATAAACTATAATCCCTACAGGAGTCCTCTTCGTATTTATTTGGAACGCAGAAATAATATGGCTTTTTAGACAGGTCCGTAGACAGTTCATTTAACGCGTCATATGATGTTTTTGTGTAGGAGCTTCATTCTGATGCCAAGGAAGTGCTTTTCTGGAGATTCCTGTTGTCATGCCAGAGTTGGTCCCTTGGCGACGATTTCATTAGATCGGGTCATCCAGATTGATTGATTATGTCTGGACAGAAAAGAATAGTATCATTAATGGATACACTGGTTATTTATATAACAGTGATCCTCCTGACTGTTCCCTTGGATGAAAGAAATTTGCAGTGAACCAGAAATGAGGAGTTGGTGAAATTATCTGTACAGTGAACCTCAGATGCTTGGCCTGTCGCAATTACTTCTGTAACATTCGCGTCATCTATGGCCATATTTCAGTATAATCCATTTTAAACTTACTTCCACTTGATAATGATTCGAGATACATTTGTAATTGAGGTTTATTCGATTAAATTCGCAACTGATCTTTATTTGATTCCTATGTAATTTTTTTTATTGTTCGATCCATATACGTAGTTGATATATATTCAGTTCAAATTCAATTTCTAATATTTAAGAATATGGTTTCCTAAATGTGTATTTGATTAATTTTCGTATCGACGTTCATATTTTCAAAATAGATGAAGCAAATATAGATATGAAAAGCGATAAGTGTGGTCTGCTCTCGAGAGGTACGATTATTTCCCATTATTTCTCTGTTTGGTTGGAGAATAGGCCCTGTAATAATGAGTCAATTCTCCTCCCGACACGGTTTCCAGTAGTATGACTATTCCCCATTATTCCATCTTGTTTCACTCTTATTCCTATCTTTATCCCACCTTACGTACCTTTATTTCATCTTATTCTTATCCTCCAACCCAACGGAGAATAGCCCCTTATTCCCCTTATTCTCCATCCTTATTCCTGCTTATTCTCCTACCGAACGGGCCCGTAGTTTTAGTTGTCGCTACTCGTTCACTCTTATTCGTAGATATCGCAACACAATCGCTATGCCTCACTAGCATGAATGATATGATCGTAAAGAATCTTTGATGTGACATTCTTAAGCACAAAGCCTCTATTCAAAATACTCTGTTTTTATTTTTGAACCACTCTAATGGTTTGGTGGTAGAAGTAGTTGGCTCCTACTTTAAGGACCAGAGTTCAAACCTCCCACCCCCTTAACTCGTAAAAAAATTACTCTGTTTGAATACTTTCTCGTATGCTAGCCTAAGATGATGTGAAAGTTTATAATTGGGAGTCTTTGTGAAAAGGTTGCCCAAAGTAGCCTAAGATGAGGTCTCGTATTGGAAACCTTTGAGAAAAGCTCTCGAACTAGCGGAGTTAGACTAAATTTGGGCATGCCTAGTATATATCCAATCTGTTTTCATGCACACCATCTCATAAGTTGGTCTTGCAATTAATAGACAACAAAATTCTGAAAATTTAGAAATCTTTGGAAGGAGTGGTGCCTTCGAGATCGCTTATCTCAATGATGAAAGGCCTCACGAATTTAAGGGGCTATGAAATTTTCCCCTCCATAAAATGACATAAGGTGGATTGCTTCTATAACATCTTGTGATTATATTTTCAAATCGTTATTAACAAAATTGATCTTGACAACTTATTAGGCTCGAGTCTATGCCAACTAGACCAGTTGACAACCATTCAAAATGTTAAAGCGCAAGTTGTCATGCACTAATCATCTACTCTAATAACACGCTCTCACACTTTGTGGGTTTTAGATATTTGACTATATTTCAAATGTTACTGCTTCCTTCAATTCAAGAAGTGGACATTTCACTATTTCTTAGCAACTTCATTCTTCCTCCCATTCAAGAAGCAACCCCTTTCACTGTTTCTTGGCAACTTCAATCGCTCCTTCGTACTAGATTACAAGAAAAAGACTCTATACAAGGCATGTCCTCCAGGGTAATATGGCATAGCCTCGTTCATGCTATTTGGAATCTGTCTCAACGTTATTGGAAACATCCCCAAATGCTTAATATCCAATCTAAAAAAAGTTCGCACTTTACAATTGGAGTTTCATATTTTTTATGCAAGTTAAATGTTGGGAAAAGAGTTGCCTATCTAGGAATTAAAACATATCGGACATGGACATGGATTTGACTATTTTCATATGCATATTCGATTTATTTATATTGTATTGAAATATAAATAACACATCCTTCAATATTCGGATACAATTTATATTGAATATTCATTGGATACGAACTGAAATTGATAAATAACGGTCACGAATACGAATTAAGATAGGATACCATGTTGAAAATGGTTGCCCTATCGAAATTATAATCATAAAATGGTTGCTACAAATATAAAAATTGAGGAGACCCAACCTACATGATACCTATACTATTATGATTATTATATATGAAGTTAATTGTTGAGTCCAAGAGGTGCACTAGTCATGGTAGATCGATGACATGAATGAATTGGGGTTAGGAAAAAATAGTTTCATAAATGTTATTAGTATATATAATAATTTATTGTAATCAAATCTTCAAATTTGAATCCAAATATTTTTGTTGTATCATATCATATTCAAAATTCTTTTATGATTAATATCTATGTTCGATCAATCTTTGAGTAATGTTCGAATGCGGATATACATATTCCGTAGTTTCTAAATATGTTTAGTGGATATTCAAATATAATAATATTCATTTCATCCCTATACTTATCCCGTCATTCAAACCTCAACATGGGTTAAATTTAATGTTTGAACATTGGAAAAAGAGAAACACTTCCCATCATTCAAAATTAAACATGGGTTAATTACTTGGAAGGTAACTCTTTTACTTCTCCCCCATTCATTCCTTTGTGCTTTAACCCTTACCCCTAATGTCAAGCTCTTCCACCTCCAACTGTAGCAGTAGCTTCCCTCAAATTGTCGAAAACTAGAATGATCAGTTGGACTTGTTAACTATATTTTGATGCATTCAGTTTAATCAGTATCATTATTTGTTTGAAGCACTGGTTCAATTATTAATTTCAAATCCGGTTCAACATGATTGCCCAACTACAACTCGATATCTATTCTATTAGAAAATAATATCATTGGAGGAGTTACATCTATGATCATTATCATCAAAACTAAATAAATCTTGCCTATTGAATATCGTACTATTCTCAGATATCGCCTTATGATTCCTCTATTCCCAGTAGTTGAGGCATGCCCAGTATGCCACAAATCTTGCCTAGACTCCCTTAAGGAGCATGCCGTTCATTGTCGTGAACTCCCATGTTTTAAATATAGACATGATCTTGTTAGAGATGTCCTCTATGATGTTCTCAAGAAGGCTGGGGTTGCATCAAAGAAAGAAACACATGTGAATTTTTTGTCTGATCCACATGAGGGGAGATCCACACTCATACCAGCAGATGCTTTAATTTTTGGTTAGACCGGAGGAAAACATGCATGTGTTGATTTAACTGGAGTGTTTCTGTTAGTTGGGGTTTGATAAAAAGTGATTTTACTGCGAGATACTCTGCACCAAAAGCTACCTCAACCAAAGTTGCTAAACATGAGAAGGCTTGTATTGACAATCAACATGTCTTCATCCCTTTCGATTTTGATACCTTTGGGTTCTTGGCACCTGAAGTTGTAGAGCTCCTTAAGAGGGTCCAGAAAATTATGCATAGCAATGCTATGGTTCCCAGATCTATGGATGTTGTGTTCCGAAGAATTAGATTTGCCATCCAAAAGGGATTGGCGGCGTAGCTTGCTGCACGTCTCCCAATAGTTTCTTCGTAATATGTCTAGATTTAAGAAATGAAATAGATCAATTAATAATTAACCCATTATAAAGATTTTTTTAAGGTTGTATTATGAATGCTACATAATTCTAGAGAGCACGGGTCTTGGCCTCAAGTCCAACGAATAATAAAGCTTAGCAGCCGTCTGAAGGGCTGCAACGATTGCGTAAGCCATCGGATCTCATTACAAATTCACCTTCCCCTTGGCTGCGTCACGCATCCACACTTTGTTACAACGAGAAGGAGGAGATAGAAGGGATACCTAATGATGGTGAAGGATATGGAAAGATCCTTAAGCGCATCACGGAAGTGTGAGGATCACATCTTATGCGATCAGAAGCCACTAGTCGCACTAGTTGCTCGAGACAATGAAATTTTAAAAAAATAATCTAATAAAATCACATGATCAAAAACACTTTTCAAATTGTTTCATCTAAACCAAAAACAAGTATTACGGTTACCTCTTGAAGCGTGATTGCAATCGAGTCTCTAAACGAAGAGACCTCATGTCTCAAGTCCGATCCTACAGAGGAGACGCTTGCGAGCATGTTGATGAAATACGTGCTCCTCACAATCCATGTTTTCGATCCAAGTGGTGAATATCCTGATCTCGTCACACGATATTCAACATCTTCTTCACGAAGATTCATGAATGACTTGAGTATATACAGTACAATGATGACATTCACCATATCTACATACATCGTGACTCTTAAAACATTGGTTCAGTTAGGTACTTAAACATTTTTTTAATACATCTTCTCATATCGAGCCACCATTCTGCATAATGCAGTGAACCATGTCATTCATGATTAAATGTTGAGAGCACATAGGTGTGTCAGAACATCTTCTTAGATTTGATAAGTATTATTTGACAATTACGATCATTATCGACAAATCACTTCCAAAGCACATTCAATGAGAGATCAAGACTATAGAGACATATAAACCCCAGGGTTGTAGTCCTATTGTCTATTTAATTATCATTCCTCATTATTATGAGAAAACTTGCATATTGTAACCACATACGTTACGTGTCCAACTGCAAGTACAATATCTTGATCATAGATCCAATCCATGATATTTTACTGGTTATTGTTGAGTATAATACTGAGTAGGTTTAATGAAGGATTATCTGAAATAAGAAATTTGCATAAATATATAAATATATTTTTTACTTTGATTTAAGAAATTTTATATCAAAGTTGTCTTGCCTTGTCAACACTGAAAGTTCATTCCCTTAATCACTTTCAATGTAAGAGATATACTTACCATTATATCTCAAGCAAGATCTGGGATCTCCTTTCTTGTCTTTGTCATATCCTAATAAATATGAGAACCTGTAACTCGGATAAGAGGAAGCGGGAGCACATTCTCCTAGCAAGTCAAACTTGCATTCCTAATTCGGTCTATAACACCCAGACCACCAACCCTAAGATGATGTTGACCCATCATTAATTGAACCAACCGTCAACATGATTAGTACTCGCTATGCACAATCCAATATCACCCCAATAATATAAGGAACCGATATTGGGGTCACTACGTATACGGTCTTAATCTTTCGATAAGAAAAGAGCCTGATCTTGATGTGCATTTATGCATGATCTATCACTTCAGACATGCATCTCCTACTTATAATCCCTGACGACGTAACCCTTCGCCTTGACGGGAGACCATGGATGTCTCTTATGTGATCCTCCATATAACGTTTAAATTTTAATTAATCATTATGAATCATATTCATTACGATTAATTTTTCCAAGGGAAATAGCAACTCTATTCATAATAGAGTGTTTTAATTAGATATAATCAATTTAATCACATTAAATCAATTATCAATCAAATTCAATCAATAAACTTGATTGTTTCTTGAAATGATGGTATTATCCCTATTATTCGAATTTTAATAATTAGGAAAATACACTGTGATCTCTCCTATATTATCTCATCTATACTTGTTGTCATGGCCAGTACCGATGGGAGTGGGAGAGACCGCACACGGTGCAACTTGCTACCCCAACGCTCCCCGACTAGACACCTTATCCACCTCGGAAAAGTATAATGCCAAATTGATCATTGTGTACTTGAGATGATAATCGGGTTTTCAAACGAAGTTATACCATATAATAATAATCAAAACAATTTTGATTAACATTATAAGGAAATTTTCTAAACAAATTCTCAATCCTATTCAAGCAACTTTGTTTGTTGGAAAGTTCAAGTAACCAATTGTGATCTAGATCATATCTAATCAAGTTGGTTATGGTCAATGTCATTCAAGAAATAATCATCATCTTTAAATATTTCAAAAAATATTTATCAATAATTATCTTCGGAAATTAACCACTAATTTCTCTTAATTTAATTGAATGACAATCACAAGGTTCATGATCAAGTATGTAATTTCCAGCAGTGACCCCTACTTATTAAAATTATCATATCACAAATAATTTAAATCCAAATTAAGAAAAATCAGTTTCCAAAGCTTGCTAATTTGATTTAAAATAGAACCAAGTGATTAACGTGCATTTTTGGGTATTGCAAAAACCATAATTAACTCTTTAATCACGTCAAGATTCACCATCCCCAAAACAGTGGATATATGTTCATTAAAATGATCATAACTCGAGTTATCAAATTCCAAATCACGCAAAATCAAATCCTATAATTTTTTTAATTGATGGGAAACATTATCAAAGTGATAAATTCTTATTTAAAAATTTTAAACAAGGCCGAAAAATTCATAAAACAGGGGCTGCAAAAATGAAATGCAATAAAATTTTCACAATCCCTAATGAACCCAAGTCTTTCTAGGTTTATGGATCGCGTCCAAAAACTTCGACCTATGGATCTGATACCACATGGAGATTATGGAAAGATATTTAACCACGTAACAGAAGTGTGAGTATTGCATCATATGCGATCGGAAGCGACTAGTCGCACTAGTTGCTTCGGGGAGCGGAATTTAATAATTTTCAATATGATGAAACCACGTAATCCAAGAAAACTTCTTGGATTGTTTCATCTAAATCACAATTATATACTAGGGTTACCTCTTGAAGCGTGGTTATGATCGAGTCTCCAAACGAAGAGACCTCCTGTCTCAAGTCTGATCCAACAGAGAAGACGCTTGCGAGCATTGATGAGACGCGTGCTCCTCGCAATCCATGTTGATGATCCATGTGGTAATCTCTCGATCCCATCACATGAGATATGGCATATTCTTCATGAGAGAGGCACATTAAAGGATATAGAGATCCATGAGTAGATGATCCGGCATCATAAAGATGATGCTGTGGCGATGACGACTCTCTTAATGGCTCCATGGTGGACGACCACAATGAAAGAGAGAGGACATGTAGAGAATAATAGAGAGAGAGCATTTGTCGATATTGTAATCATATATCATACGAAGAGCAAGGGGTTCCTCTTCTTATATAGGATTTTGGGATCCATGGATCTCAATCCATGGACAACACACAATCAATGGATGAGATTGATTTGTGTTTCTTTCAATGACCATGATCTTGTTGTGAAAACACAATAATAATTAATTATTTTAATATATATATTGATAAATCAATATATTTAATTTCAAATCAAATCAATTAATTATCCTTGAAGATAATGAGGAGATAAACCTCATCCCCTTAAAGGGGGAATGACCACTCTTCTCTTTTGAAGATTGGTGGCCATCCACCCTCTTGAGGTGGACTAGGTCCATCTCTTCAATATCTCATGATATCTCATTATCTCATGAGATCTCATTATCTCATGATATCTCCAAGATTTACAACAACAATTGTAGTAAATTGTTTCAAAAAAAAATAACTCATAATTAATCATGCCATTGGAAAAATACAAAATACATTCATATCCCAAAATAAAATATAAATTTTATTTTTAATTAATTATCCAATGTGAATCCAATTCACATCAATAATTAATCAACAAATATAAATCTCAATATTCTCTCTCAAATATATTACGGATCACATTTATAATATACTTGATTAATATGGATAGTGCTATCCACATTATTCATATCCATGATAATTAAATCACATTTAATCGTCTTGGATCTCTTTTCTCATGTGCCCAAATAACATGAATCACATTCACAGTATTCACATCTTTAATAATTAAATCACATTTAAATATCTCAGATAACTCTCTTTATAATATGAATCAAATCATATTATTCATGATAATTAAATCACATTTAATCATCAATTTTCTCAATGATCGGATATAATATCAACAATGAAATTATCCATGAACTCTTTCAACGATAGTGCGCTTTCTCCGCGGATACTTGGAGATAAGGATATGACGATTGTATTTTCCACATATAGTGACTTGGATATTGAGATCACATCTCAAATCCAAATCTTACGGACCTCCTATAGATGTTTGATTAAATCAAAGCCGTAGATCTAATCTTCTCATTGTATCTGAATCACATTCAGACCAAGGTCTAACATTTGGACTAAGATCAGATCACTTCTCTATGAGAGGAGTCACTAAAATCAAGACTTGTTTCGTCACTCCCTCGAGATTGAAGCGTCATGGTTATATAATCGTTTATGATCACATCACCCTTAGGTATTCTTAATACCTGTACATCCTGCTTGCTGGAAGATCAAAAATAAATCCGAAGTTTTAGATCTCTTTTAGACTGTGTCCTTTAGGGATTTATCATTAAGTTTCTCATTTGACTATTGGGAGTTGGTATCAATCATATACTTTCCAAAAGCATATATCATACCTAGGTATTGATCATATACTTTCAAAACTATCTATCGAGCCTACAAATTCAGTCAAGCTTCTAAAGCTAGAAGACCATGCACAAAATTTGATTCTTCCCAATATCTTATGAGTGAGTTCATGTCTTATGTTTCAGTAAATGAACATGTATGATTCCTTTGAGAGATCGTATTACTCATATGCCCTTGCATGCACACAAGCGCGTCGGTGTATAGACCTTGATTAGGTATCAACCTATTGGTCTGCCAAATGTACATACTAAGACATATAGTAATACATATGTCTCCGGTCAGAGGATACATGCCTATATCGTGACAATATACAACACATGTCTTTGGTTATATCGATCTCGTTAAGTCAACTCCTTGACCTAACTTATCTAACACCTCCGAATCTCTATTCCTATATAGAGGACCTGCATCAAGAGATCAGCTACATATCAACCTTTAGAGAAAGGATTGGCATCTCCTTCTCATGCTGAAGATCCTCTCTTAACAATCATTTGATGGTGATTGATGAGTCATCAATCTAACTCTTTGGATATTCATCCAAGCACCAACCTCTATGACTCAATAATTGAATCAACAATTGTATGATCATTAAGATGGCCATAGTACATTACCCTAATTGTACTAAGTGACCTATTATAATTATTCTTCATTTCAGATCCGGGAATGATATTCACAATAATGTTTATTGCATAATGGCTCGCTATGGGCTCGCATGTTTAATAAATCGCCATCATCGCAGCGTCACCGTTATGGTGCCGGATTGCTTGCTTGTGAATCTTCGTCTCCTTTGGTGTGCCTCGCTCATGAGGAAGACGTCGGATCTCGTGTGATGAGATCAGGAGATTCATCGTTTGGATCATCAACATGGATTTGTGAGGAACACATGTTTCATCAATGCGCTCGCAAGCATCTCTTCCGTTGGATTAGACTTGAGACAAGAGGTCTCTTCATTTATAGACTCGATCGCAACCACGCTTCAAGAGGTAACCCTAATACTTGTTTGTGGTTTAGATGAAACAAACTGAGAAGTGTTCTTGGATCATGTTGTTTCATCGCATGAAAATTTTTAAAATTTCAAATTCTGCTGCATCGAGCAATTAGTGCGACTAGTCACTCCCGATTGCATACGATGCGATCCTCACGCTTTTGTGATGCGCTTAAGGATCTCTCAATATACTTCATCTCTGTTGTTGAAATTCATGGGGGCGTGACTTTGTAACATATAGGGGATGCATTGTGGAATGCATGTTTCTTCATGCTACGGGAATATCCATCCGTAGATCGTTGAATGTAGGTTACTCTCATTGGCATCTCCAAGTAGGTCCTCTCTCGTAAGAACCTAAAAAAGATCTCGTATTAGAATTCACGTTCACTCAAGTTTTCATTGCCTACATTGAGTTGGTATATAACTAGAATCTCTCAAAACATTTGTTATTCTCTGTGGCCTTGGATGAACCTTAAAATTACTAAATTAGATATATCTTTATCTTGGATACTTGGAATACAAAGCATACGTAATTCTTTATCGCTGAATGATATGGATTTTTAATGTTACAATGGATTCACTAATGCACGCTTCATGAGACTGTTCTATCCGTATTGTGGCATTCTTTTCCCTTCATATTCAACGATAATACTATAAACTACTCGTTATGTTATTCACGTGTAAAAGTGTTTTCTTCGTGTTTTATTGATTACACCTTTGTGTCTTTCTTGTATTTTAGGCTCATTCGTGGTTTGACATGATATTGATTTGCATACTTTGATGAATGTTTGAATTTCTTCCCTCTATATAAGTGTTTAGTTATGTTTTTTTTGCATGTTGGTATATATTTCCCTTTGTACAGCTTTGAAAATCGGATTGGACCGACTGCTTCAACCGGTGAATCCGGTTTGGACCAGTTCAGTTAACTTAGTCTTCCTGGTTCGGTTCGAATGTTTAAATTTTAATCAACTCGTCGATTCAACCAATTATTTTCAACACAGTTTAACCAGGTTCAAGTTAAGTTGAACAAAATTTAGTTTTCAATTAAGTTCAAATAATAATAATAGTGAGAATTGAATCCATGACATTTGATTATCTATTTCAAACTCGTAACCAACTACTCGGATACAACTTTTTGCATGTATTGAATTTAAATATAATAAACTACTATTATGTTGTAGAGCATCTAGTCCAAATAATATATATATATATATATATATCATTTGATGATGCATATAAAAGAAATATTTTATGTATAGTGTGAAATATATACATTGTATATGTGTTTTATTTCTATTTCAAGTATATTTAAGTGTATACATTTTGTTTCATTTCAGTTTGATTAGCCTTGTTCAATCGTTTTTTCTCAGTGATCCAGTTTAATCCTATTTTAATTAATGATTATGTTATCATCTGGTTGAACCGATTTGATTACATGTTTCAACCCGATCCGACCATTTTGTTTCGATAAGGTTTCGGTTCGGTTTAAAAACATTGGTACGTGATAGGCTTGCACTCTTTCCTTTGTA
Organism: Ottelia alismoides; assembly: GCA_037367405.1. NCBI lineage: Eukaryota > Viridiplantae > Streptophyta > Magnoliopsida > Alismatales > Hydrocharitaceae > Ottelia > Ottelia alismoides. The sequence goes on from JAZKJV010002877.1 coordinate 690,449, forward strand.
AAAAATCTGATTTTATAATTAGCTTTTCTATTCCTCCTTTGCTATGATGTCATTAAATGCTCTTATGTTTTCCATATCTATTCAGTGTACTGCTCCAATTGTGGTTCAATAGGATTTCCATTCGCATGCTTTGTTGAATGATGAATTTTTCAACTCTACTTATTTGTTCTGTTATGGTATACGTCTTTTCATATGGGTTTATTTTTGGGATATTTATACCCATAACTCTGAGTAGTTTCGTAATTACCCCAGAAACCCTCGATAATCATGAATTACATATAAGACCCTTAATAACCACTCCGTTTTACACCCATAACCTTCCGTTAGTTTAGTTCATTAACTCAACCATATGCCTGAGTTAATCTAACCCAATCATGATCTAACGGCTTAGATTAATAAAAAAAGGAGGTGGGCTTGCAGCCCATGGGGTCCACGGAGTGCGGCGGGCATCGACGAAGGTACGCGGGCGGTACGTGCTGAGGCAGGCTTGCAGGCGAGGGTAGGCGGAGGCGCGGCCGGGGGTTGGCTGGGGGTGAGGTGCGACCGACCTGGGGGGTGAGGGAGTGGGCCTGGACCTGCAGGCGGATGGCGCGCAGGGGTTGTGCCAGGGCACGACCAGGACTGCATGCGGAGGGGGAGGGGGCGTGGGCGGAGGGTTGTCCTGGAGGTCGATCCCAGGAGGGGGAGGGGGGTGCGACCGACCTGGGGGGTGGATTCGCAGGCGGAGGAGGCGCGGGCGAGGGGGAGGGGGTGAACTGACCTGGAAGGGGAGGGGGCGGATTCGCAGGCGGAGGCGCAACCTGCAGGAGGAGGAGGCACGGGGGGTGTTGCGACTGACCTGGGGGGACGGATTCACAGGCGGAGGCGCGACCTGCAAGCGGAGGAGGCGCGGGCGTTGCCTGCAGCTTGATCCCAGGAGGCGGCTCGAGGAGGCCTTGACCTGGGTTGCAGGCATAGGAGGGGGCTTGTTGGGGGAGACCAGCGGGAGGCCTCAACCTGGGTGGGGTGCTTGGGGGAGGCCGGCGGGAGGCCTCGACCTGGGTGGGGTGCTGCTTGGAGGAAGAAGGGGGAAGGAGGAAGGAGGTAGTGGTTTTATTGTAAATAAATAAAAGTTAAAGGGTATAAAATATTAAATATTTGACAGATACCGTCGTAGTTGACGGGAAATTGGATGAAAATTAACACGGGGTTCTGGGGGTAAGAGTTAAGCATTACTCAAGGTCTTGTATATAATTCGTAATTATCGAGGATTTCTTGGGTAATTACGAAACTACTCAGAGTTATGGGTGTAAATATTCCTTTATTTTCCCTCGTTTTTATATCTCGACTACGTCATATCTAGGAGAGATATGCACTCTTTCCTTTGATATAGTGTTGAATGCCACTGAATGCACATGTGCTTCATGTGTTTGTTGTACATATATATTCTGCTCCACTCATGGTTTGAAAGGATTTCGATTCACGTGATTTGTTGAATGACGAAATTCTCCTCTCTAGGGACTTGTATGTTTCGTTATGACCTATTTTTTTCATATTGATATATTTTCCCCGCCCTACAGAATGCTGATTGTGGTTCACTTGGTTTTCCATGGCTTGATACTCAGTCGAGCTTCGCTGGAGTCAAATAATTTATTGTTGTACTCAATTTGCTATCGTGCTCAAATTATGAATTTCCCTTCTGCTTATTTAAATGCATATATAAATTTGTCCACGCTTCCAATTTTGCGTTTTATTCCGTAATCCTGTGTGTGTCGACATGTGTTGCGGTTGCTTCAATAGGTTGACATGGTTTGCCTTACAGCCGCACTCACTCCATCATTACATCTTCATTTGGGTGAAATAATTTACTGTTGTGCTCAATCTAGTTTCTGTTGTAAGAAGCTCACCCATGGCCTGCACTCATTTATCATTTCCATGCATACTCAATTTTGACTTTACTTCCATCCTTGCCTACCTACGAGCTAATCACCCTACAGGCTACAGTAGGTGCCTGCCCTTGCACAGCACAACGTTCTATATGTTACTATGTTGTGCCTGCATTAATGTTTTGGCAATGATATTGAAACAGTATGAGCACCGATTGTGCTAGATCCTCTAAAAAACACCCAACATTACATACATGGATCATTCACCTGATGAACGGTCACACTAATAGATCACAATGTATTTGTTCCTTCTATGCAGATGAACTTCTATCAATTTTTTAAGGATAGGAAAAGACTTGCAACAGAAGACATCTGGAAGAAGGGGAGCCATTGTAGATCCTTCTATATTATTTGAGAGACTTACAAAATGTCACATACTGTGCAAACGTTTCTCGCATTCAAGAGACGCAATTCATCGACATTCTAACGATGTCCTTAGGCAAATCGTGTGATTCCGTATGAAAATATTTCCATGCATCAGCTAATGGTCTTCTGCATGAGGTCATCAAAACCAATTGGAACTTCAATCCCTACTTCAAGAAATACTACTTACACTATAGAGAATTACATGATAGCATCTGAATCTTCAGATTTTTAACTCGTGATAACATCATTCTCTCTCTAAACCTTTGACTCCCTAAAATGGAGTGTGATGTCAAAGGCCCTTACATTAGTGCTATGCTCAAGAGAACTGTCATTTCCTTGGAGATTAAAAATCACATTCTAGGTTTCTTTAAACCATCTTGTAGCGTCCAGCTAGGAGACCACTCTCCTCACTTCTTTTTCATTAATACCATGAAAATCCTCGATGAGATGCTTCGAAACCTAGTGAGGAACAGCCTAATAGGGGGGCTTCTGTATATATGAGGAGCTTTGCATCACAGATATGCTTGTTGCGGATTATATCCTCTTATTTATGAACTTTGAACCTGAAGCACCTTAAATGCTCGAGTTTTACCCTCAGTCTTCCCTGAGATTACAAGGTTAATGGGGAGAAATTCACTATCCACTGTCTCAACATGGAAAATGTTGACAGGAATCTAGTTACTGATTATATGGATGGGTTGAGGAAAATTTTTCTATAAACTATCTTGGGTCTTGCTTTCACCAATCCTCTGAGGAGGATTGAGTTGTTGCCTCCCATCAAAAAGTTTGAGAAGAAACTAATGTGTTGGAAATGAAAGATGCTTGCCCTCCCCTCCAAAACTACCTCCTTAATGTCTCCCTTACCCAACAAATAAATCACATCCTCTCTTCCCTTCCTCTACTAAAATTGGCATTAAAAAAACAACATCAACAAAATCAAGAGATTTTTCCTCTCGAATGGGAACAATGAGGATAACAATAAGCACCAAGCTTGATTGGAACCTATATATAGGCTAAAAACAAATGATGGGTAGGGGTTATGATTGTCACACTGGAAACAGAATACCAAGGTCCTATCTTGGAGGGTTTATGGTGTCCGACAAATCAGATCCTACAATCGCTACATAGGCCACCCTCACGTCACGTGGTATCTGAACCATGCGAATCAACAATTAACCCACGAAGTATGATAAATCAAGCACATAAATATGAGTCAGAATTTATTGTAACTCTACAAAAATATGTATAGTGACAAGTTTCTGGAGATCGAACCATTGAGAGCAAATGGTGGATAACATGGATATTGATAATTATTGCTAATTAATAATAAGTGCTTTGTACTTTTTAGCAATTTTCTTTTTTATGTCGATTTTAAATTTTTTAATTTTGTATTATACTTTTAATTTTGCAAAGTTTTAATTTGTTTTTAATTTTTAAAATAAGATATATATATATATATATAATAATATAAGTATAATAGATAATAAATAAGTAATGTGCATATACAAGTAACATATATATATGCATAAAAAATGTCAAAATATATCCAAAATATATAGATTAATCTGTTTTGTGTTTTTGATATTTTATATTTTTATATTTTTAGTGATTTTTTCTTATTTTTATGGGTTTCGAAACTGATCAAATACATAAAATAGTGAATAAATTAAGTATCCAAAACTGTTCTGGATAGAAATATATAACATTATAAAGTTTCCAAAAACTAATTTTAATATATACAATATATAATAAAAAATAAGAAACATAAAATTGTATTTTTGGATTTTCAATGTACCTTCGCTAATTTCTATAAGATTTTTAAGGTTTTCATTTTACATTTTTTTGTGTCTTTTTTATATATGATAGAATATGTAATGATATAATTAATATATTTTTTGGAATTTTTAGAAGTGATTTTATATTTTTATTGGGTTTTAATAAGTATTTAGGAAATAAAACATCTTTTGTATTTTAATAAATAAGAAAAATGCGTAAATTGCAAAGAAAAAAATTAAAACATGAATGTCATCTAATATAAATTTCCCATAATTTTAAGAGCAATGAAAAAATTTAGTACAAGTAAAATACAACAAATAAAATTAAACAGTAGTAGAGGGACCTAATTGTAAATAATGGAAACTTTACATGAAATTAATAACATGTACAAGGATAATAAGGGTACATACAAAAAATTTACAATGCCTCATGTGTGATGATCCTCAAAATACCCTAATTAATTTGTCACTTTTATGTTGTAGTCGAGCACTTAGGAATCAATCAAAAATTAACCACACAAATAAATAATTTAAACAATTTAGCATTGTGTGGTTAGCTGTTTATTTAACCTGCGCAAGTCATAAAATTGACTCAAGGAAGCAAAGAACAATTTATAGCTCAATTTATCAAACTTAATGTTTGATTTTCGAAGCAAGATTTCCTCCTTTTTTTAGATTTATTATTTTTAATAATAGAGATGTAATTAATTATCAAAAGAAATATGATGCATGAATTTTCATAAATAATTTTAATACAGACAAAAAAATTCTATGCTACATGGTGAGATAAAGTGAATGCAATTGACTGTTTTTTTTAATGTTGCGATGCAATGATGATAATGCAAGGACAAATGCATATACAAGCAGGTCAAGCGAGCAATCTACTCGAGAGCAAGCAATTTGAATCAATCCAATTAATGCGTAAGTATTGAGCAATAAATTCCAATGGTTAATTCACAGAAATATATGTTCAATGGACGTGCAAATAATTTCCGAATTACATCCTCAAGTCAAGGCATAAAGTATTGAGCAATAATATCAATGGATAAGATTAAATATGTTCAAATGTTACCGACAAACATCCATAATGAATTCAAGTCAAATAGTGTCTCCAGATAGTTGTCCTATTGTTCTATATGTAGATAATCAAACAAGGATCAAATTGACAAGAAAAACACAAACTTTCAATAGATGATGCTCAAGATATGAGTTATTGATGCAGAGAAAATAAACAAAATGCTTACAAATACACCCTTGGAGGGGCCTTTATGAAATTTGAAAATACCGCTTCACATCCTCTGCAATTTATCCACCCATACATGTGTGGGGCACGTGCCTTCTGGGGAAGGGGTCTTCAAACTATTTGCTGGAGGCTGGGGGCGCTAGATGTAATTTACTTCGCTCGCATGTGTAGGTCACGTGCCACACAAGGCTCGAGTGCCCAGGCTCCGTGGTGGCGTAGCGGATGGCGAGGGCATCGGTGGTGGCTTGGCCATGCACACGGAGGAGTTGCGGGGGAGTTTAAGCAGAGCGGGGAGTTTACAGAGCTTGAGACACCACAAAGCTTTACGCTGGTAAAGGAAGAGGGTCTATGGTGTCGCGGGGCTTATTAGTGATGATCGTACAAGGGCTTCAAGGCGGAGCAGCATTGGTCGAGGGAGGAGCTGTGTGCATCCCTTGTTAGAGGTTGAGGTAGAGCGAGTGGCTCGAGGGCAGAGTGTGGTGGCACTGTTGTGCGAGGGCGAAGAAGATCGAGGCGAGGGACTGATGTGGTTGGTTGGAGAGAGGCGTGAAAGTGCTTAGGTGAGGTGGTGCGGGAGAGTAGCGTGTGGAGGTGCAGAGAGCAACAGAGGAGAAAAAAGAAAGGATAGGAGAAGAAGAGAAGAAGTAGAGGAGCAGAAGGAGAAGGGAGAAGAAGAAGAGTAAGGTGAAGAAACTACCTGGGAAGAAGGCGAGTATAACTCCATGGTTCCTCACTCAAAGTCTTAGCAACGCTAAGCTCAGGTGAACTTAGAAGCTCGCGATAGCATACAGAATCAGCTGGATCTAACCGGAGGTCGAAGGAGATATGGTGTTGGTTTGGTCTCAATAGCCCAAGTCGTCGACCCTCTCTCTCTCTCTCCCATTGGGATCTGGAAGCTATAGGATCCTCAGATAGCGAGGGAGCTGGAGAGGGTCAAGCTTTTGAGGAGGAAGCAGGGGGGTCGTAACAGCCAAGGAGGTGAAACGACCAATAGTTGGTGGGCCAAACGACTGGTGGGAGGAAGGAAACGACCAATAGTTAGTGGGCCAAACGATCGGTGAGGAGGAAGGAAACGACTAGGGGAAGGAAGAGGAAATAGAAAGATACAAAAATTAAATTAATAATAATAAAAATTAAAAACAAAGAAAAATAAAAATAATAAAAATAATGAATTGATAAAAAAATGAAATAGGGGTGACATGTGGCGGCTCCATAAGCTGCAACGTGTTAGCTCCTAAAAAATTCAAAGAAGAAATTAAAGGAAAATTCAATAAAACACAGTAAATGACGTCAAATAAAAAAGTGTTCTACAACAAAGTTGCCCTCTCAAAGAGATCTACAATTTTCTTGAAGGGAACAAAATCAAAAGAGATCATATGTACAAAATATTTTTTTGGTGGCACTCTGTAGATAAAAAAATACATGTATTTTTTTATTTTGCAATTTTTTGTGATTTATAAATATTTAAAAATAAATATAAAATAAGATAATACAGAAAATATATATTTAAACATTAATCATTTTGTATTTTTATTAATTAAAAAATAAAGAAGAAAACAAAGGGGCATATATACAAACTCAGAGTGATTTATTTTCTTTGTTTTTTACTTCAATTTTGATCTGGATTTTTACACATTTTATTCAAGCATAAATCAAAGAAAATAAATGAAATATAAATAAGTAAATAATAAGTTAATTTTGTACATAAAATAATAGTGTTAATATCAAGCAATATGTACAATATACAATGAGTCCAAAACTCAAGTTTCTCATATGAACTCCGACTCTTTAGAAATTGATCTTATTTTGTAGATAATTGAAATTAAATAAATCCAAAAGTGAATAGGGGTTCATACGATACTGCATGAAAGAGATATTGATATTTAAGACGTTTGGTCTCTAAACTAAGGTTTGGGTTTTATTGGGCAAATAAACAAGTTATCATTTTTTGATATTTTTCTTTGGTTAATGTTAGTAATGTGTAAATAATGTAGATGATTTTATTTAATTTGAAATAAAAATAGTTAAAAATAAGGGATATTAAGGGTGATAATGTACAAGATTTTTTGGCTTATTAAATGTAACTATGCATGCTAAAATATGATTATTAAATGCATATGCATGAATGATAGAAATACAATTTAAATGATTAAATGCATCTAATGACATGGGAATGGAGATATATTTTCATCTTTTAGAGAGATGAATCACCGATTCATCATCTCCCTATACTTAAACCATGCTCATCCCGCGCAACTACAATGAAATGCAAAAGTGAAATGATATTGGGTTCCATACTAAGGGCATGAACAAAAGGTGAAAATGGAGATTGACTTGACCTTCAGATTAATAATGTAGCGGATCTCCCTATGAGAAATAGGTCTTTGAGAACAACAGTCTCTAAGCTGAATAAATAATCACCCAGACCTAACTCAGAAGTCATCTTAGATCGAACCACTCCCAAAGCATCCCATATGAACCTTGAATAACTATCTCAAGTGTGTGAAGGGTGTTAGCTCTTCCGATCCAAGAGGTCGAACTACCATTCATTCTCCTCCTCTAGTAACTCATCCTCAGGGAGTCAGATATTCCTTCTAAGTTCAGGAACATGCTAACTCACAATGAGTAGGGTCGGGGTGGAGCCTAGAAGAAGGGGGAAATATGTAGGGAGTGACCAGTATAGTAACTCACAATGAGTAGGGTTGGGAGAGGGTTGGAATAAGAAATGTGATGTGATATCACCTTGATTAGTGATGAATTTCCAACCAAGGATTGAAGGGAGAGACACCGGGTTACCGTAGTAACCAAACGGGCCCTTAGAGATCTGGAACTCTCCAGTGAGCATTGAAAAGAGGATAAAAGATATGCTCGTTACATCATTTTTCATTAAAGTTTCCACATATCAAGTAGTTGATTAATAGGAAAAATAAAAATAATCAAGTAGATATATGATGAGGAAATTATCAAGTGTTTGTAAGATTGCTTCTCGATGGATTCTATGGTGAGTTAGACCAATTCGAACTTTGTGCCTTGACATTTTGATATATATTATTGAAATATATTTTGTTCATATTATCATTTTCAACATGTTACCAAACTCAAATAGGTAAGTATGCTAAGTTGAGGAATATATTCTATATTCTTATGTTTCTACATAGAGTAAAATGGGGCTGCTCCCTTGGAGGAGCCAACGGGCTGCTCCCACCCCCATTTTCCTCCCATTTTTTTAATTTTTTTGGAAAATAAAAAGATGTATATTCATCACTATATCCCTCTAATATTCCATTAAAATTTCGTCAGAAACAGAGATTCCTATGCCCTCCATCCAGAACATGTCGATTACAGTAATTCTAAAACCGTTAAATTTACCTCTTCTGGATGAAGGGTATAGAAGTATCTGTTTTTGACGAAATTTTAATGGAATGTTAGAAGGATATAGTGATGAATATATATATATATATTCCAAAAAAATAAAAAAAATTGGGGGGAAATGGGGGTGGAAGCAGCCTGTTGGCTACTCCCAAGGAGGAGCCTCATTTTACTCTTCTAAATACTATTTTTTCATATATAGGTTTGCCAATCTAATAATGATCCAATCAGGAATATTCACAAACATCAAATCTAGCACAACTTGCATCATAATCTTTGATATTAGAGTTGCCGTACTAATTTGTGTTCTTTTTTTTGGTTTAACTTTTTTTTTTACATTTCACACTTTTCCATTTTATAGTATTGTAGAGTCAACAGAAAATTTGATATGTAATCGTGGATGCAATGGATGAAAGAAGAAAATATAAATATCTCCTTAGTGAGTTTGATATCATCTAATATTAATTTCACTTTTATTTTTATTCATATTTACTCCATCAGATATCCTCCAGCAACACAATAGCTACATCATTGGGTATGCTTCAATTATACATTATGGAATTTGTTTTCCTTTTACACCACTTTAGATAGGTTCTCTAAAATTATACTCAAGACTATTCATATGCATTTTATAATAAATTTCCAGGCTCATTATAAATGTAAAAAGTTGGTAGTTGTTTGAAAGATTATTTTTTTAGTTCTTGTTCAGGTAGGCTTGAAGTATATAGACTATGTAAGTTACGAAATAGACACATTGTGAGCTTGGGTAATTTTTCGAAAGGGAATTTTTGAGTAGAAAATTTCTCTTATAACATTGTTATCACCCTGCACGTGTAAGATTACTCTGTGGATGTCTATACAGAAGCACTTGACTATAGTTGTGTGGATTATTTTGTCAGTAGTATTACAATATAAAATTTAGCTAGTTGTTAACCCTTATCTCGAAAAGGTATGTATCTTAGTTTTCAAGCTCTATAAAGTGAAACCCCGTAGATTTAATAGACGCAAATTTATTGTTATTGTTATTTTGTGCAGGTTGTATCATAATACTGATTAAGATTGTCGAGTATGTGCAATGAACTGAAGATTATGGATTCTAGCGGATAGCTTGAGTAGAAAGGAATTACGTGATATTTGAAGTATTGAGAAGATTGGAACTATCTATCCATTTTTTCAATCCTTGTATTACAATTGCAATTGCAATGCTATTATCTATAGTAGCTTTGTAATCTATATAGTAGAGACCATACTGCAAGCAGTAAAGTTAAAAAAAGGAGATTGGATTTTGTTACTGATTGTTTTTAAATGGTTCTGAAGAGGTGGTGCGTTACTAATGTGGAATCTCCAATCAACTAAAGCAGGTGATGTTGGCTTATTGGTAAACATGGTTAATTTAACAACGATTTCTTACGTGACAGATTTTCTGTCACATTAAACCATGCCGATGGATATCTGTCATCAAAGTTCTTTAGTGGCGCAGCGTTTGGTGACGTTGCCAGACTGATGGAATAGGTGTCATCATAGCAGATTCCGTTACCATAACTCCGAAGTCTGTCGCCATAGGTGTCCGTCAGCAAAAACCTATTTTGTTGTAGTGTAACCTTGACAACTTATTGGGTACGGACTCAAATGGAGCCATTGGCAACCATAATGCTTAAGACAAATTGTCATTTAGTAATTCCCCATTCTTATAACCTACTCTGAAATACCACGAGTTTTAGATGCGGGACTATGTTTGGAGGTATGGATGTTACAACATCCCCCACTTATATTCGCAATGTTCTGGTTGTGCCATTATCTATCACTTATTCCCAGTGACAGTGGAGGCTGCACACTTCCGGCTTAAATCCCTTCGGGTAGCCATTTCCACTAATATAGGGAAGCTGCTCTGATAAAATTTGTAATGTCTCGAGCTTAGGTCTTTGGTCCATTAACAAAGAAATCTGACCTGGATAACTTGTTGTGGGTACGAGCACAAATGAAGTCATTAACAACTACCTAAAGTACTTAAGCCCAAGTTGTCAAGTAGTAATCCACCAATCTTATAACCTAATCCGAAACATCGTGAGATTTAGATGTGAGATTATGTTTGGGTGTATGGCTATTACATTGATCTTTATCCATCCTTGCATACATACGGGACCACATACGATTTCATACCACTTGGGCCATGGTTGCACTACTTGCGTCGTGGTTTTTGCCCGACACGATCGACTCGAATCACTTCTCTTTGACTCTTGAGCATTCCTTCTTCTTGAGGTGAGAGACGATGAAGATAAAGATGAGTGTGAAGATGTTGATGATGACCTTGATCGCAGAGAAGAAACATGGAAAAGGGCGAAGCGACCTTCAATGAATACATCATTGCCATCGCACATGCCCGGGTAGGCATGCTTGTTTGGGAACTCAAAGCTAACTGAAGAGTCCATATGCCTCTGCAGGTAGTAAAGATATGTGTTTAGTTTTGCTAAGAAGACGGAGATTTGGATCATGTTTATATAACAAGAGGGATTATGATCTTCTTAAAAGAGAGGAAATGTGGGAACGGCAGTGCTGAACAACTGATAACACTGTTCATCATGTCTTCGATTCTCACTCCTTTTTCAACGTTCCGCGATTGAACTTTGTTTTATAGTATTGGAAAATGTACACATTTCGTTGCTTCTAAATCATTTAGCATATGAAGATTATGTTCCCATCTGATCAGATGTTGTGCTTCTTTGGATATCTACCTGCAATAAAACAATGAGATGCAGTTCTACCTTCTGATAGCACTGTAGTGGATATGTACGTTCATGCCGTCCGATTCAATGGGAGTGGATGCGTATCATGTCCGTCATTAAATAAATAATAAATAGAAACTTATATATAAATCAAGAGTTGCGTGTTCATCCGGTTTAGGAGCTGTTTAAGTTAGACTCGTCTGAACGTACAGTTTCTTCGACTTCTAATTGACATGTTTCCCCTCCTCCTTTGAAAACAATAAACGTGCTTCTCTTGAACTAATTATTGGCATGTTTTACATGTTAATGCTGTATTTAAACCTCGATGTTATGAGGTTGGAGAAATACAAAGAGAACATGGATTGTCAAATAAATTTTATTATCTTTACACTGGAATGATGACAGAACTACAATAGAATAAGTTTACGGTAATGATGCATGTTTTAAATTTGTTGTTATAGGTATATAATGTCATATGATATATTTGATGCTAAATCGATAACCACAGTTCATATAACAACGCTTATCCCTATACGACAAAGTGGTTCTATATTGGTGGATTTTAAAATCCATCACTACATAGTCCTTTGTCAAATATATACGAGTTTATTTAAAAACTTCCTGAACTATATAACCGATCAATGTCATACTTGAACTTTAAAAGGTAACAATGTGATACAAGAACTTTAAGATCTGTCTCGATGTGGTCCTTGGTTATTGAAATATAGTTGATTATTTCTTCTTTTCAACCTTAAATTTCAATAGTCAAGGATGACGTCAAGACAAATCGCTAAGTATGGGTACCACAAGTTGTTACCTTTTAAAGTTTAGGTATGACATGAAGTAAGGTGTATAGTTCACTGACTTTTTTGTAATTTATCCAATATAGATAGTATTCATTGTGAAATTATTTTTTAACTTAAAATTAGAAAACGATTGTCACTTTTGTTGCTACATCATTTGCGATGGTGCATATATCAATATTTATCCATTGATATTTTAAACAAAATTTAACAAATAGTCGTTAAATTTCAAAATAAAAAAATAACATCTCTTAGCTACAAATTTGAAAAATAGCAATAGAAAAGCATTGCTATATGCATTATCGCTAATGATATAAAAAGTGATATGACATAAATTGCTAATTTCAAAAAAAAATCAGAACAAATAATATTATCCTTATATATATATAGAGAGAGAGAAGGATAGAGAGAAGGAAACCTATATCATGAACTCTCGCTCCTTTTCACCTTTACTGTTTTAGATTTGTTCGAAATGAAACCTTGGATGATTTACATCACTGCATATTACATTGTTGTCATTCAAATTTCAACTTAATTCGAGATTTCTATCACCTCAATCAAGACTACCAAATTTTAACGATCTCAGAATTGTTGAAATCGACCCCTCTAGATAGAGATGTTAGAAATGTTTGTTTTTCACAAAATTCAAAACAAAAATTCTACTTAATATTCTAAGTAAATCCACCCTCACTCATTTCAAAAAAAAATAAAAAATAGAGAGGAAAAGGGGTTAGTGTAGGTAAGTAACGTATTGATGAATCTCCATCTCAACACATTTATTCTTTCAATTTGGCCTTAAATCCCTAGCTAAATGCTTGTATATATCATTACTTTTCCAAAATAAACATTGTTTAAGTTGTACAAAATATCATATAAACTATGATATATTTATTATATTTAATTTCAAAATAAAATAATAAAGAAAGAAAAGAAAAAGAAATGAGATATCATAGGACAGAAGAATTGCACAGAAAAGACCCAAAATCCTAATTCGTAATTCATCAATAATTGCATTTTGGAACATATTTTATTCTCTTTTATTTATACTCAAATCAATAAACTTTTTACTTGAATATTGTAGATAAAAATAGAAAGAAAAATACAAAATTAAGTTCATGGAAAAATAATGCATAGTGTACCAACCACACAAAATAAAAACTTCACAGACTTGTATCTTCTTCATACTGCATCAAAATGGACCAAAATCACCTTCAAGTGTATATAACTTTTAATAAGCTATTTAATGAAGGTTATTTCATCCAACATAGAGCTAAGATGCAAAAGTTAGGTTTTGGGTCCATGTTGTCCAATACACATATATTATATTCACTATATGTATTCATTATATTTTTAATTTCTTATATTTTATAAAATTATAAATATTATTTGAAATACATATCCACAAAAAAAGAAATTTAAACCATTAAAATAATATTAAAATAAATCAGTCACTTTAATATATAGATGAAATATACCTATATATACATATAAAGAATATAAACATAATTACATAAGTGTATAAATAAACTCATAAAACCATAATAAAAATCACTAATATGTAACTAAATAAATTAAAAATATATAAAATACTTGTAAATATTAATAAATTATATAATAAAAAATTAAAATCAAATACCCAATATTCATGTATACTTACCTATTAATATACATAAAATAGTAATAAAATACCTCAGAAAATAAATAAAAATATGTATAAAATACTACAAATTTGGAAACATTTTTTATTTTATAACTTAAAATAATTAATCCATTTAATATTTATTATTGAATTTCCCAGCATATTTGATCTTTGATTTTTTTGGTTGGTCCACATGGACCAACTAGAAGTCTTCTTTTTTGGACTCCCGTTAACGATCATGCCCTCTTCTTTGACCTGTGTCAAAGCTCGCAGGAAACCCTTCTTCTCCCATTTTCACTAAACCCTTACGCTTCCTTCAACCTCGAGCACATTACCCTTCCATGCATGGTACTTCAGCCGCCTTCACTGACCTCCCAATATTCACCTACCACCTCCTCTGTTCACGCAATCCAACATCGAAAACCTCGACCACCATCCTATAAATCCGCACCCCTCTCCATCCTTTTGAGTTTTTATCCCATTCTACTCGATATTAGCCCCCAAAACACCTTCGTGGTGATGCTCTTATAACAGTAGTGGCTCACCATGGTCCGCAAAGAGGAAGAACGTCGTAGGAGGAGGTTCCACCCATCATCGGATGCTACTCCAAGTGATTCTATCTCCTTGGCCTCCAGCCAAGTTGAGGTCCGTCCCAGCGTTTCTTATGTAGATTTTAATCTTAATTTTTTTAGTTCATGCATTTATTTCTCCATTTAATCAATAGAATCAACATAGGATTAGGAGATAACTTCATCGAAGCTTTAGAGCTCCGACCACTGTCTCTCCACAATCCATCCTTGTTTCAACCCCCACTAATGACCCTGTTGCCTTCCTCTTATGTTTCTCCACTTGCCACGTAATCTACCCATCTTGATCCCCATCTGGATAAAGCTATCAAGGTCCTCTTCCACCCATATGAGACTTCTTCACCACATCCTCATTTCACCCTCTACCTTCTCCAATAAAGGCCCAATCCGCTTCATCAGAGCCCTGCCTTTCTTTTTCTGCAGGTTACGCGACTGGAAAGATCCATTTGAGGGCCAATCGATCCAAAACCAAGTGTTCTAGGTACTCCAACTTCCATTCCATATCAGGACCCACATCGATGGGTCATGTACGTTTCTAGCACAATCGAAAGCTGCAGAATGCATCCAACATCAATTCCCCCATCTTAGTAGTGAGGAAGAAGGTCAAAGGAGCAAGATTTCATCAATTGAAGGAGCAACTAATCGCTATTCTTCTAAGTTCATCCAGCATTTCCATAGTCGTCCAATCAGAAGCAAGACTTCAGGAGTTTTCTTTGACATCAAATCTAAAAAGGCAGCAACCATTGGATCTCATATGAGATCGAATCCCATGCTCGAAGGAAAGGTGGTGTAAGCCGCATCTGGTCGTCCACATGTCCAAGTGAACGATCGAGAGTCGCTGGTTTGCGTGTATGCGGGGGTATATTTCAATCATAGCCCCCTCTTTTTTGTATATTAGTATTTAATATTTAAACTTCTGACCATAGTTGTAATATTTGTAACATTTGCATAAAGGACCCCTATATTATTTATATATTGCTTTCCTTTCCAGCTCAACTCACATGGTCCCCAACGTAAGCTGGGCAGTTTGCATATATACCTTGTGGATTTTGTAATTGCACTTTAATAACAAAAATTCAAATTTTAGTTCAAAGTCTCTATGAATTTTGTATGTAGCCCCTTGCCTTTGATTTTATTTGCAATATGCCCCTATCATCTGGACTCATTTTATGTATGCATTTCTTTTTATTATAAATAGATTATAAGCACTAAAAATTGAACAAAAATAAATGTATGTGATTAGTTGGATACTTGCTCATGCTATTAATTTTATTTACCATTTTTCATGCATTTATGAATTATTAAAAATAAAAAGATCTATTTTATTTCTTATTTATCTTTGAAAATACAAAAAATTTTAAAACCTATTCTAAAAAATCCGAAAAATTTATCTTCTATTTATTATTGTTTTATAACTACAGATTAAATATTACAAAAAAATCTCTAAAGAAACTCTTAAAATTAGCAAACCATTTCTAACCCTAAAAAATTAGAGACTATTATTAAAAAAACCTAAAATTACTAATCTATGTTCCATATTTTTATATAGCTTAATATCTATGTAGTAAATTGATTTTGAGAGATTTCGAACCCTTTTTCTATTTTTAAATTTCAATTCAATTCAGCCTATTTAATGGTCACGATTTCTCCTTATTTCTACAGAAGACCCTCTCAGCTCATACCGTCTACTCAATATAGTTCAGGAGATTTGCAGTCGCAAATATTTGATAGTGTTCGGCAAATAGAGGCAACTGATTTCGATAGACAGTTGTTTGGTATATCCACGATAATACCACAACAACGTCTGGAGATGCCTCGAAGACCTTCTCCCGGAGTAAGGATCACTGAGCCGCCTCCATCAGAGCCGCCTCACCATTCAACAAGTGTACGAATGTCAAGAAACCAAGAATCCCAAACAATCGAACCGCCACAGAAGTCGTCAGCTAGACCGCATCCTCCATGGCACGTTCCAACGCATTCAGAACAAATGGCCAAGCAGAAGAAGAATAAGAAGATAACACATGAGGAGAGTCACAAAAAAATGAGAGATGGAGGAAAAGGAAACGACAAAGGAGGATGTGGAGGAGGTGGAGGAGGAGGTCTGAAGGGATTTCTGAAGATATGGAAAGTTTAAGTTATTGTAAAAAATTTTCTTATTATTTGTAAACACATCTTTCTTCTTTTATGATTTTAATAAAATACTTGCAATTTTTTACATTAATTGATGTCAAGTTGTACTTTGTTGCGTTGACATATGTCAATGATAAATGATGTTGAGCACACTCTCAATTTTTTATATTTACTATAATATTGTTGATATGTCAATTATAAATATTCTAAGTATATCTCAATAATGAAGAATATAATTAAAAATAGAGATATACATCACATTTTACAATAACGTTATCGGGAAGAAGATGAGAGCACGAAGCTCTAGCGATAGATCGAAAAAATTGTGATGAAGGAAAATATTGAAAGCCTATTAAATTTATTTTATTTATTTTTAAATTATTTACAAAAGTCCTAAAAGTCCTCATTCACATCTAAGGAAAATAATAATAATTTGTAGTATCCGAGAGTATTGAAATAGAATTAAAATATTAACGGGGAGTATTGTGTAAAATGGCCATCTCCAAGTTGGCACCTGAGGTGCCGATTTGGAGGGGGCGCCCCAAATCGGCACCTCAGGTGCCGATCAATACCTATTTTTTAATTTTTTTTATCTGTACCTATTTAATTAATTTCTATTTTTTAATAATTATTTTAAAAAAATCCATATAGAAATTACCATTTACCTCTAAAAAAGAAATAGTTGCCAACACTACGTACCTGGTGGCTGGTGCTCCACACAGGCCCCACTAACCTAATACCCCTCACTGTCACCTTCCCCTCGGGTTTTTCTCGCATCGGCTCGGGAGCTTTACAGCCTCCAACGGGAACTTAAAAACCCTAGCAGAACCCCATCCCCAACCACCTTCTCCACCTCACGCAAAACCCATGGAAACGTCCATCCGTACCATCACCACCTCCGAGCTCCTCCGCCTCTCCCACCCCCTCACAAGCGCCATCTCTCTCCAGTGCCCCCCCCAAACCTCCCTCCCCACCACCGCCCCCCTTAAGACCCCACTCCCGCCCATACCGATCCTGCCGGAACCTTCCACCCACTCAACCACGCATCAGTGCTCTTTGGCCCGAACTTCATGAGCAACTCGATGAGCCTAACATAATGATATGAGGAAGGCTAGCCAATCATGAGATCCAAGTGAGAGTAGTTAATCACGAGTTCGGGTTGTTGGATCTGAAGATGTTCAGAAAGCTAAATCAGTAGCAAAGTCTTTTAAGCAAATACAGACATTTGATCTTCCCAGCTTTTTGTATAATTAGTTGTTAAGACTTTGGTATAGTTTGAGCAGCATACTAGATATCCCAGACTGAGAGCTTTAATATATAATGAGCTCATCGAAATTGGAGTCGTTTACCAAGTTAGTTTACCGGACTCATATGTAGGTCCGGCTGGGGATGATGGTAGGTTAGCCGGGATTTTTGCTGTAGAGTGAGAGCGTAAGGACCAAGAAAATTAGTATTAACAGAGATCCACAAAATCTCTATTAATTAATAAAGAAGGTGAGGTGGCCTTGTTTACCCTAGACTCGATAAATCTTTCTTGATTCTTCTTCATTTTTTGATGGGTTTTTTGAGGGTGAGATACAATGATCAAGGATTTTGAGTTCTTGTAATTTAATTTTTGAGAGAGTTGCATTATGAAACTCATGCATATGCATCGCATACAATTTCATCTCAAAGAAAGTTCTCAGACCAAATTAGACAACTAAACAGATTTCTTAATGAGTGATTTTGCTTCAGATGACTAGTGGATCTCATTAGTCGACTTGTTGCTTGCCAATGTTTGACTCAATGATTACTTGACTCATAATTTCCAGTAATTCAATCGTGCCCTTGAAAGTTTTCGGTATTTGCATTTAGGTCCCTCCGCAGAGACCTAAATGTAAAAAACTTTATTTTTCTTTCAAGACAGTCCCTGTAAGGACCATTTTGCAACAATTTTCTAGACCTTTTATCGCGCTTATACCCCTGGGCTGTAGGGGATTTCTAGACTTATATTCGACCTCATTTTTCGTAGATTTTCTTGGGGTAGTTACACAACTACCTCCGCAAGTTTTCGTTCTTTTTTCGTGTGTTTTTATCGTATTTTTATCGTGTTTTGATTCGTCGAAAATCATCTTCGTCTTGCTTTGACTTCGTGTGCTTGTTCGAGCCCGTTGCTTGGCTTTCCGTCGACTATATAGTATAATCTATTTTCATCTATATTACACCTACTAAATAATAAATAAATTTTGTGAAAAATATCACTTTGGAAAACTAAATAAAAATTGGAAAAGATTAAAATCAAATAAAAATTTAAAATAAAAAATCTCTAAAAAGTGTAGTTTTCTCCCTAAGAAGAGATAAAATTAAAATCACAAATATTTTCTCTTAAAAAAATCAAAGCACTATATTCTGCCTCCTTGAGTTCGACCCAGGCACACTCACCTGGTAAAATAAATAGTGTAGGTTTTTATTCTCTAAAAACCGAATTTGTTTGATCGACTGAGATCTCTTTGCGGCTTTTCTACACCGATAATTTTATAACATCAAAAGCCACGACTGGATTTTAGCCGCATCAGTTGTATACATAATTATATTTTTTTGTGTTTTCAGGGGTTATTTTTCCACTTAAATAAATAGATGTATTTATTTTATGCGCATATCTATAGGTAATTCATCTATGTATTTTAAATATATTTATTTTTATTTTATTCTACTTGATTTATTTCATTTTCTTATGAATATGTATTTTAAATAATTTTTATAAATTTATAAAATTTAATATATTAAAGAATATAAAGCATAAATAAAATGAATATTTTATTCCGGTATATTGTACAATAGGGATCCAAATCCTAACATTGGCAACCTAACTCCAACTTAAATAAAACCACTTTCTTTAAATAGATGATAAAAAGTTATATACAATTAAACATGATTTTGATGAACTTTGAGTTCGTATGGAGGAGATACATGTCTAGGAAGTTTGGATTTTATTCTAAATGTAGAAAGCACAATATGCATTATGTTTGTGTGAAATAAATTTTGTTTTTCTCTATATATTGTTATCTACAACTTTCATGTTGAGGGTTTTATTAATTGAAGTGTAAAAATAATAAAATAAAATAGGTCCCAGAAATGAATTATAGTATAATTAAAATTAGAGTTTTATGTATGATTTTCTGTGTATCTTTGTACAATTCTTCTGCCCTATCTCCTCCTACTTTATTCCTTGTCGACTAAGTCATCATGATGACTGTGTCTTAGGTGTCTAGAGTCACACAACACCTATGGTGTGATTTATTTTTCTTTTATTCTTTATTCTTTTATTTTGAAATTAAATACCATAAATATGTAGTATTGTATACAATATTTTGTACAATTACTGATTGTTTATTTTGACAGATTAATGATATAGACATGCATGCATTTAGCAGGGATTTAAGGTCAAAATAAATGAATAAATATGATGAAATGGAGATTCATCAGTTAGTCATATTTATTTCTTATATACAACCTTTTTCTTTCTCTTCTTTTTCATTTCTTCTTTATTATTTTATTTTGGTGTAAAAGAATGATGAATAAACAATAATAAAAAACAATTGAAGAATGGCAAAAGATGTGAATTATTGTTATTTACAAGTGTTTTGCTATTAAAATAAAAGAATAAAGATGTTGAATCATGGATTCATCACTAATCCATGGAATGCATATAATTTTTTACACCTATTGTTTTATGCAATTGTGGTTGTAGTTTTAGTTAAGACTTTAGATGTTTATACCATTTGTTCATAAAATAATCTTAATATTTTCAATACTATGATTATCATTGAATTTAGGGATAAGATTCCATCTATTCATATCAATTGGATAAAGATTAATAAATCTCATTCACTTTCATTTCCCTCTATAGCGAAGCATGGGTATAACATTAGTTCCTTCTGACAAGCCACCCATGCTTTTCTTGCTATTCACATAAGCTCCCTAACCAGCCCTCTTCGCGAGATGTGTAAACGAACCCTAGAAATCCAATAAATTTGTGTCATTCACTCCTTACATTCTAGTTTGCACTACAGTATGATGAGGGTGATAAGGTGAAAGAGTATTTGATGCAAAGGACATAGAGGGGCCAAATAAGAATATGTCAATTTAAAAGGATTATAGTCCTTTTTTCATTATATTTTGATCCTTATAGTCAAATACAACATATTAGGTGTGTTTTAACAAACCCATGCACCAACTGAACACGAGCATTTACACATATAAACTATCAAAAAACTGAAACAACACCATCATTAATCAATATTATTGAGATTATTAATGTGTGCAATTGCTTCTTCAAAGAAGATCACTGATAAGGAAAATAAAATCAACCTATCGTCAATAGGTACATGAGAGAATTTGAACTCAACGAGTTCGAGTTTGAATCAGCATTCCCCGGCTCAAAACCTATTAAATTCGAGTATGATTATGGAGTTTCAGTCCGAGTCGAGAATGACTCGATTTTGTTCAATGCGATAGACATCCCTATTTGTCTGGTTTGAGTCAAATTAAGAACTTCTTGTCAAAGCCATTGTCATCTCCTCCAAGGTGTGGATGGTTTTTCCTAAGTTTCTAAGACAGTGGTTGTCGTGTATTTTTGAGAAAATGGGAAGAGTTTATTGTCTTCCATAGTTATACCTTGATAATACACGGTGTTTCATATGGAGATAAAGTGATGCATGTGCGGATGAGTACTTGTTACATTATTCCTGTGAAAGCGCAAGAGGAATTCGACCACGAGCTACGGCAACCTGAGACCAAGGGATTACACCTGGATTATATTACTTCAAATGGCTTCTTAAACTTGGATATCAAGGGTTGACAAAAGCGACATGGTCACCGTAAAGTTAGCTGGTCTGTAATATTTGATAGCTTTGGTTATTTTCTACTTTGATTTGCATTGATGAATGCTTCTCATTAAGTAAAAATTGATGGGAGACGAGCAACAAACAAACTGCACTGTCAATCCCTTTTGGATTGCAAATCCGATCCTTCAAAACACAACATTCATAGACTTAGGAATCATAACATTGCTATGCATAATTTTGTGGACCCTCATGAGGAACTTCACTGCTTCACTTGCCAAGAACACAAATGCATCAAAATCAAAGGAGATGAAAATATGTTGATTGTCAATACATACCTTCTCATTCTTAGCCACTTTAGTTGATTCGGCTTTTTGTGCAGCGCGTCCTACAACAAAATCACTCTTTATCGGACCCACCAATGGAGAAATTTCAGTTAAATCAACACACACATGTTTTTCTCCAACCCATCCAAATATTAAAATATCTACTAGTCTAAGGGTCGATCCCCTCCTATGGATTAGTTAGAAAATTCACCGACCTTTTTTTTTGAAGTGAACCCCGCATTTCAGAGTGCATAAAAAAGGACATCCCTGACAAAATCACATCTATATTTAAACCCCGGAAGTTTGCAACAATGAACATGTTGCTCACCAAAAGCATCTAAGCAAGATTTGAGGCATACTGGACAAGCCTCATATGTAGGAAATAGAGGAATCTTGAGGCGGTACTTGAGAATATTAAGCATTGCAAGCTCCATAATAGGAATGACGAGAAGGAAAACTTGAGCATGTTCAGCTTGTAAACAGCGGAAAATTGCTTTTTGTCTAGCAATCATGTCAAACTCAACTTCCATTTCTTTACGATTTTTCTAAAAAAGGAACTTGCCATGGCTTTATGGACTTTAGGGGGACAGTATCATTACCAGTAAAATATGTAAGATCAAGATATGGAAGTGCAACACTTAGGCTTTCCAAAGCATTTAGAAAATCAGAATCCATACCATGTATCCCACTGTCTCGTAGCATCTGGTCTTGGAGAACTCAGGATTGAGCTTTAGAGGACACAAAAGCATATGAAGAAACCTCAATAGCTGAGTGCAGACCTAAACCACAGAGTCTAATGGGTAGCGATGCCACTCGCCATTGAAGGTCACCAAAGAAAGGGCCTCCACAATTCACGATATCTTCAATAGCTCTGCATAACCCTTTGTCGAACCACATAGCAGCACGTTTCATGTATACGTGTTTACATGTCCTTAAGCAAAACATAAGCTTGGCAGTACCCATACAAGATCATAATAGAAGTAGCTCACTTTGTAGATAATCCAAATTCAAGAAGTAAATGCATTAAGTCAACAAATTTGGTGGCCCTCATCATAGCCAAGTCTTCAATAAAGTCTTTATCCCTGGTCATTGCTCCTCCAAATAACTTCACACCTAGCACCGATCCCCAATATACAACAACCCTCTGTGGATCTTCTAACCATCACATGAAGATCAGAAAAGCTTTTTTTTATATTCAGAATAAGCCCCATCTGTGGACCCCTGTATTGAATAATGTCAAGCTCCTTAGCCACCTCAACTATGTCCCCAATGATCGTCCCATCATCAAGATAGCAAGCATGGAGTAAGAGTTTACAATTATCTCTGATCTCATTAATAAGTGGGTGCAATGCCAGAGAAAAAAGAAGTGGACGTGAAGGGTCATCTTACTGCACTCTTGTTGATAAATGCATGCAATTGTCTCCAATATATATTTTATCTGCTTGAGCATATATAAATTCCATCCATGAAGAAATAGATGGACATCTCCTCCTAACTTCATCAAGCATTAAAGTTCTATCTATCAAGTTGAAAGCATTAGAGAAATCCACCATAAACAATGAGAGGGACACGTCCCCGTAAAGCTTTCTCAAAAGACAGTTTGTGTTGTGTAAGATGGCTTGTGCTCCTCCAGATACAGCATTACCAAATTGAAAGTCATTGAGATACTTAGATGCCTCATTGCCTACCCATGTCATAGCAACTATGGATGCAAGGCGCCTCCATATAGTGCCTACAACAATAGGATGTATGTCGTCCGATTTGAGCAGTGGAGTAAGAGGTGCAGAGGATGCAAACTCAGCCAGACTCAAGGATATCTACCACTTAGCTATAAATTAACTACTAAGGAGATAACATTTAAGAGATCCCCGGTAACTGTTGACCCCTCCCCGCAGAGGGAATCTAAAATGTGTTGAGCTCTCAGGCTATCTCTTCCACAAGATGTTCCTTTAGGAAAAGATTTAGTAGCCCGTAAAATAGCATCCATGTCAGCTGTAAGAGGAGTATCTGAAACTAAGATTTCTGGTATGGAAGGAGGCGGATTATAAGGATGTTTAGCCTCTAAGGCCTTCAAGGTGGCTTCATTATAGGGAGTTATTCCTGAAGAGCATAAAACCTTTATGGTTCTTGTAAAATATCCATCTGATACTTTGCGAAGACATTTATTTGATGTTAGAGCTTTGATATTTATTCTCCTAGAAAGACTTATTTTGACTAAGATCTAAAGTCTGAGAAACATCCTGTTTTAAAAAATCACCTGCTATAAGGGTGAAACCATCTGTACTACCCCACGTAGTGAGTGGGCTCAGAATAAGTTGTTATCGCAAGGACCCTCTATTAACTGCTCTTCTATCCCTCCTATTAATGGGTCTGAAAATCTGTTGGTGCAACAGAGAAGAAGAAGCAATCTCACCAAAGCTTGTAAAGACCTCGACCCCGTGATAACTGATGTAGAGTTGTTTTCAAAGCATGAGAGAATGTGAGACGACAACTTGCAGGAATGTTCTTAAACAATGGTGACTGGGTGCTTGAAATTACAATCAAGGAGCAAAGCATCAATAATCAACCCATCTATGACATCAGGTACAACAGGTAGGATGGGTTTCAGGATCCCGATAATGTGTCCTTGAACTACTCTTGCATCATATGTAACTCGAACTAGACCATCATCATGATGGCAAGCACGACATACAACTTGTATCTTCATGCAACTCCAACACAACCACTGAACCAGGACCCTCAATGTCCCTTCTATAGCAAGATATAGATCAAGATCAATCATGATAGCGTCCCGCAAAACAGAAGCCCGATCATCACTAGAAAGATGCACCATCTTAATATGAGAGATTAAACATGTAATCCCTTTGCTCCCTTTCCTACCATCCGGGTAATAGTGGAAGCTCAAAAAAGGGCGTACCAATCTATCCGGACGATGTGATGCACATGGAATCTCTGTAGAACAAGATTGAGATAGCCCATGATTAGACAAAGTAGAGGTCGTCTCGATGGGTGAAGGGGACATCTCCAAGGCGGCAGGGACGTTGGGGTCGGAGAAGTGGGGGTGTCACGGACGTGGGGGTGTCGGGGAAGGGACAGGTAAGCTGGGTGCAGGGCTTGTGGGGGCCGACTGTATGAGCGGGGGCCGAGCGCGGGGCTAGGGCGCTGGTGGTAGGGAGGGGTAGGGGGCGTTGAGGTGGGTGCTGGGGCGGGGCAGGGCAGGGCTGGGCTGGGGCTCTGGGGTACTGGTGGCTAGGCAGGGGGCTGGGACTAGGGCTGTCAGGAAAGCTCGAGCTCGATGAGCTCAACTCGGGCTCGGCTCGTTAAGGGCTCGCGAGCCGGACTCGAAACCTTAACGAGCCCGAGCCCGAGTTGGGTTTTATGACTCATTAGCTTATCGAGTCGAGTCCGAGTTGTGCATTGTTCAACTCGGAAACTCGACTCGATAACTCATTTCCCCTATTAATAAAAAGTTGAAAACATATATACCGAAACTTCCACATTAAGTTTGATGTAAAATAGAGGTTAACATTTTACTTGCAAAAAAGAGTATAAAAAAAATCAAATTTACAATTGTCATTTGCACAATTTAATGTATAAAATGGAAGAATGACTCGTTAAGAGGTTTACGAGCCTGCTCATTTTGAGGCTCGTGAGCCAGCTCAGAAACTCATGACCTGATAAGAGGCTCGTAAGCCAGCTCATTTCGAGGCTCATGAGCCAGCTCGGAAACCCGTGGCTCGATAAGAGGCTCGTGAGTCAGCTCAAACTCGACGAGTTCAAGTTGGTGATCCAGGGCTCGACCCTTTATCGAGCCCGAGTTCGAGCCTTAGGTTTCTTATCAAGTTCGAGTCCGAGTTGATGCCAACTCGGCTCGTTCAACTCGATAGACACCCCTAGCTGGGACGATGTTCGGGCTCTGGGGTGCTTGTGGTAGGCCAGGGGGCTGTTGGTGGGGGTCGGGGTGGGGCTGGCATGGCTGTTGGTGGGGGTCGGGGTGGGGCTGGCATGGCTGTTGGTGGGGGTCGGGGCTGGGGCTGGTGAATGATCTGACCTTTGGTTTCTAAAAAGAGAAAAACGTGAAGCGGCACATTCTTTCAAGGTGGTTCAGGTCTCAATCCTTATTGGTCATGTAATGTAGTTGAGCTCGGTTTTGATGCGTGATAACACAAATATATTATTGGGCTAAGGACTTGTGGGTTTCATTTTCCTCGAGAAAGGCACAGGTGGCCCCAACCAATTGGGTGACCACGTGGATCATCCAACATCTCCTCTCTCTTTCTCCATGACAAAATCTCCAAAGTGCCCCTCCTCTCCCTTTCTCCATAACAGAAAATATCCAAAGTGCCCTTCTGCTCCTGTTTTCTTTCATGGAACCTTCTCTCCTCTCCTCGGCCTATTTATTGTACCCATCTTTCTGCTCTCCTTAATTCCCTCCACACGCATATTCAAGATTAAGAAGCCAACATACATATACTCTACGTGGCATCCATGGAGGGCCATCCATGTCTCGATAGTCCTTACCTGGAGCTCTTCGAGTTCCCCGCACAGGTCTACCCAGATATCTGCGTGGCTGACCATGTCTTCCTCCACGGTCACCTCCTCCCTTCCTCAACACCATCACTCTCGCCATCTTCCTCTTCCTCGTCGTCTTCTTCTTGCAGCAGTTCTCAGTGGAAAAAGAGAAGCAGCAGTAGCGACATAACATCTCCTTCAGATCCTTCGCAACTTAAAGGAAACGCCCGTCGACCACCGGCAACAAGGCCCAAGTGGTACGAGATCCTATGCGGACCGACCAAGCTGAAATCGAAGGTCGACATGAGCAGCATCAAACTTCGACAGAGGCATCTCTATGCAGCACCAAGAACTGAAGGAGTGAGGGCAAGAGGGATGTGCTGGGAGCTACTCCTGTCACTTGGTTGTCGTGCTCATGTAGGTGTCGATGCTCTTAGTCCGAATCCTATTGTATTAGTATAATTAAAGCCGAGGAAAATGTTCTTCATCCCTCTCCCTCAAAGAACCAAAAATTTTGGAAGATCGGACCAAAGCCTAGAACAGAGGAAGAGGCAAACACCGCGACTCGTGGATTTGTACAAAAATGGGTATAAAAACGTAGGTTTTGCTGATGTGTTTTTCTGCAGAGCAGCAGATTCCTGTACTTAATTGGTTTGTTAGATTTCAATCAGACTTATTCTTTCAGCAGCAGTATGCAAGGATTTTTAAGCATTGTACAGGACAGGATTTGATTTGTGTTTTTCTCATGTAAATTTTTCTTACCCATCTTACACTCTCCCAGGCACTGTAAATTTCCGGTATACTGAGGAAATGCATATAACTACTGTTCGTCCTTGAAAAAAGGCAGAGGCATGATCTGTATTCTTCTCCTGATGACGGAGAATTTGGAATATCAACACATAATGGGACCCTTGATTCGTTGTTGTCACGTGTTATATATGTAAGATGCTAAGTACCATCAACTTCCCCAACTTCACGCATACAACAAGCGTGCCTAAATGTGTGCATGACTGTAACGTCGGAAGGTCCAAAATGTAAACACGTCTCCTTTGTTCGCTGAAGCAATTTTGCACTTTAAATATTGGAGGTGGGGACGACCGATGAGACAGAGGACGCGAAGGAGGAGGGGAGAACCGATGACATGGTCGACGCGACACTTAAGCTGGTGGCAGAGGAGACGGAGGCAATGCTTGCAGAGGAACCGTTTGTGACGGGGACGTCGGAGCCGGTGACAGCGCCGGCGGACGAGCTATCGACGGGATCATAATTTGCAAGAGGCATGATATCTGGAATTGATGCGGGATTCCAAAATCAAACGTTGTTTGAAGATTCTAATTAATAGGGGAGTTAGTGACGGGGGTCCATTACAATTGCCGATTGGAATTCAACCAGAGGAGAGGCCGGGCGATCCACGGAACAGCCTGTATTCACAGATGAGAGCAAGGTCTGTTCAAGTTTTATCCGATCTGCCTCCAACAGCCTCTACCTCTGTTGATGTCGACACTATCTGCAGGGTAAGAAAACAGTTGCTGTTGAACCTCAAGATCGCCGACCACATCAAGAGGAGACTGTATGCCACCTCCATTATTTCGGTTGTCCAAAGTAGCATCCGAAGCATCCAAAATCATGATCACCGCCCTCGCTAGTTCCTGACCGTTAATCTCTGTTTCCAAGGAATGTGGTGCTAAGTCGAACGGGGAAAATTTACGGATTTTTTTAAGTTAATTATTCATTAATTTGTAATTAATTAAATAGATATGAACATATAATTTTTTAATTTTTTAGGTATCATTCGCCAACTTAGAAGAAAAGGAAGTATATTTTGGATTACCCACACGTTTTTTTTGTTATTTGATTACTCTTAACATTGGTAATTTATGAATACATGTGAATTTTAAAGAAATGATGATATCAAGGTAATTGTCCACGACTTACATTAGCCCAACATTCCACGTAATAAGATCATCTGATATTGAAAAAAGAGCGAATCCTTCTATTAAAAAGCATAAAAGAAAGATTTTACAATATTATATTACATATCATATTGATCTAACGGGGAACCGATGGAGTTTTAATTCTGAAAATCAATGTCTGAATGTGATCATTGCAACCCAACAATTCTCAAATGAAAGCTGTTATTCTAAGTAAAGACTATGCTAATTATAAACCTGATATAGCTTCCATGGTCGAACACAAGGAGCTAACTGTATCTATGAGGATTATTAATTATTAAAATTAATAAATGTTTTTAATTTATTTTTTCAATTTTTAATTTATTTCTAATGGATTTTATGATTTTAATGGACTTAATGTTATATTTATTAATAACTTTTTCAATATTTTATATTATAAATATTTTTATATTTAATTCTTTTTAATTTTGCAAAAATTTAATTCTTATTAAATTTCAAAAATCAATTTACGAATAAGGAATAAACAAAATGGAAAGAATGCCTTTTTATTTTTAGAATATACGAAAAATATTCAAAAATAAAGAAATGAAGTATTTTTGAGTTTTAAGGATTGTTTACTGTTTATCTTGATTTTTGAGGTATTTTTCTATTTTACAAAAATTTTACTGATTTAGGATTGAAAACAATTTTAACAATGAAACAAGCTATTGTTTTTTGTAAAATTTAAAATAGTAAACAAAATAAAATATTAAGAAAACTAATATTATACTGAAGTATTTTTACTAAGATTTAAAACATGACAAATATGTAATTTTTTTTATTTTTATGTGATTTTATACATTTTTTATAGTTTTTATGTATATTCAAAATTTAAGTATTTTCTTTTTGAATATTTGTTTGATTTCTATAAATGTGATAAAATATAGTAAAATAAATCTATATTCATACTTTTAAAAATTTTAAAGTAATTTCCAATTTTATATGAATTTTCAATGATTTATATAATGAAATATGGTGTGTGTTTTTAAAAAGGAAAATAATGATAATTTTCAAAAAAATATGAGATAAATCAAGATACAATGAAGTTAACCTAATTTTTTGTGATTTCTTTAGAGCAAATTAGCTAATTAATCAAAGCCAATTAAGAAATGGAATCAAATTTCAACAGAGCATTAAGTAGAGCAGAAGCCTGCTTGCAATATTTGTAAAGTTTCAGATCAATTTATAACAAAGAAATTAATCTACAAGACAAAATATGCAATTATCCAAGCACATCACGTGTGGAACGCATGTTCAACACTCAAATGGAAATAATGTAATTTAATAGAAACTTTTCGGTATTTATTAACAAACTAAGTCCTTAGGATCAAAGTTGCAAGTGTATCAGAAGACATGTGGGTATCTACATGAGTACTGATTAGAAGGGCTAATTTGTTAATAAAGAAACCTTAGGGGCTTAACAACAATTATATTAGAACTTGTATGTAGACATGAATGATTAAAATGCAATTACAAGAAATACATGGGTGGAAGTGCAAAATCACCAGGGGCGCATGTGCAATATGTGAGGGTGGCTTGATGGCGTGCTATTGAGATCTATTCTCCTAGATTTGATGGTACAGTGTAAATTTGGGCGAAGATAAATGGTCTAGAACTAATCTGGAATGCTCTGTTATTGATTACACATCATATCAAGGTCTTGGAAGAACTCATAAAAGGGGTGCATTTACAAACTTGAATTAGACCAAACTCAGTAAATGTAAGTGATGAATCCATGATTCATTAACTTTTCTGTCGCATTTTGTCTTAAAACCCTTAACAAATACATGTAAGTATTCATTAATTCTCATATTTTAACAAAACAATATTCATGTGTAAATATTCACTTTTAACCACTAAAATCATGTAAATAAATAAAGAACCAGAAAAATAAAGAAAAGGCAGATTGAATATATGTATATATATACAATATGACTTAAATATAAATATAGCTGTAAGATATATTTATAACCTAACCCCCGAGACCAAGTCAGCATGGATTGGTCGACAAACCAATAAGTAGGGTGGAGCATTGGGTCGGGCCGGCCCTGACCCGACCCGTAATAGCCCGAGCCCGGCCCGAACCCGATGTACATATGGGCCGGGTCCGGGCCCCCATATTGCCGAAATATCCAGCTCGGGCCGGGCCCAGCCCGAACCCGTGAGAACCCGGGGTAGCCCGACCCGGCCCAGCTTTCCTTTGTTTAAAAAACCAGCTCGTAGAGAATTGTTAAGTGCTACTTTTTTTAGGTGCAAAAGAAGCATCTGTTTAGTAATTCTATGGGTGCATGAGGTTTTACTTTGGATACAATCTATTGCAGATGAGTGGGGGAAATTGTTACTCCATATAGGCGGAAAGAGTATGTCTGGAAGACACTAAATAGTGTCAAGGTGACCTCTAGTTGAAGTAGAAATTCTGTTGGAAGTCGCTCTCTTTAGCAGTATTTCTTATGCATATATCTTATTTAATGTAAGTTGTTCCAGGATTTGGACATGGTGTTTTGCATAAAACTGATGCAAGATACACATGTCTAAGGGAGTTCTCTTTGAAGCATTTACCTGATGAACCTCTTTTTACGATCGTAATACTTTGAACTTACTTTAGTTACTACTTTTCCATGCAAGTTTTTGAGTAGCTCATCGCATAGTAAACATGACAGGTTGCTAAACTGTAAACTCTATGATTTCATTCTCGATCTACTTACTGGATTTGGCAAGGTACAATAATTTTATATTTTTCATGGAGTCCTTAGTAACTTGCATGCAAATGTTTGGGATGCCATCAATAATTTCGTCTTTTGTTATTTTCCTGGTTGCATTTGGGATGGTTGCTCAGCTTGTTTATTATTGAACTTTTTTTAGTGAGTGGTACTGGTATAGCTCTTCTTCTTCTTGACAAATTATGGGTTTGTGATGCTTTGTTGGCCTCCAATTATGCCAGCAGGTGCAATAAGTTGGTGATTAGATTTCACAAGCTCCAAAAAGGGCCAGAAATGAGATAGGAGTAAAAATAGCTCCCATAAAATGATTGATTTAGACTTTCAATTGAGTTATTTGGGGTCTTTTTTTTGGATTTTAATGCAGAATGCATACCGATTAATATGACATATTGAACATGTGGTTCATTTACAAAATAGTTTTCCTCTCTGGTATTCGTAATATTTCAAACCAACCGAATAGTATTTGGCTTTGTGCAGGTCAAGAACCCTTGGCCGAATGTTGATGCTCACAGTGGAAATGAGCTAAACTATTTAGGCTTATCGGAGATCAAGTATGCTGATAATAAATTTTTTTAATTGGTGGCGGGCACAACCCGGCCCGAACCCGAGCCCGACCCTACGGGTATTAGGAATACTCAAAAATCCGGGCCTCGACCCGGCCCAAAGCCCGAGGAATATTGACGGGTCTGGGCCGGGCTTTCCCGGGTTGGGCCGGGTCAAGGCCCATGCTCCACCCTACCAATAAGTAGGGGGAGATAAGGAAAGAAAACCAAAGAAAAATAATTTAACACACACAAATACACCCTTCATTATTTATAAAATAAATACAAAACTTCAAAGAATTTTAATTATTTCATACGAATATATTTTTCACCAAACTCTTCTCCTATTTTTTCTTAAAAGTGTATATAAAAATATAAAAATAAGTTAAAAATATTACCCTGTATATATGTCCAAGAAACCCAGCCTGCAAATTGTCAAAATCTCACACTTCCGAACATCATAACTTCTTCATACGAACTCCAATTTCACTCTACTCACATTTAAAGTTCATAAAATAATATTCTCTAATTAATAAAGGTGATTTCATCGAATTCGGAGTCCGTTTGCAAAAAGTCGGTTTTGGGACCAAAAGATAAAGGGGTTTCTGGGCTATTTATTTTCTGTAACACACATTATTTATCATTTTCTTAATTTTATAATTTTTAATTTATTCATGACCTTGTAGTTTAACCATAAATTATTTCATAATTTTTGGAGACTATTTATTTATTTTTTATAAAATCAAAAACCCCAAAACTTAGGGTATAAATGACCTATGTAGATATCAACTCTATTTATTAAAATATGTAAATTAATCTATAAAAATTCGTATAACTTTATTTAATACTCTAATAATTAAGAAAATATAAAATTAATTTTTTTATTTATTTATTAAATTAAAAATCTAAAATCTATTTATAAATACATATTTATTAATATAATATTTATATAATATTTATTATTTATTAAAAGTAATTAGTCCATAAATTAGGAAATTAATTTATCTACACTTTTTGTATTTACACCTATTTAAAATAATGTAATTTACTATTTTATACTCAATTTATAAGCCAATTTCAGCTCTGGGCCAACCAGGGTGCTGACCTTGTCAGCACCTGGGGTCATCTTCTTCAAGAATCTGGTATGCCCGCCTGCTCAGACCTGCCGACTTCAAGCATTTTTCCTGCATCCATCTCGAACCTTCCGACCCACCTAAACCCTTGATCCTCTCCTCCTAACCACCCTCTCCATCGCCGGTCGCTCGACTTGGAGCCCACGAAATCTCTCCTATATAAAGCCTCCAAGGTCGTCATTAACAACCAACTTTCCAACCTCCCAAGAGCCCATCTCCAGGTTGTTCTGCACCCCAGTCTTCCAAGCCTCATTCCGGCCAATCGACGGCGGTGACAGCGCCAAGGAGGAGTCGTGAGGAAGAAGGGACGTCGGAGGATCGTTCCAAGGTGCTCCAACGCCTTGCATCGCCGCCATCGTGCGTCCAGCTCCGGCTCGAAGGTCTACCGGCGAGCAATAATTCCAGGTAATATACCTGGAAATCCCAGACCTTTTCCTCCACTTTTCTTCATTTTATTTCTCGATTCTCGTGTAGAAATTAGTGAGGTTAAGTGCGTCATTAGGACGCTTAACCAACCATCTTAGTCGCACAATCGATATTTTCCCTTCGACTCGTTTCAATTTCGTTTCAATTTGATTGCAAACCATCGTCTTCTTCGCACTTCTGGGTGTTTGGCTGGAATTTTATGTGTTTCTTCAAACTTTGGGACTTGTGATCTTCATGAGTTGGCCGATTCCTGGGAGGATCGAGCATATATTTCTTTCATTTGTAGGTTCAAGATCATCGCGCTTCATTCGTCATACCTGGAAGCCCCTCGATCTTCATAAGAATCGACTCCAAAGGTGGAATACCAGAACTGATCTACCTCCAGGGAGGACTGAGCCTCCATCTTCATCGAGACGCCACCGCCGCTCGGAGATTCGCCGACCGCCACCCTACTGCGGGCGAGCTCGAGGGGTGGAGGAGCCACCCCTCTGGCCCCGTCGGAGCGTCTGAACAGTCGCCGGCCGGCTGGAATAAATCGGAGAAGAACGACCGTCTGTCAGCTGCTCAACAGAATCAAGAACACCCGAGCTACAGGTTTGTGCAACGTGGCAGAAGCGTGGGCGTCCGATCGTGCGTGCAACTTCTAATCTCCGCCATCCAATCCGAAAAGGTGGAAAAATATCATCTTCAGTCCACCCAACTTTCCAGAATTGCATCCCGCCTCCATACTTTTGTATATTTGCATTTAGGTCCCTACGCAGGGACCTAAATGTAAAATTTTGTTTAGTTTTTCTTCAGAACAGTCCTCCAGGACCTTTTTGCAAACATTTTTAATAAGTTTTCTTGCTCTTATGCCCCTGGCTGTAGGGATGTTTCTTGCTCTTGTGACCTCGGATTTCGACGCTTTCTTGAGGGTAGTTACACAACTACCCCAGCTACTTAGTATAAAATTTTCGCGGCTTTTTGACGAGTTTTCGACGTGTTTTGATTTTATCGAAAGCTGCTTCGTTTTGCTTGGTTTTCTTGTATAGTTCGAGTTCGCGGCTCGAACCTCGTTCACCCTATTATATAGTATCACCTAGATATTACTCGCCTACTATATAATAAATAAATCTTTTGAAAAATATCCCTTTTTGAAAATTAAATAAAAAAATTAAAAATAATAAAATCAAATAAAAATAATAAACATAAAAAAAATCAATAAAAAATGTTTTGACTTAGAGAAGAATAAAAATAAGATTACGAAGAGAGGAATTTAGGGAATTTATTCTGCCTCCTTGAGTTCGACCTAGGAACACTTGCCTGGTAATATTTAGCAAACGGTTTTCCGACAGAAACCGTAATTTGTTTGATAGGTTCAAGAATCGTTTTTTTCTTGTTTCGCGGCTTTCTGCTACAACCGACAGTTTACTTACTTTCTTCAACAAAAAGTGAAAGCCACGAAACTCGATTTTTAGCCTTATCAAAATGGCGCCATTGCCGGGGAGGTGTTAGATTCTTTTTGATTTTTTCGTTTTTCGTGATTTTATTTTTTTCTCTTCTCTTTGTTTCGTTTTTCGTACGGTTTTTCGTACGGCATTTTCGTGTTCTGTTTTTCGAGTTCTCTTTCGTCTTCTTACGGCTTTCTCGATTTTCTCGATCGCCTTTTCTTTGCTAACCATCTTTGCAGGGCCTGCAGGATCAACCGGCTTCTTCGGAAGTCGATCCAGTTGAAAGAGCAGAGGTCGGCTTCTTCTTCACAAGTCGACTGCAGAGGAGCGAAGTAGTTAGTATCCTTTTTGTAAAAGAGAGAGAAAGGGAGAGAGTTGTAATAGACAATAAACAAACCCCCCCCCCATTTTCTTCGGGGTCTGATTCACCGGATACCGTGTATCGGAGGATCAGGGCACCCACCACGGCTTTTATTGCTCATCGGTTTTCCGCGGTCTTCTAGATGCTTGTTTAGGTTTTTTTACTCTATCTGCTTGTGCCGCGTAGCTAGTTCTAGGACTTGCAACCTAGGTGCTTGCTCTAGGGTTTCTAAATAAAAAGAAAAAAATAGACGTTGTCTGAAAAAACCCATAAAAATCGCAAAACTAAAATCGGGACTGCTAAATCTATCTGACTAAAAACCGTAAATCGACTGAAGTGATTTGGGAGAGTAACCCCCGCACATTTCTCAGAATGCGCGAGCGAGAGACGACACTTAATAAATATCCCGAAATCTTTCAAAATACTACTTAGTTCATACACCGAATCACTGCTTTTCAGTGGGTACGCTCGGGTAGCCGGCAACGGTCCGAGTTTACTTAACAGAGTGGGGGATTTAGAGGACACTGCGTAAGGCTCCGTCCTCAAGTAACGCGGTCCGGAATCGGTTCGTGTACTTGCCACCATACTGGCTGAGAGCAAGTGGTTCTTTGTAAGGACTCGGGACAGTATAGCGGGAGATACATCGGGCACCTATCAGCTCGCACAGCGCATGATAAATCGCAATAATTTATTTGCTAATTACAACCCTAAAACCAAAAAGATAAAAGATCGAACTCTTACGGTCTTCATCAGGGTTGAGTTGGTGAAAATGGGGTTTGCTTTGTGTTTGCTTGCGGGGCGTGAGTTTCCGCAGCTTTCGCATTTCTCTCTCTCTTGAATCGTACACGTGCTCTCCCGACTTTTCTCTTGACATTGAAGATGACGTCTCGACGGCTTTTCAGCTCAAACTCTGTGAGCTTTCAACAGTCCACCGTCGAACGTATGTCTTCACAGGCTCGGGATGACTTTCTTTCCGAGCCGGTCCTATCAGATCTCGAGGCGAGTCAGACCTAGACTCCCTCACCTCCTGGCCAGAAAATTGAGATAGACTCTCGTCTCAATAAATCATCTCCAGCTGAACTATCACTGAGTTCTTACGAGAGCTTTTCTTTTCCAGACGACTCGAAGCCAATGGCTCGCGGTAAAGCACCAGCAGCAGAAGAGAGGACAACAACCGAGGAGCAAGATGACGGAAGATCAGAAGCTGCAGATATTACTACTGGGATTCTCGATACACTTCAGCAGATGAATCTACAAATTCGAGAACAATTCCAAGTTCAGACGGAATTACAAGGGAATATAGCCGCGCTGCGAGCAGGGGCCGGGAACCAGTTACCGCCTGCGGTTCCCGCGACTTTACGGGACGAGTATGACCCGGGCGCAAGAACGCTCCACCATTGGATTCGGCTACTGCCGAATCAAGGGCCATACGAACTCCGACCGTCCTTCATATCTTTGCTTCCCAAGTACTATGGGAATGCCGCAGAGGAGCCGTTCACATTTTTACAACAGTTTGAGATGATCTGCGGAACGGCTTGTTATCCAGGAGTAACCAGGACGTCGTACGCCTCAAAGCTTTCCCCTTTGCCTTAGCCGATAAGGCCCTTTATTGGCTGAGTCATTTGGGGAGAGAAATCTCCACATGGGACGACCTGAAGTCCACCTTCCTGCGTAAATATTTTCCTCTAGGAAGGACAAACATGATGAGGAGCCAGATCTCCAACTTTACACAACTGCCGCACGAATCATTCCATGAGGCATGGGATCGATTCAAGGACCTGACGGAGAGATGCCCGCATCATGAGATCCCGATGAAGGTGCTCATACAGAATTACTTCGGAGGACTCCAGCCGGAAGTTCAGGGGCTAGTCAGTGCCGCATGTGGCGGCAGTTACTTGAACAAGGATGCCGAGTCAGTCTGGGCCATCTTCGAAGGGATGGCCGAGAACTCAAGAGTTGTAGACTCTACTCGGGCATTTCAGAAAGTCCCACAGCCACCACATCACCGAGAACATCACAAGGTGGCAAACATCTCGGACTCTGAATCCAACACCAACATGGGCTTCATTAGCGAGAAATTGACGTTGGTGGATGTGATTCACAAGCAGGTCCAAGACCTACAGCCGCTGCGAGAGTTGGAGAAACTCTCATCTCTACCTCAGCAGCTGAGTGATCTATCGAAGAAGGTCGCTGAACTTCAGATCCAGTACCAGCAGAGCCATACTTCTTCAAATGCCCAACCAGCATGGAGGATTGCACCCGCTCCACCCACCCGTCAGATCCATTACATCCAGAGCGAGTCCGAGATTCCGTAGCTCGATTGGCATGAGGATCAGTCTCATGCCAATCCCGGCCAGATCACCAGCACCGCAGAAATGGAGGTGGAGTCGCAATCCACTTTCGAGATCAACGGGATTTGGTATACTCCGATGCAGCAGCCAAGTATACCGAACCAGCAGCCGCAACAACCATACGGTCATCCGCAGCATGGATGTCCGCAATTTCAGCACCGCCAGAGCTTCACGCAGCAACAGTCTCATCCAAATGTCTACCATCAGAGACCGCAGCCTTCATATCAGCACCCTACCCAGTTTTCACCGAATTATTCTTTTCAGCAGTCGCAGCAGTCTTCCTCCACACCTCAGCGCTACTCCCAGCCTTCCACCTCTCAGCATTTCACGCCAAGGCAGGAGAGAGGAGCAAGCCAGGGACACCACACCGAACCGGAGATGTCTTCACAGGCCCAGGCGCTCAACCAGATCATGGATATGCTGAGTACGCTCCAGATCGCGCACAAGACAGAGATGGAGCAGGTTAACCGTCGTCTGGACGAGTTAACCGTGTCGAAGACCACTCTCCCAGCCCAACCTCAGATGAACCCGAATAACAAGAGGAGGCATTCAGATCAGGTAGATCCTACAGGTAAGATCTCATTTCCTGAATTTTTATCTAACTTCATTCGTCTCAGGAGCGGTAGATCACCGCAAACACCTACTGGAGAGAAGGAGAGGGCACCAGAGGAGCATGAGCATGATCCAAATACCGAGGAGGAGAAACCGCAAGAGGATGAGGACCAGTATGCAGAATCGAGAGACGGGAGCACTGCCAACTCATCAGATATGGATACTGGCGACTCAGCCGATGATATCACGCCAGATCAGGCAAAGAGCCCGGACAAAAACATTTCTTCCCCTATTTTAGAGAGTTTTGTAGATAATTCTGAGACTCTCGATGTAAATGTTGATTCTGAGTTGAATAAAACATCTGATTTTCTGAATCCTGACTTTATTCCTTTTCCCGATGCTTTATTTGGAAAAGGAAAGAAAAAGATCAAAAATAATCCCGAATCTCCACAGATTGAAAAGTTACTCAAAGATCACATCTTTCTGAAGATCCCTCTTCATGATGCCTTGGATCATTTTCCTACGCTCAAGAATCAGTTAAGGAACAAATGTACTTCGCGTAGGAAAAAGAGATCACGAGTTGAGAAGCATATATTGACCAAGGCAACTTCATGTGCAATTCGGAACAAGGTACCAAAGAAGAAGAAAGATTTGGGAGCTCACTATGTCAACTGTCAGATTGAAGACACTACATTCCATCGAACTCTATAATGGTTCTTCGATCAATCTACTTCCATCCTCTTTGCTTGATAAGCTCAAGCTAGGTCCTCTCTATAAATCACGAGCGATACTTCAATTTGCAGATCGATCTATAAAGAGACCTAGAGGTGTGCTGAGGAACATTATCGTAACCGTTCAGGGCTCACAATTTTCCGTGGACTTTACGGTCCTAGACATGACATGCCCTACACAGTTACACCTTGCTCCAATCATTCTCGGGAGACCCTTTTTGCAGACGGCAAGAGCACTTTTCGATTATGATGGTGGGAGAGTATCCTTCCGCACAGACAACGGAGAAATACACATTGAGATGGAGAGAGAATGTAGCAGTCCTAGATCAGTATTGTCATTCACTTCAGAGGACACCAGTCTTGCGGAAAATTGCCAGAACATAGATGAGACACAGTTTCCTGATCTTGAGAGCGTTTATTTTGATACCCAAGATATCCTACACAAGGATAGGGTAGATCACTTGGTACCTAGTTCTTCAGATGATTGTTCACATACAGAGACAGATTTCATTTCAGACTCAGATGAGCAGTCACCTACAGTAGATATCTCTGTGCCGCAGATTGAAAGAACACATATTACAGCACAAGAGTCCATCGAATACATTGCACATATCATACAGTCCATGCAGCATAGAGAGTCGGATGGTGTAAGGCTGACACAGATAAACACCTTCTGTAGTCCGACTCCAGAGACGCATATTTCAGAAAAGAGAGCTATGCCGTATACAGAGTTTAATTACAGAGGAGGCTCTACTTTTGTAGCCAGCGATCAAAACGCACACAAGAAGCAGAAAATTCAGTATGATCCTGGTTGAAGTGATTAGATAACCGTCATGGTTAATGGGCAGATGCTGAAGCACTTCGTAGAGACTACTGATCATCTGGCCCGTACTGAAGTGATCTATTTTGTACAGGAATCATGATCATTCCTTCACTTTTTCCTGTACAAATTCTTTTGAGCCATTCTGGAGATTCACAACTCTTGTACATTCTTCGTAGACCACAATCGTCCCCATTTTTGCTCGTCTTCTATGCTTAGGATATCAGATCCTAAGTATAGGGGGGACCGATTGCCCGCTGATTTACGTTTTATTTTTTGTACTGATTCTTTTGTATAGCCATTCTTTCTCACGAATCACTGGTCCCCAATTTTTGGCTGCACTCTTTTCTATACTTAGGATGCCTTATCCTAAGTATAGGGGGGACCGAGTGATTTCGATGATTTCGTATTCCTTTCCTTTTGAACTTTCATTATTTATCCTTTCTATTCAGTCATCCCGTTTTTGCTCTCCCGTGATACTTACGATGACCTGGTCGTAAGTATAGGGGGGGTTGACTGACTTGTACTCGATATCCTTTTTCACCCACTTTTACTTAGCACGAGTTATGTCCTCCTTTTTTCTCTTTTGACGCTATGAGGACATAACACAAGCTAAGTATAGGGGGTGCGTATATATTGTATATATACTTTCGTCCATAACTCGTACTTTTATGTATTTTCTATATCTATAAAATCCATAAAAAAGTGGGTACGGGTTAATTTAAAATCCACTCTTTATTTATAAAATCCTTATAAATAAGTAAAATATGATTAAAACTTGTATTTAAAACTTGTAATTAAATATGTATTTAAAATTTGTACTTAAAATTTGTATAATACTTATTTAAAATCCTATTTATTAAAACATGTGTAAAAACCATTCAATCCTTGTAAAATACTTTGTAGATAAAATTTGTAAAATACATTAGATATTTAAATCAAATAAAATATATCTTGTAAAATTTATGAATAAAATTTTGTTTATAAAAATCATAAAATCCATAAAAAAATACAAAGTCCTAAAATTCAGAAAAATTACAAAATTCTTAAAATCCATAAAAATGAGTAAAATTCAGAAAATACACTTCACAAAAACATGGTTGCATTTGCATTCGCATTTTTTGAATAATTTTGATTTCTGGAACTAAGGACTGAGTCTAGTCTAAAGGATGGAGCTTGATTATGGCCTTTAACGTTCATTGTAAGGAGCCTGATTAGGAACTGGAATTTAGACTCTTCAGGTCTACCGACTTAAAATCTTTGGGTTCCGTAAGACCATATTCGGGAAATCAAGTCATCTGAGCTTAAGTAGACCATTTGGAGTCATCCGTATAACTCTACACCAGTGAACCAATCTTGAACACATGCACTCTGCACTTAGCTCGACTTGCATGGAGTTCCGAAGGGCAGTACACCTTGGTAATGCGTTTCTATCCTTATCTTTGCGGCATTGACGTCTAAAGACGGGAGAGATTGGGGTTGCGATAGTTGCTTCGGATGAGGGAAGGATCTGCTGACACAATTTTTCTAAGACCTCAAAAAAGGGACGGACTAAAAAGATGCTATATCCATCGAGGCACAAAAAGATGAATGCAGTGCAAGCAAATTACAAAGTCAAAGCAAAGCAGAAGCCACCAAATAAGACCACAATGGTCCAAGCTTCCACCAAAAATGACCACAATGGTCCAAGCTTCCACCAAAAATGCATGCACATCTTAGTGGAGACTCAGCTACACCGGTTGGGCTTCACAAGGAGATGCGTATCCACTGGTCGCACTCCACTTCTGTTCTCATTCTTCTAACTTCTCCCTATATTCGATTGTAGACATAGCAGAACTGAACTCAGAAGGGAATACCTCCCTCCCCGAGGAAAGAGTAGCGAGATGAGGAAGCCATAGGAGTGTATAGCCGGGATGGACGGTTTCTGCGGTTCTCTAAGCAGGAAGAGCTAAATCAATTCACATACTGTACAAGTTGACTTCAAGGATGATAGAGTTTGCGATATGAATGAATGAGTCTGAATTAGCCGATGAAGTGATCTTGAGCAAGGATTATGGAACTTGAGGACTGTTGAGGATAAAATCCTAATCCTAGTTAAGGTTTCGACAAAATGCTTGTTTTAGGCCCGATCGAGCTCTGTCCTTTGTCCGTTCTCATGAATTGGTTTAGGAAAACAAATTCATTCTAATTTTCTTTCTTTTTCACTTACTTTTTCAAAATAAGTGTTTGCTAAGGGACTAGCAAAGTTTAAGTATAGGGGGTTGATGAATCCATGATTCATTAATTTTTCTGTCGCATTTTGTCTTAAAACCCTTAACAAATACATGTAAATATTCATTAATTCTCACATTTTAACAAAAAACAATATCCATGTGTAAATATTCACTTTTAACCACTAAAATCATGTAAATAAATAAAGAACCAGAAAAATAAAGAAAAGGCAGATTGAATATATGTATATATATACAATATGACTTAAATATAAATATAGTTTTAAGATATATTTATAACCTAACCCCCGAGACCAAGTCAGCATGGATTGGTCGACAAACCAATAAGTAGGGGGAGATAAGGAAAGAAAACCAAAGAAAAATAATTTAACACACACAAATACACCCTTCATTATTTATAAAATAAATACAAAACTTCAAAGAATTTTAATTATTTCATATGAACATATTTTTCACCAAACTCTTCTCCTAATTATTCTTAAAAGTGTATATAAAAATATAAAAATAAGTTAAAAATATTACCCTGTATATATGTCAAGAAACCCAGCCTGCAAATTGTCAAAATCTCAACTTCCGAACATCATAACTTCTTCATACGAACTCCAATTTCACTCTACTCACATTTAAAGTTCATAAAATAATATTCTCTAATTAATAAAGGTGATTTCATCGAATTCGGAGTCCGTTTGCAAAAAGTCGATTTTGGGACCAAAAGACAAAGGGGTTTCTGGGCTATTTATTTTCTGTAACACACATTATTTATCATTTTCTTAATTTTATAATTTTTAATTTATTTCATGACCTTGTAGTTTAACCATAAATTATTTCACAATTTTTGGAGACTATTTATTATTTTTATAAAATCAAAAACCACAAAACTTAGGT
The DNA here is from genome assembly GCA_037367405.1 of Ottelia alismoides. NCBI lineage: Eukaryota > Viridiplantae > Streptophyta > Magnoliopsida > Alismatales > Hydrocharitaceae > Ottelia > Ottelia alismoides. The sequence goes on from JAZKJV010002877.1 coordinate 732,804, forward strand.
ATAAATGACCTATGTAGATATTAAATCTATTTATTAAAATATGTAAATTAATCTATAAAAATTCGTAAAAACTTTATTCAATACTCTAATAATTAAGAAAATATAAAATTAATTTTTATTTATTTATTTACTAAATTAAAAATCTAAAATCTATTTATAAATACATATTTATTAATATAATATTTATATAATATTTATTATTTATTAAAAGTAATTAGTCCATAAATTAGGAAATTAATTTATCAACACTTTTTGTATTTACACCTATTTAAAATAATGTAATTTACTATTTTATACTTAATTTATAAGCCAATTTCATCTCTGGGCCAACCAGGTGCTGACACTTGTCAGCACCTGGGGTCATCTTCTTCAAGAATCTGGTATGCCCGCCTGCTCAGACCTGCCGACTTCAAGAATTTTTCCCGCATCCATCTCGAACCTTCCGACCCACCTAAACCCTTGATCCTCTCCTCCTAACCACCCTCTCCATCGCCGGCCGTCGATCTCGACTTGGAGCCCACGAAATCTCTCCTATATAAAGCCTCCAAGGTCGTCATTAACAACCAACTTTCCAACCAAGAGCCCAGCTCCAGGTTGTTCCGCACCCCAGTCTTCCAGGCCGCATTCCGGCCAATCGACGGCGGTGACAGCGCCAAGGAGGAGTCGCGAGGAAGAAGGGACGTCGGAGGATCGTTCCAAGGTGCTCCACCGCCTTGCATCGCCGCCATCGTGCGTCCAGCTCCGGCTCGAAGGTCGACCGGCGAGCAATAATTCCAGGTAATATACCTGGAAATCCCAGACCTTTTCCTCCACTTTTCTTCATTTTATTTCTCGATTCTCGTGTAGAATTAGTGAGGTTAAGTGCATCATTAGGACGCTTAACCAACCATCTTAGTCGCACAATCGATATTTCCCTTCGACTCGTTTCAATTTCGTTTCAATTTGATTGCAAACCATCGTCTTCTTCGCACTTCGGGGTGTTTGGCTGGAATTTTATGTGTTTCTTCAAACTTTGGGACTTGTGATCTTCATGAGTTGGCTGATTCCTGGGGGGATTGAGCATATATTTCTTTCATTTGTAGGTTCAAGATCATCGCGCTTCATTCGTCAGACTTGGAAGCCCCTCGATCTTCATAGAATCGACTCCAAAGGTGGAATACCAGAACTGATCTACCTCCAGGGAGGACTGAGCCTCCATCTTCATCGAGACGCCACCGCCGCTCGGAGCTTCGCCGACCGCCACCCTACCGCGGGCGAGCTCGAGGGGTGGAGGAGCCACCCCTCTGGCCCCGCCGGAGCGTCAGAACAGTCGCCGGCCGGCTGGAATAAATCGGAGAAGAACGACCGTCTGTCAGCTGCTCAACAGAATCAAGAACACCCGAGCTACAAGTGTGCGTAACGTGGCAGAAGCGTGGGCGTTCGATCGCGCGTGCAACTTCTAATCTCCGCCATCCAATCCGAAACGATGGAAAAATATCATCTTCAGTCCAGCCAACTTCCAGAATTGCATCCCGCCTCCATACTTTTGTATATTTGCATTTAGGTCCCTACGCAGGGACCTAAATGTAAAACTTTGTTTAGTTTTTCTTCAGAACAATCCTCCAGGACCTTTTTGCAAACCTTTTTGATAAGTTTTCTTGCACTTATGCCCCTGGGCTGTAGGGGCTGTTTCTTGCTCTTGTGACCTCGGATTTCGACGCTTTCTTGAGGGTAGTGACACAACTACCCCAGCTACTTAGTGTAAAATTTTCGCAGCTTTTTGACGAGTTTTCGACGTGTTTTGATTTTATCGAAAGCCGCTTCGTTTTGCTTGGTTTTCTTGTGTAGTTCGAGATCGCGGCTCGAACCTCGTTCACCCTATTATACAGTATCACCTAGATATTACTCGCCTACTATATAATAAATAAATCTTTTGAAAAATATCCCTTTTTGAAAATTAAATAAAAAATTAAAAATAATAAAATCAAATAAAAATAATAACATAAAAAAAATCAATAAAAAATGTTTTGACTTAGAGAAGAATAAAAATAAGATTACGAAGAGAGAAATCTAGGGAATTTATTCTGCCTCCTTGAGTTCGACCCAGGAACACTTGCCTGGTTAAATATTTAGTGAACGGTTTTCCGACAGAAAACCGTATTTGTTTGATAGGTTCAAGAATCATTTTTCTTGTTTCGCGGCTTTCTGCTACAACCGACAGTTTACTTACTTTCTTCAACAAAAAAGTGAAAGCCGTGAAACTCGATTTTTAGCCTTATCAGTAAGATGGACAAGAGCTTTGCTTATCTTGATGGACTCCTCCAAATCTACATCGAAAGGATGTCGATCAAAGTTCCAGGTCTCGTTGGGAAGAGTCCTGGAGGAGCTCTGTCTCAAAGGTGTTTAGATGACATTCTGTTGATTTGATCGAGATCTAGTGTGTAATCATGGTGATCCTTATCAGAAAAAATTTAGGCTTAGCATTAGAAAATCAATAAAAAATGATTCACAAGTTACCTCCTTCTGTCGCAAATCAGATAGAAACTTGTAATGGAGATGATGAAGAAAGTGACAGTGATCCTTCTTCCTCTTTTCTCCTTCCCTTGACCCCAATCATTAAGACTCTCTCGGATGGTGGAGAGTTTTGATGGTGGCTCTCTGAATCTCTTGATTAGGTGTGTTGCATAATGAGCCATCATGTCTCTTTTATAGGTTTAGAGGTGGAGGGTTCAAAAGGATAACAAACCCTATCATAACCGACTGCTGATGATCTACTTACATCAACATGGATTAAGATAATGCGGTTACATTTTCTATATTTGAAATTTGAATAATATAAAAATTCAAGTAGTTCATCAAATTTTAAAAAATTAGAGTAGTTTTATTTTTTTATGTTTTATTTTTATGCAATTTCACACATAAATTATTTTTAAAATCCAAAAGCAAAATATCAAAATCCTAAAAAATTGTAAAAAAATTGTAGAAAATTCAAAAAATTGTGATTCCACTTCATATTTGTAGATATTTCATCATAGTTTTTAGAAAAAAATAAATCCATTATTTTTTATTCAGTTAACATTTTTAAACTACAAAATACTCCTGCTTATTCACTATTTAGCATTATTTTGATTTTGGATTTTTATAAAATTCATAAAAACTTCAAAAATCCTGCAAAGATCACCAAAAACATTATAAAAAGTATAAAACACAAAAACATTTTATTTTGACCTTTTTGATCATTTTTACTACATCTGAAAAATTCAAAAATTGCATTTCTTTCGTATATAAATTTGCTTTGAAAAATTATATCATTGAAAAATAAAAAATACAAAATTTAAAATTTAAAAAAAATATAAAAATCATAAAATAAAAATAAATAAATAACAGAAAAAAATAAAAATTTAAAAATGTCAAGAAATCAAGATAGTTTGCATTTGGAATTCCTTATTATTATCATTGATGTTTCACTTAGTAGAATAACCCTCGAGATTTGTAGCCTCCCTGAGTTCGATCTGTTGCTATAAAGGTTAATTAAATAATACTTTCTTCTTGATACATTTTTTATAATTATTTTGGCTTGAGAATAAATTTTTGTTTAGGGAATATTTGGGTTGCAACGACATCACACATATATTTAATTCATCTAAAAGAAAACATGAGAAATCCCTTGTCAACAGATAGATACAAGATGAATCAAATCCAAGAGAAGGTCAAGACTTGACCTGATCGACAATGAATAAAGTAGGGGAGATAAGTTCAAACACATAAAAAATATACTTGATACATGTATATATTCTTCACTTGTATAATATTTTCTATAATACACAATTCTTTAATTAATTTTATTTCATCTCCAAACCCTATGTAAATAATCATTATTTCTTCTTGAAATTTCTGAATAATAAAAATAAGTGCAATTAAAATCTGTATATATTGTGTAAATAACATCACTCTCCAAAAGATACAAATACAAGCTTGCAAATTCATTATCTATTCCACCGAAACTCCAAATTCATCAAAATCACTTTCATTATACCCCAAAATAATTTATCTTTAAAATGAAGGTGACTTCATAAAATTCTGAGTTAAGGTGTGAAATGTGGCCGATTAAGGTAGTATTATATAATTATACCTTTAATTTCTTGTAAATATTGTATTTAACTTATCAAAATTATAAACAAAAATTACAAAGTTAAAATTAACAAAAATAAAGTCATGTATTTATTGTATATGTATCACAATGTATATATTATACATATACCTATTTATTTAACCTAATAAAGTAACTCTTAAAAATAAAATAAAAATATAATTAAAATCCCTCTAAAATATTATAAATAAATAAAATATTAATCTATGTATATGTATATAAAAATAACTAATTGAAAATCAAAATACTTTGTATATAGGTATACATACCTGTAAATAACACCTTGTATTTAGTCTGACTCTTATAATTATATTACTCATTTAATTAAAAAATATTAAAAATAAGTTCAATTTATTCTTAACATTATTTATTTACATTACTCAAAGAAATTAACTCATTTTTTACTTTTTTTATTGATTAATTTAACATTTTGTTGTATTTTTTTTCGCATAGCCTATTTTGTCCTCATCCCAGGCACCTTCTGATTAGCCAAACGTGGTTCTATTGACTCGAGTCAAGCCTCCATTCTACGCCTATCTTTCGTCAACTTCGCTTCCACCCATATCATCTCGTATTTTTCCCACATGCACCACTTCGTAACGCCACCAGATCCCTTCTCTAATTCTCTCTCCTATTTAAATATCTTCCAAGCCACCTCATCAGATTCACTTAAATCACCTTCAATCTCGCCTATTTCAAAATTCAAACCACATTAATATTCATCCTATAAATAAAACTCCCACCTTCGATGAAGAATCAATCCATCTTTGGCCCTATTTCACCCGAGATTGAGTGGCAGAGGAGAGTCTTTGGTGACAAAGAAGCTACCCTCTAATCAGGAGCACGAGAAGGAGAGTCAAAGTTCATGATTGAATCACTCGTCGGAATCCTCCGCAGCGAGTTTCCGCCTCGCCACCTACAGTCGTAGATCGAGGCATCTTCTCCTTTTCACTTGTATGGTATTTTTTTAATCTTTAATTTGGCAATTTTAATTCCATAGTTAAATCCCTATTTAGCATAGATTCGTAAATCACCTTCAACCTCCAATATCAAGATCGGAGGATCTCCAATCATCCAAACCACTCTCCGAATTCGCCAACACCTTTGCTCGATCATTCTCACCCCTTCCATTATCTGTTCACCTCTAAATCTCCAACGATCAGGAGTTCTGTATCCATCCCGACCATCTTCGCTGGAGACTACCGCTCATTCCCATTTTACGCATTTCTGACCTAATATCTTGGCCAGAGAATACCTCCAAGCATGGGCAATAACTTTGCAGGTCAGAGGAGCTCCAGGGTTCGCGTGAAGAGCAGAGAATCATACGTGAAGCTGGTTCCTGATGTCGATTCTTTCATAACCTTCCATATTCATGGTCCGGTACTTTCTCGTCGATCTAAGGTATACATCAGATGCAGAACATCTCTAGCTATATTTTGAACAAGATTTGAGAGAATGAGGTGTTAAATCAAAGGAGATTAGCCCGATTGAAGTTAGTTAGAGATTGCATGCCGCCCAGTTCTTGTAGAGACATTTGGAGCCATCAGATCAAGAACATCTCCTTCATATTTGATTGGGACCGTCCAGAATGTCTCAATCTTCAGCTGCAGGAACAATAGTCGAGATTTGATCAATGCCTTCCACTTAAGGTTGATTCTCATCGGTTTGATCAATCCAGAAGTACATCAAGGCCCTCCAACAATTGCATCATTTAATGCTATAATTACTCCTTTACTCTTGTCATAGATTTTATTTGCAAATAAATCCTATAGGGCACATTTTGTTTTTCCTTAATTTGAACAATTGCAATTTTTATTCCTCGTAATTATTTTATTTTCGATTATGTCCTATTAGAACTTCACGCGTGCATTGCATGTGCTTTTGTTGGTATTTTGAAATAAAAGTTCTTATGTTTTGAGTTATTGATTGGCCCTAAATTTATTTTATTTCCATTTTGGTTCAATCCAGTGAGGCACACGTGCTTGGGTATATGAGATTTTGGAAATTTTGTATAATTCACCCCGCCATTTATAATTTGTTAATATTTAGTCTTTAAACATTATATAATTACATATTAGTACTTGTCAGTTTGCATATTTATTTTGCATCTTTAATATTAAAGAAAAATAATCAAAATACCTTCCAAAATTTTGAAAAACTTCATGTAGGCTCTTATAGCATTCATATTGCATCCATAATTTCCATGTCATTTTCATAATTTTTATTATTTCTTGTAATTAAAAAATAACATGAAAGTACTCTGTTTACATATAAATATCATTAAAAATATAAAAACTCCTCCAAAAATTTTAAAAAATCATGCATGCTTGTTTTTATTTATTTTATCTATGGTATCATTTTTACATATTTATCATCTATAAAAACAAGATAAGGTACAAACAATCAAAAACATTAAAAATTCATATAAAATCAATAAAAAATCATAAAAACAAAGAAAAAGTTATTTGCATTATATCAATTTTTATTAATTTTTTACATTATTTGATATTTGGAAAATATAAAAATTCATATTTCACCGTTTACATTTTTTATCAATATTTCACATTATTTAATATTTGAGAAATCCAAAAACATTGCATTATTTTATGTATACTCTATTTGTTGTTTTTTTTATTATTTAATGGATTTATAATTTGAGAAAAATTATGGAAAAATCATAAAAACATAAGAAAAAGTTGAAAACCCCCCAAAAATGTTGCCTAATTTCCTGTATATATTTGCTGTATTTACAAAATTCAAAAAGGGTGCTTTGTCTTCAATTGTTCATTTCTTTTAATCTTTTCATTGTTTATAATAGTAAAAAATAGTTTTGAAAAATTGAAATATATAAAATAGAAAATAAAAAATTAGAAAACCAATAAAAGTAATAAAATAAAAAACCCTAAAACTACCAAATTCTAAATTACAAAAATGACTTAGGAATTACTTTATTCTTTGTGTTGATTTATTTCAACTATTATAATAACCCTCGAGATTTTTTAGCCTCCCTGAGTTCGATCTTGTTTGCTATAGATGTAAATTAAATAGTGATTTCTCTTGTTACACTTGTGTATTTATTTTTTCTTAATAATAAATATTTGTTTGTTTGACGCTTCTTTGGGTTGCAATGACACTTGTGTGAATAATAATCCAAATAAAAACTCTGAGATTTATGATCAAGAATTATCAACAGTGGAATTAATCTTGAACTATTTCAAGAATAATGTGCTTTCTTCGCAAATACACGAAGATCAGGATATGGTGATAGTACATTCCACAAATTGTGACTTGGATATTGAGATCATATTTCAAATCAAGATCTTTGGAACCTCTCAAAAATATTTGATCAAATAAAATCTGTAAATCTAATCTTCTCGTTGCATCCAAATCATATTCGGATTAATGTCCAACAATTGGACTAATATTATATTACTTTTCTACTGAGAGGATTCATTAAAATTCAAATATGTTTCATCACTCCCTCTGAATGGTAGTGTCATGGTTATACAATCGTTTATAATACCCGTACATCCTACATACTAGTCCTGATCACATCATCCTCGAGTATTCATAATACTAGTACATCCTACATATTGGAAGACCTAGAATAAGCCTGAAGTTTTAGATCACATTTGAATCGTCTCCTTCGGGTTTTATCATTAAGTTTCTCATTTGATCATTGTAATTTGGTATCGATCATATACTTTCCAAAAGCGTATATCATACTGACAAATTCTTTTCATGCTTCCAAATTAAGATGACCATGCATGGAATTTAGGAGATCCCAATATCTCATGAGTGAGCTCATGTCTTCTGGTTTAGTGGTGAACCTATGTGATCCCTTTGAGAGATCATAATACTTTTATGCCCTCATATGCACACTAGCTCGCTAGTGTATATACCAAGATTAGGTCATCAACCCAATGGTCTGCCTAATGTACATTCCTGTACAAATATTAATACATATGTCTCTGGTAAGAGGCTGCGCGCCTATATCGTGATAGCATACGACATAAGTTTTGGTTATCTAGTCCTCATTAAGTAAACTCATTGACCTAACTTACTTGACACCTCCTAATCATTATTCCTATGTAGAGGACATGCATCAAGAGGATTATCAGATATTAGCCTCTAGAATGAATTGTCATCTTCTTCTCTGGCCGGAGATCCTCTTTTAAGAATCCGATGGTGCTTGATGAGTCCTAATTCTAACTCTTTAGATATCATCCAAGAACCAACCTATATGATTCAACCATTAAATCGAAAGCTGTATGATTATTAATATGGACATGGTACATAACCCTTATTGTACTAAGGGACCTATTATGTAAATTAGTTAATCTTCATTTCATATAAAGGAGTGAATTGCAATAACATTTATTGCATAATGACTAACTGTAGGCTCACATATTCAATAATGGAAATATATTGCAGAGCATGAAGTTGAAGAGCGCAAACAAGCCAAAAGTGGACAGAAATGTCCATTCTCAAACATTAGTGGATCGCCAAATTACACTTTATAATAAAAAATAAAAGAAGAAAGATATAAGTTCGATTAAAAATGGGACAATTTCATTCAGATAGATACGAAGGTTCTTTCCTTTTCCATGTAATCATAAAATAGGATTTCTCATTTCTATCTGATTTTATGATCAGCTGCAAAAAAACAAGTAGTATCTAAGTCTGAATTAAATTGTCCCATGACTTACCAAAATTATTCTTTTATTCTTTTCTCTCGCATTGGCATAAAGCTTGTTCTAATTATTCCCATAATCCAAAGAAGAGCACCTCCATCTACACCGATTTGTTCACACTACTCAAACATGTGCTCGATAATAAAACTAAATTTCAGATTTCATTGAAGCTCTGAATATCATGAGTTTCCGGTTGTTGTTCCTTACACCCGGAGAAGCTGCAAGATGATCTCATAAGAGGCAACCTAAATTACCACACTATTTCAAGATTTAAAGACAACAAGTAAACTATTTTTAAAATGATATATTATTGTATTACATCTAATCCATGTTGGATTATTTTTGGAGGAGAGGGTTGTGGGTAGGGATTAATGCTCAAAATTTATTGTCATTACAGACGTCATTTTTTTAACGATCGCGGTATTTTTTAAATTGACCATGTCTAGATGGAGGCCGCAGGAGTCTCTGTTTCTGATGAAATTCGAATGGTGTATAGGAGGGATATAGGGATGAATATACATGACGATATTTTCAAAAAAAAATAAAAAAAATTGCCCAAAAATGGGGCGGGGCAGCCATGCTTGGCTACTCCCACCCCTATTTTTCCCTCATTTTTTTATTTTTTGGGAAAATAAAAATTTGTATATTCATCATTATATCCCTCTCACATTCTATTAAAATTTCGTCAGAAACAGAGACTCCTAAGCCCTCCATCCAGACGTCATTTTTTTAACCGTCGCAGGATTTTTTAAATCGACCATGTTTGGATGGAGGCTGTAGGAGTCTCTGTTTATGACGAAATTTTAATAGAATGTGAGAGATATATAATGATGAATATACAAATTTTTATTTTTCAAAAAAATAAAAAAATGAGGGGAAAATAGGGGTGGGAGTAGCCAAGTTGGCTACTCCCTGGGGGCAGCCTCATTTACCTCATATATATATATATATATATATATATATATATATATATATATATATATATATAAGGGGACCTTTCAAACGAGGCAGGGGGCTTTTATGAGATTGTAAAGGCCACTGAGACTTTAGTAAAAACACTGTAACAGTTTTGTAAAAGTATAAACTGCACATTGTAAAAAAATGAATTTTGTAAAATATAGCATCCAAGTTTAAATTAACATTTCAATCCAATACAATAATATTTTCATAATTTTATTTCACTATGCACGTTGTTTTAATGCTTATTGTTATATGTATGAAATAAGAAATTGTAAAATATATTGAAAAATGCCTAAATTGAGGGTGACTCACCATATATATGGTGAGACCCCGCCTCACTTGAAGTTTCTCCTATATATATATATATATATATATATATATATATATATATATATATATATATATATATGGGAAAAATGTGTATGCCCCCTAGGGGGAGCTAACTTAGCTTCCCCCGCCCCTTTTTGACATAATTTTTTTATTTTTTTTGAAATCTAAAACCATGTAAATTCATTATTAAATCCCTATATTATGCTATTAAAATTTCGTGAGAAACAGAGACTCCTACGACCTCCATCCAAACGGGGTCGATTTAAAAAATCTTGTTACCGTTAAAAAATGACTGTCTGGATGGAGGCCGTAGGAGTCTCTGTTTCGCACGAAATTTTAATGACATAATATAGGGATATAGTGATGAAATTCCACGGAAGAAAATTTAAAAAAAAAATAAAAAAATCGGACGAAATGGGGCGGGGGGAGCCAAGTTAGCTCCCCCCAGGGGGCAGCCCCATTTATCCCTATATATATATATATATATATGAGGTAAATGGGGCTGCCCCCAGGGAGTAGCCAACTTGGCTACTCCCACCCCTATTTTCCCCTTATTTTTTTATTTTTTTGGAAAATAAAAATTTGTATATTCATCATTATATCCCTCTCACAGGTCTATGTTTCTGACGAAATTTTAGTAGAATGCGAGAGGGATATAGTGATGAATATACAAATTTTTATTTTCCATAAAAATAAAAAAATAAGGGAAAAATAGGGGTGGGAGTAGCCAAGTTGGCTACTCCCTGGGGGCAGCCCCATTTACCGCACACACACACACACACACACACACACACACACACATATATGGGAAAAGGGAGTATGCACCGGCGGGTGCAGCTAACTAGCTACACCCGACCATTTTTCTTATTGATTTTTTATTTTTTTTTGAAAAAAACTTATGGAGATTTACTTAGGTTATTGACAAGAATATGTGTTTCAAATTTCATTGCAAAACAAACACTCTTAACATGCCCATCTAGATATCTGTCAATTTCAATAATTCTGAAACCGTTAAAATGTCATGGCCTTGATGGAGATGATAGAAATGTCGAATTTAGTTGAAATTGGTATGGTATCATGGTGATATATGGTGATTTAAATCCCCCTAGGTTTCATTTCAAAAACACAAAAAACCAATGAACTAAGTAAACCAATTAACAGTCTCTATTTTTTTACATTTTGAGAAAATATCACCGTGTATATTTATCTATATATTTCTCCAATATACCATTCGAATTTCGTAAAAAATAGAGACCCCTATGTCCTCCATCTAGAATAGGATGATTACAACAATTCTAAGACCGTTAAAATTACCTGTTCTAGATGGAGGTCATAGGAATATCTATTTCTGACGAAATTCGAATTTGGAGGGATATATAGATTAATATACACGATGATATTTTCCAAAAAAAAGTAAAAAAAGGGAGATATATGCCCCAGTGCATGTAAAATTACATGCACCAGGGTGCATACTCCCACCCTCTCTCTCTCTCTCTCTCTCTCTCTATATATATATATATATAGAGAGAGAGAGAGAGAGAGGGCAGGGAGCCTGCACCCAGTGGTGTAGGAAACTCCCTGCACCCACCCCATTTCCGCATTAATTTTTTTTACTTTTTTTGAATTAAAATTTGGGGGGATTTACTTAATATGTTGAGGGTAATAAGTGTTTCAAAGTTCATGTAAAATAAACATTCCTAACATGTTCATCTAAAAGGGGTCAATTTCAGCAATTATGAGACCGTTAAAATTTGGTAGTCTTGATGGAGATGATAGAAATGTCGAATTAAGTTGAATTTGGAATGAAAACATGGTGATCTAAATTTCCCAAGGTTTCATTTCAAAAAATCAAAAACAATGAAAAATTAGGCCGGGTGTAGGGAATTTCCTGCACCCGTCGGTGTAGGGTCCTTTTTCCCATATATATATATATAGAGAGAGAGAGAGAGAGGGCTTACTGATGACCGAAAAATCACACTCAAGATCCGAGCGAGGTAAAAATAATCACACTCGGGTCGTTGCAACCCGGATCGAGCGGAATCGGTCAATCAAGAAAATATGATAAGGAACCACCAAATAAGACAATCAATCAATGTCGAGAGCGATCCTCGCTATTTTCATTAACCTGATATAGCGCCCCGGGTTAAACTAAAGGAGCATGAGATGGCCTTGCGCCTACGAAGTAGTCAAAGTCGAAAAATGAACGAGAAAATGTTTTTGATGGATTTTTATTATTTTTAAATGTTTTTGTATTTTTGATTTTATAAGAAAATGAGAAACCAAGTAAATATAAGAATTTATTAAAATACTCAAAAATACACAAAAAATTCCAATAAAAATATTTTTATGTTTTTTAGGTTTTTAAGTGTTTTTGGTGAATTTTTCAGATTTTTCAATTTTTATTTTATTTTATAAAAATCAAGAAAGAGGAAAAATAAAGGCTACTGTACAACCGGACTTGAAAGATCAATTAAAAATGTAAAATTGATCTATAAAAGTTGGAGGCAATTTTTACGAACAATATAGATAAAAGCTAAACAACAGAAAAAGAGTTTGCATTTTTTATTTTTATAGATTTTTTTAGAATCTTTATCAGAATTTTAGGGTTTTGCCATTTTTAAGGTTTTTATAAATCCAAATAATCTCAAAATTGGATAGAAGCTAGAAAACAGTAAAACTACTTATCCCTAATTTTCTTAGAATTTTTGAAGAAGTTTTTATAATTTTTTGATTTTCTTTTTCAAACAGTAAGAAAAATGCATGTTTTTGATTTTTTTAAAATAGCAAAAAAACCTAAAAAATGTCCTAAAATTTAGGAAAATTTTTACACAGTAGCAGGAGCCACGTGTCTTAATTTCACCTAATTTGGATTTAATTTTCTATTTTATTCAATAAAAACAAGGCACACAGTACACAGGGACCTAGATGCAAAGAAACATGTTTCCAGGACTAAACATTAACAAATACCAAAAGTTCAGGAGCCCTTATGCAAAAAGTCCACAAATACACGCGCAAGGTACGTGAATCAGACACGGAGGGGCATAAGTGTAAATCCTATTTAAAAAGATCCAATCAGTAACATCCAGGAAATACAGGACTGAAAATGCAAATTGTCCAAAACCTCACATGTCGATGCATGTGGCTCTCACAAATAGGGACTAAATTGCAAAGAAAAGAAACATAGAGATCCAAGATACAAATATTCCGAAATAAAGACAATTGAACTTAATATTTACAGGATTAACTAGAAATATCAAAACAGAAGAGGGCCTAAGTGTAAATTACCCTCTTATTAACGATCGACGATCGAGGGTTCGCCACGTATAAGATCTGACAGTGCTGGATCGTGGGAAACCCTGCGCTGGATGGACGGTCCAGATCGAACCCTAAACAGATGGGACGGTAGACGTGTCTCGTGAATGGACGGCCACGATCACAATTGGAGCTGGGGGCTGATCGGACGGCAACTAGAGCTCCTCCAAGAACAAACCTCCGGCGAACTTCGCCGGCTCAATGGGCACGGTGGAGCGCTCCTCTGGTGCTGCTGGAATGGTAAAAGTGATCGCCGAGGTGATCCACAGCCGGTGGGTTCCTCCGATGAGACCGGGAAGCTTCGAGGAGCTCCGGCGATGAGGGAGGAGCTGAGCCTCTGTGCTCGAACGGTTAGATCCTCATATGGGGTCTTTTCAACCTGCAACCTGCACAGCAAGACTTCTGGGTCGAGGGCAAAGTGCCTCGACACGGTTAGGGGTGGAATGGGTGGTTGGATGGGTCGCTGTGTATTTCTCCGGCGAGCGGCAGAGAAGGAGAACCGAGCTCCCAATTCCGGGGCGAACCGAGGTGGATGAAGGGGCGAAGAATGTGGAGAGGGGTCTGGTGAACATGAAGGGTGAGTCGGATTGGCAGATGGATGGTCGGAGAAGGTGAACGGCGGTGGCGGAGCTAAATGGGCTGAAACCTAAGAATCAAAATCTACCCTAACCTACAAGCTATCTACTCTACCTGGCGGTCGCATTCGTCTGGGCTGGAGCTGTTGGAGCTCCGCGGTTCATGGCCTCGACGGATCGACGTCTCCAGAGGCTGAGCTCGCTCGGTGGCGGAGCACGGCGATGATCGTCGCCGGATCAGTGGTTCCCGGCTGCTCGTCCCTCTCTTCGACTCTCCGCACACAGCTGTCACTCAAGTGATGAAGAGGAGGTCATCGGAGGTGAGGGGGAATGCCAAAGATCATGTGAAAAGTACGGCGGAGGAGTAGCTAAATAGTAGGAAGGGTCCGGCAAGGAGGAGTCGGACAGGGTTCAGTGAAGCACAGATCTCTAGGAGAAACGCCGGGCGTGGATCACGGATGTGAGAACTTCAATCGGGGCTCGGGGTTTGGTTATTTGGAGATCGGATCACCCCGTGAAAAATTTGAGAAATCGGGTCGGGGGCGAGATCCGCGAACCAAGTGGTCCCTGGGGGGAGAGTTGACCGGGGGTCAACAATCCCCCGTGGACCAATGGGATTATTCCATTTTTTATTTCTTTGTAAATTCAATTAAAATTAGTAAATGATTTTATTTCGAAAAAGTTAAAACATGAAAAATGTTTCTTATTTTTTAAATTATTTTTTTGTGATATTTTTTATTTTTTTGAAAAATATATAACGTATTTATAATATATTATTATTATATATAGGTATATACATATATGTATTTTTTTTATTTTTAATTGTTTATTTTTGCACAATTATTCCAAATTTATATTTTATTTATTTACAACATAAAATTTTGAATAATAACATATTTTTATTTTATTTTTATGATGTATTTACATGGTTAAATAAATAGGTTTATATACATATGTACCTGGTATATATACAAGGTGGGAAAGTGATTTTTATTTTCTTTTTATTTTCTGATTTTTATTTTAGTTTTATTTTCACAAATATGTACAGAATATGAGAAACACTTTTTAATTTTTATTTTGAGGAAAATAAATTTTATTTATATACATGGATTTATGTACATGTATGATTGACCTCATCTCCCTCTACTTGGGTTCTTTTGCGGTCAGGCCCATGATGAGCCCTCTCTTGGGATTAGGTCACTCAATATTTATTATAAATATTTCCCTCTTTTTCTTGTGCTGCTTTATTCCTTTATTTTGACACAAAAACATGCTAATTATGCCTATTTACAATATGCATATGTTTTGGCAATTTATGATATTTACACATATTTACAAGGTATTTTGCTCAAGTTTCTAGCTAAAATAACGGAATAAAGAGTGATGAATGGGGATTCATCGCCCCCCTGTACTTTACTTTTGCTAGTCCCTTAGCAAACACTTATTTGAAAAAGAAGTGCAAAAGAGAAAGAAAAAGAGGCGAAATCAAGGTTGATTATTAAACTTTCCTTCATTAAATTGAAATATGGAGCTCAATCAGACCTTTGGATTATTAATTTGTCGGAACCTTATTTGGACTTAAGCTTAAAACATAAAAACCTCTAAGTTCCACCAATATATGGTCAAGACTCCTCAATAAACCAGATCAGAACAAGTCTACATACACAAACTCTAATGACCATGAATTTTTCCTTGTACGGTGTATGTGATATATAGCTCCCCACCTCAGAAGTAACAAAGAAACAACCTCCCTCAACCCGGTAAGTCTAATGCCTCGGTCTAGCAACTCTTTCCTCGAGAAGCAGGGTATTCCCTTCTAAGTTCAAGTGCAACCGGCTCAAGAAGAGAGGGAAGAAGAGAATGGACCATGACCAGTGTAGCCATGTATCCTTGGGAGCTCTAACCAGTGTAGCTGAGTCTCCCGCTGCAATCTTCATGAGATGGAACATAGATATCAAGCTTTGCTTTATTTGACTATATACACTCAGTGGGATTATTAAATTTTCAATCCGACCCACCACTTTTTTGGAGTTCTTTTCTTTTTGCACATTTTTTCATGTGCATCTGTACAACATATCTACAAGATGCAGCATATATACAAGGAGTTTTTCCTCTTGAGCCAGTAGACTATCCCTCTTTTGAAGCTTTATTGCAACCCACAGCTTCTGTCTTTAGACTTCATAACCACCAGACCAAGTTGAGATACACTTCCTTCACTATAAGAAGAAGAGAGGTTCCGCCTAGAAGTACTATCCTCATATGCTACCCCAAGCCAAAGGAAACTGCCTCCTCACCAACTCATCCGTGGAGAGCTATGTGTAAAGTGCTGGTGCAAGTAAAGCCATTGTCTTTGAGAGTCATGCGTGTGTTGTTAAGTGCTCTACTTAGGCTCATCAAGATGACATATGCTCATAGCCTAGTGAACTCAAAGAATTAAGTCCCAATGGACATGAAAAGTCTCAAACCTAAGCCATATAAGGTTCCTTTTATTATTAGGTGGATTAAGGTCTTAACCAAGCTCCATTTATCAATTTAATTCCAGGCCAGTTTAAATGTCAACTATGATTAAAAACTATGCAAGTATTTACAAAGATGTTATTTTACAAATATTTACACATGTGTAAAATTTTTGAAAATTGTTTGAAAATATGGATGTATGCATGAATGCGAAGTTTTACAAAATATTTACAAAAATTTACATAAGGGTTTTTGCAAACTTTTTGTTTTTCAAATATTTTACAAAAAAATTTGTACTATATACATAATTTTGATATGAAAATATTTACAAGCTATTTGCACAAAAAGATTTTACAATCATTTGTACAAAAATAATTTGTATAAATAAGTATGTATGTGTAAGAAGAATTTTATGTACAAGGGAAATTTTTAAATTTTATGGATTTTTAGCCATTTTTATTTATAAACACACTCACACAAAGTACGAGTTATGGCTAAAGTATATATGAAATATATACACACCCTCCTATACTTAGCTCGAACGATGTCCTCAGAGTGATCAAGAGCGATGAAGAAGACATAACTCGTGCTTGGTATAGGGAAGTGAAAAGGAATGGTATGTTCAAAGACGAATCAAAGAATAGAATGAAGAGGACTCGGTGTTTCCTCATATACTTAGGATCAAGTAATCCTAAGTATAGCAAGCTGTACATGAAGGGAAATCCGAATGGAAAGATGTACAGGGTCTACCCCCCCCCCCCCATACTTAGGGTGAAATATCCCTAAGTATAGGAAACAAAATAGAGGTAGAAAGAGACGAAGAAGACAAATATATACAAGATGGGAGGGTATCACTCCCCCTATACTTAAGGTGAAGAATCCTTAAGTATAGGCAATGACAGGAGTGATTAAACAGAACGATATGAACAACTCGGTGTTTCCACCCCCATATACTTAGGATGAGGTATATTCTAAGTATAGCAAAGATAATCCTATATGAGACCTGGGGTGAAAACAAATACGACAGAAAGATGGATCAAACCAAGATGAAATACGTATATACAAAAGGGTACAATGTTGAGGTGCCTCTCAACAAGCGCTAGATTTTACGCCCCTAGCTGGGTGCAAAGGCTAGGATAACGTTGTGTCAAGGTTCAGGATGGCATCGGTAAGGCGAATGTCGTACTGTCGTCGCAGTCATGGTGGATAAACTACGACAAAATCAATAGTGTAAAGAAGGACACCCAGGTATGCAATCAAGCGGGTGTCTGCTACTGGCCAGGGATATGGGAATAAGGATTCGGGATCCGGTAGCACAAAAGAAATCATCGGCTCAGGTTCAGACTGGAGTGGAAGTGTAGAGCCGAAGAAATCAAACGTGGAGAAGGATGGACCAGTCATGGAATCCTCCACGTCAATCGGTGTCTCAAAAAGGTGTGGAAAGTGAAGATCAAGATACTCTCTAAGAAAATTGATATCCGATGTATATAATAGAGACAAATCAGACAGGTCATCGAATATCTCAAGGATCGGCTCGTCCTCGCGAGGCTCGTCGAGGTGGGAAGACTTAGAATCAGAATGATCGGACGACTCGGTTTCGTGATCCGCCAGATCGGATACACTCTCAGCAGGTGAAACCGAGTAATCATCGTGTGTGGCATTCTCACGCAGATAACCCTCGAGGAGAAATGCAAGATCATCGGTGAGAAATAGAGGATCAGGATCTATGAGGACATCTGCGTTGCTGTCAAGCACTCACTCTGTGCACCAGGCTGCATCATCATATGAAATCGTGCTCTCGGCCATCTGGAAGTAGGAGAAGGTACTGGTCATCATCGTGGAGGCTGGTAAGGTGACTACGGCTGATCCTCGCTCTGCGACCATGCTGGCTGTCATCTGATCCTCAGAAAATGTATCTGTCTCATCAAAGTGGAGGACAAAAGACTCAAATACGGGACTCTCTATGTCCAGCCTCTCAAAGTGGTATCACATATCGAGCTCTGGCTGCTGGGCTGAGTCAGGGTATCTGTCTGACTCCGAGAAGTGTCTCTGCAGAAAAGAGGCTGAATCATTCGGGACTGGGCTCTGAAATGGCTGGAATAATGGCTGTAGTAGCGGGGGCTCCTCCATGTCCTGGAATATCAGAAGATCTGATATCCAAGAATCGTCAACTGAAAACTCTGGGGCTGACTCGAACTCTAGCTGGAACACCAACGGGAACTCGAGTAGACTCTGGCTCAGAACCTCTACTGTAGCGGTCATGTCCTCTATACTCTGTGGTGCTGCAGAATCCAAATCCCCGGGCTGGTGTGTAGAAACTGTATCCTCATGTAGTGTGATACACCCTACTGGCACTACAACATCCTCATGTGTTGTCCCGACTACAGCATCTCGTGAAGATGGTTTCTGTGAAAGTAACCTCGAGATGGTATCTAGTAAGTCAATGTCGGGACTGCGGTATGAACTGCCACATGAGGTAATCACCAGTGCTATCTGATCTGCGGTTATCCCCCGCATGGAGATATCGATAAGATCGATCGGTGAAAGTCCGTGCTCGGGAAATCTCCTCAAAAGTTCAAGAAACCTCGACCATGCCTCATGCAGTGGCTCTTGGGGGTCTACTGAAAACTCTGTGATCAAGGACCGCATCATCTCTGCTCTACGCTGGGGAAAGTATCTCTGTAGAAACTCAAACCGTAAGTCTCCCCACGTAGCGAATCTCCTTCCCAACCATCGGTGCCATCTCATGGCTCTATCCTGAAGTGTGAATGGGAAGGTCTTCAGCATCATCTCCTCTGCAGTGATATCTGAATAAATCTGTATCCTGCAAAACTCCTCGAATGCGGACAGGTGAAGATAGGGCTCCTCGTGCATCTCTCCTGAAAATATCGGCAGTCTCTGAATAAGCTCCAAATCCAGAATGAATGGACCTAATGTCGAAGCTGACTGAGCTCCCTATCCTATCTTCTCATCCATCATGCTGGCATGGGAGTGATAACCCAAAACCCCGAGTGACTAAGGCAAAGGCAAAGGAATGGTCGTTGTGACCTCAATCAATCGGATGGGTATATCAAGAAAAATCGAACCGCGAAACGAGTCAAAAATCAAACAAGGCAAAACAAGCGGTCCTAGCTATGTGATTAACCTGGTATAGCTCCCAGGGTCGAACACAAGGAGCACGGGTTGGCTCGAAAGCCTACGAAGTAGTCAAAATGAGATAAAATACAGAGAAAATATTTTTGGGGATTTTTAATGATTTTTAGATTTTTTTTGGAAATTTTTAATATATGAAGAAAATGAGAAAAGCAAAAACAAGCACACTTGAGCAATTTATTTAACACACCAAAAATGATGCAAAAATTAAGGAAAAATTGTTTTTAAGTTTTTTTGGTTTTTAAGTGTTTTTGGTGAGTTTTTGAGATTTTTCTAATGGGTAAATTATTTTCTAAAAATCAAACAGTGCTGAAAATAAGAGGTACTGTCCAGCAAGGCTTAAGACCCAAAGATAAAATATTCTTGGATCTCAAGAAGCCCTGAAGGTAATTTTCCTGTAATCTAGAAAGAATAAGGAAAATTTAGGCACCCTAATTATTGTTTTTGGATTTTTACTTTATTTATTATAATTTTTATGAGTTTTTAGGGGTTTTTCAATTTTTAGGGTTTTTAAGTGATGAAAAATAGCCAAAATGGCCTGGAAAATCACACAACAAGCAAACTACAGTATCTAATTTTTTTAGAATTTTTGGGGGTGATTTTATATTTTTTTGGTATTTTTAAACCTAGACAGTAGCTAAAAAGGCTATTTTTGAATTTTTAAAAATACTAAATAAAAGCGAAAATGTCCTCAAAAATCACAGAAATTACTACACCATGGCAGGAGCCATGTGTCGAAATCTCATTGGATTTGGAGGTGATTTACTATTTTATTCAAAAAATGCAAAGAGGGCACAGTGCACAAGGACCAATGTGCAAATACCCGAGAATCTGGGGGCTCTGGTGCAAATTACCCAGCAAGTCACGCGCGTGGCGCGTGGCTGGGGCACACAGGGGCTTATCTGTAACAAAAACCTACTCCTTGGACCTTTTGGTAACTGGTACCAGAAAGTCCAAGGGTATGGCTGCAAATATACCACTAAAATTCGCACATGCGTGAATACAAAGCTCACAGGGGTATAACTGCAATTAACGGAAACTATTTCTTCATTTCATAACAGCCCAGATCTACAGGACAAAAGATGTAAAAAGCCCTAAGCTACACGTGACGACGCACGTGGTCACATACAAACAGGGGCATACATGCAATTAACAACAACCACAAGGTCCACAGTGCAAATAACCCTACGTAAATAAAGTTTTAAAACTATTTACAGGACTGGAAATAAAATGACAAACTAAGAGGGGGCCCTAAGATATTTACCCCTTTATTGGTCGACGGCCAGATGCGCGCCACGTGGTGGATGGACGGTCAGGATGGGCGGCGCTCTCCTTCTCTTCTTCTCTTGGGCTCGATCGACGGTACGAGGGAGGCCACGTGGAGGATCTAACGTCTGGGGCTCAGGTGCCTCTCTCCTCTGCTGCCAACGGTCCGGATGGGCTCCTCAGATGGATCGACGGTCGCTGCTCCTCAACAGATGGACGGCTGGGATTAGAACTGGAGCGGAGGCGTCATCGGACGGCTCTGGAGGATGATGGAGGAACTCGACGCCGGCGAACTTCGCCGGCCTCGTGCGTGAACTGCGGTCCTCCTCAGCTGCTGCTAATGATCGGAGAAGATCCGCTGGCTCGTCCCGCAGCTGATGGTGGTGGCCGATGGCCCAGCCGAGGCCTGGAAAGGCTCCGGCGAGGCTGGCGGCGCGAAGCTCCGGTCTTGAATGTAAGGGGGGCTCAGACACTTCCCTTTGAACCTGCAAAGCACTCAGAAAGCTTCGCGGGTCGAGGGCAAAGTGCCTCGACCCAAAGAAGCGGGGTGAAGATGATCGGCGCGGTGGGGCGAAGGAGCTCCGGCGAGCGGAAGACGGTGGAGCTCGAATCCCAGCTCCGGGGCGAGCTGGGTTGAGTGGCTAGGCGAAGAACGTGCGTGAGGGATAGGCGAAGGCGATGGGATGCTCCGATGATCGAAATATGAAGCGAGATAGCAGGAATCACAGGAACACGGCGAACGGTCGATTTGGGGGTAACTCGAAATTAGACTAATCAAGAAGGAACGGAGGTTACCTAGGTGGTGTTGTAGACTATGCTGGAGCTCAGCTGGCTCCTGGTCCTCGCCTCAAGGGTCGTCAACTCCCGAGGCTCGAGCACCAGGTGGTCGTCGGAGCACGGCGGCGCGAAGCAGCCGGATCGATGGTCGAACACCTCCTCCTCGCTGCAACACCGGCGGGGGCAAGCTGTCACCTTGCTGGTTGCGATGGAGCTCACAGGAAAGAGAATGGGGAACCAAAGATCGCGTGAAAGTGCGGCGGAGCTCGACCTTTATAGTGCTAGGGGTCCGGGAAGGATGGAGTCGGGTACGACGATCGGCGCGCGGATCCCTATGCAAACCTCCGGGCGAGGATCTCGGGTGCATGCAGATGGATTAGGGCCCGGGGTTTGCGGGTTTGGCATTCGGATCAGATGGGGAAAAGATCGAGAAGTCGGGTCCAGAAGAAGATCCGCGGCTCTGGTGGTCCTGGGGGAGGTGTTGACCGGGGGTCAACAATCCCCCGTGGACCAATCAGAGCCCGCCAATTATTAGAATTTTATTTGATTTTTTTTGAGGCCTTAAATGGCTGAATTTTCAAAAACTTAAAACATGAAAAATGTTTGTTTTAATTGTTTCTATTTTTTTGTGATTTTTAATTAATTTTTGGAAATTAAAATAAGGTATATACAATATAGGTCTATATAGGTATATATATACAATATAATATTTTTAATTTTGATTTTTAATTAGTTATTTTTATACATTTTTATTCCCATTTTGTATTTTATTTATTTATAAGATAAAATGAGGAATAAAAGACTATTTTTATTTTATTTTTATTATTTATATTCATAAGGGAAATAATTATTTATTTACACTTATATACATGGTAGATATACAAGGTATTTTTGTATTTTTAATTTTGTAATTTTTATTTGATTTTTGGTTTAATTCTTTTTATTTTATTTATTTACAAAACATCAAAAGAAATATTCACAAAAAGTTTTAGAAATAAATAACTTTATTTTCAAGGTGAAATAGGTAAAGGATGGTGGTCTTATGTACATGGTGAAGGTGTATTTTTGGTTTTTTTGATTTTTAGATTTTTATTTTGTTTTTAATGGCTTATAAATATGTACACAATATATACAAGCATATTTTTGGTTGAGGAAAATACTATTTTATTTATTTACATAAATATTTGCATATGAGCCCCTATCTCCCTCTACTTGTGGCTTTTATGCGGTCAGGCCCATGCTGAGCCCTCCCTTGGGTTAGGTTGCTCAATATTTATTCTAAATATTTCCCTCTTTTTCTTTTTCTTCTTTATTCTTTTATTTTTGCACAAAAACATGCTAATTACATATTTTTACAAAATGCATGCTTTTGCTATTTATTGCTATTTACATATATCTACATGTATTTGCAAAGGTTTTTGTAGCTAAAATATAAGAATAAAGAGTGATGAATGGGTATTCATCACCACCCTATACTATACTTTGCTAGTCCCTTAGCAAACACTTATTTGAAAAAGAAGTGAAAAAAGAAAGAAAAAGAAAGAAAAAGAGGATGTACATGGATCAAGGTTGAGTTATTAAACTTTCCTTCATTAAATTGAAATATGGAGCTCGATCAGATCTTTGGATTATTAATGTGTCGGAACCTTATTTAGACTTAAGCTTAAAACTCAACAGCCTCCAAGTTCCACCAATCTATGGGCAAGACTCCTCAATAAACCAGATCAGAACAAGTCTACATACACAAACTCTAATGACCATGAATCTTTCCAAGCAGTGTAAGTGATATGTGGCTCCCCACCTCAGAAGCAACAAAGAAACAAGCTCCCTCAACCTGGTAACTCTAATGCCTCGGTCTAGCAACTCTTTCCTCGAGAAGCGGGGTATTCCCTTCTAAGTTCAAGTGCAACCGGCTCAAGAAGAGGGGGTAGAAGTATAGAGTTTTGGAAGCCTAGCCAGTGTAGCTAGGTCTCCCGCTGCCAGCTTCATGAGATGTAATCATGGATACCATAAGCTTTGCTTTATTTGACTATGTACACTCCGGTGGGGTTATTAAATTTTCAATCCGACCCACCACTTTTTTGGAGTTCTTTTTGCATTTTTGCAATTTTTTTTTCAAGAACTTCTGTACAACATATCTACATGGTGCAGCATATATACAAGAAATTTCCCCTTGAGCCAGTAGACTATCCCTCTTTTGAAGCTTTATTGCAACCCACGACTTCTGTCTTTAGCCTTCATCACCACTAGACCAAGTTGAGGTGCACTTCCTTCACTAGAAGAAGAAGAGAGGTTCCGCCTAGAAGTACTACCCTCATATGCTACCCCAAGCCAAAGGAAACTGCCTCCTCACTACCTCATCCGTGGAGAGCCATGTGTAAGTGCAGGTGCAAGTCAAGCCATTGTCTCTAAGAGTCATGCGTGTGTTGTTAAGTGTTCTACTTAAGCTCATCAAGATGACATATGCTCATAGCCTAGTGGACTCAAAGAATTAAGTCCTTATGGACCTGAAAAGCCTTAACCCTAAGTCCTATAAGGTTCCTCTTAAAGTTAAGTGGATTAAGATCTTATTCAAGCTCCATTTCTCAATTTAATTCCAGGCTTAGTTTAAATGTCAACTCTCATCCAGGAAAAACTATATACATATATGTACACAAGATGCTATTTACAAATATTTTACAATCATGCAAAATTTTTGAAAAATGTTTTAAAATCATGGATGATGATGATGCATGAGGTGCAAGTTTTGCAAAAAGATATTTACAACATTTACACAAGATTTTTGCAAACTTTTGATTTTCAAAACATTTTGGAAAAATTTTGTACTATATACATAATTTTGATACAAAAATATTTACACAAACTTTACACAAAAGAATTTTGCAATCATTTTTACAAAAATACTTTGTACACTAGCTATGTATGTGCAAGGATAAAAGAGGTTTATGTACATGAAGATTTTTTAAATTTTTGTGATTTTTAGCCATTTTATTTATGAACACACTCACACAAAGTACGAGTTATGGCTAAAGTATATATGAAATATATACACACCCCCCCTATACTTAGCTCGAGCGATGTCCTCAGAGTGATCAAGAGCGATGAAGAAGACATAACTCGTGCTTAGTAAAAGGGAAGTGAAAAGGAATGGCTAGGTACAAGAACGAATGAATGAATAGAATGAGAGGAACTCGGTGGTTTCCCCCTATACTTAGGATTAACTAATCCTAAGTATAGCAAGCTGTACATGAAGGGAAAGCCGAGTGAAGAAGATACAGAATCTGCCCCCCTATACTTAGGGTAAAATATCCCTAAGTATAGGCAGCAAAACAGGGGCAGAACGAATGAAAAGAATACCCGCAGGTCCGACATCCCCCCTATACTTAGGGTAAAGTACACCCTAAGTATAGCATAATCATAAGATGAGGAAAGGGATGTGGGACTAAAGAATAGAATGATATGGACAACTGGATCTATACAGGCGGAGGAACAGTGAAAATCAGGCGTGAGATGCAAAAGATTTGAGTCAAGAGACCACATCTCACGCAAAATGAATAGGGGCACAAATAATAACGTCCCGCGGCTCATGATCTAGAAATGGCTTGAGCCGCTGGCCGTTCACTCGAAAGGTGCTCTCAGAAGACAACTCGGATATATCAATACTACCATTGTCGTGCACCTTTCTGACGAGAAAAGGTCCCTTCCATTTGCTCTGTAGCTTCCCTGGAAATAGTCTAAGCCTCGCATCAAACAGCCATACCCTCTGTCCAATCTCAAAATGCTTGTGGCTGATATGAGAATCATGCCACTCCTTCACTTTTTCCTTATAATGTAGGCTGCTTGAGAAAGCTGCATCTCTCAGCTCCTCCAGGGCAGCTAACTCTGCCCTCCTCTGGTCTCCTATACCATCTGAATCCATGAGAATATCAGTGACTGCCCAAAGTGACTTGTGCCTCAGCTCAACAGGTAAATGGCATGGCTTGCCATAAACGAGGCGAAAGGGAGATGTACCCAATGGAGTCTTGAAAGACGTCCGATATGCCCACAAGACCGAGTCCAAAAGCTGTGACCAATTCTTTCGGTCAGGGCGGACGACTTTCTGCAGAATAGTCTTGATCTCCCTATTCGACACCTCAGCTAGACCATTCGTCTGTGGATGGTAAGGTGTGGCAACACGATGGTCTATACTGAACTCGCTAGCAAGGGCCTTCACCTGGTCGTTGATGAAATGAGACCCCCCATCAGAAATAAGAGCTCGTGGAACCCCGAACCGTGTAATGATATGCTTCCTCAGAAATCTGCAAACTGTCCTCGCATCAGCGGCTCGGGTGGGGATAGCCTCAACCCAACGAGACTAACATAATCTACGGCCAACAGAATGTACTCAAATCCCTGACTCTTAGGGAATGGACCCATGAAATCGATGCCCCATGCGTCAAAAACCTCACAGAAGTGAATGGGCTGCATCGGCATCATATCACGCTGTCCACAAGTGCCCATCCTCTGACAGTCAGTACACCTCTTCACGAACTCATCCGAGTCCTTGAAGAGGGTAGGCCACCACAAGCCGGATTGGAGCACTTTCTGTGCCGTTCTCCTCCCAGAATGATGTCCTCCTGCCTCAAGCTTGTGGCAGTAAGTGAGGACGCTATGGTGTTCCTCCTGAGGAATACACCGACGCCAGACGCTATCCCCTCCTTCGTGGTAAAGGATGGGATCCTCCCAGTGGTAGGACTTGGCCTTCGCAAGGAAGGTCTCAAGCCTCTGCCTGGGCCAATCTTGTGGGACTTTCCCTGCAACGAGAAAGTTCACAATATCGGCATACCACGGGAGTGAGGCGATAGCAAGGATCGCCTCATCTGGGAAGGTATCACGAATAGGATCAATCTGCTCAGAATCCTCAGGCTGCTCTAATCGGGAGAGATGATCCGCCACCACATTCTTGACTCCAGGCTTATCCTTAATCTCAATGTCGAACTCCTGGAGTAGAAGGATCCATCTCGTCAATCTGGCCTTGGCATCCTTCTTTGCCATGAGGTACCGGATGGCGGTATGATCTGTAAACAAAGTCACTCTAGATCCAATGATATACGATCTGAACTTATCTAGGGCAAACACTACTGCTAGCATTTCCTTCTCTGTGACCGTATAATTCCGCTGGGCGGAATCCAATGTGCGGCTAGCATAGTGTATAGCAAATGGTACTCCATCCCTCCTCTGTCCCAGCACTGCCCCCACGGCAAAATCGGAGGCGTCCGTCATGATCTCGAATGGGAGAGACCAATCAGGCGGCTGGAGAACAGGAGCCTCAATCACACATCTCTGGAGAGTAGCAAACGACGAAAGACACTTGTCATCGACAAGGAACTCGGTGTCTTTCGTCAAGAGGTCAGACAACGGTCGGGCAATCTTGCTGAAATCCTGAATGAACCTCCTATAAAATCCAACGTGCCCCAGGAATGACCGTAGCTGCCTCAAATTGGACGGCGGTGTGAGTTTTCTAATGACATCAACCTTGGCCGGATCAACCTCCATGCCCCTGTTGGAGATGATGTGGCCAAGCACCGTCCCTTGAGTCACCATGAAGTGACTCTTCTCCCAAGATAGCACCAAATGGAACTCAATACATCGCTGGAGTACCCGGTCTAGGCAGTCAAGACAAGAATCAAATCCGTCGCCGTAGACCGAGAAATCGTCCATGAAGACCTCCAAACACTCCCCTACCATGTCCGAAAAGATCGACAGCATGCACCTCTGAAAAGTCGCAGGGGCATTGCATAGCCCAAATGGCATGCGTCGAAAAGCATATGTGCCGAAGGGACAGGTAAAGGTGGTCTTCTCCTGATCCTCAGGAGCGATGGCCACCTGGTTGTAGCCCGAGTACCCATCCAGGAAACAATAATGGCTCTTCCCTGCCAGTCTCTCAATGATCTGGTCAATAAAAGGCAGGGGGAAATGGTCCTTCTTGGTGGCCTGGTTGAGTCTCCTGTAGTCAACATAGACCCTCCAAGAAGTGGGTACTCGTGTAGCGATCTCCTCTCCCGACTCACTGATCACAGTCGTGATGCCCGTCTTCTTGGGCACCACATGCAAGGGGCTGACCCACTTGGAGTCGGAAATGGGATAAATAAAATCTGCGCTCCACCATTTGGATATTTCCTTCATCACGACCTCTCTCAGGTTGGGGTTCAGTCGCCGCTGGAACTCACGCGACGGCTTCGCCCCTCCTCAAGATAGATATGGTGGGAGCACACCGCTGGACTAATCCCATGGAGATCCGCTACGCTCCATCCGATCGCCTTGCGGTTCTTTTCAAGAACCCCCATCAGACGGGATTCTTGCTCTCCAGTCAACTCGGCTGAGATGATGACTGGGTACATCTCTGGATCGCCCGCAAGGAATCGATACTTCAGCGAAGTAGGGAGCGGCTTTCGCTCTGGAATGCTGGGTGCTGGCAAATCTGGCTGTGGAAGAAACCGAGTGAAAGCTGCAAGGTCGGCCACATCTGCCTGGGAAAGTGAAAGCGTACTCTCGCAAACTGGATCGGGAGAAGGCGGCTCAACTGTACTGTCTCTGCTCTGCTCTGCCTCTACCTCCTCCTCTGTAGGCTCAGGTGAACTCAGGTCTGGCATCTGATCATAACAATCTGCCCAATCAGACTCTGAATCCGAGGGATCTGCATCAAAAACGGTGGCATCAGTACCACCGGAAAACAAGGTGGCCTCAGCACCACCATCACGAGTCACTGTGCTGCGATCGAGGACCGGCTCTGCTGCCGTAAAGGTATCCGGAACCAGGTCTGTGCTCTCCAGACCCTCCTCTGCTATCGTCTCTGCATCAGCTGTATCTGAAAGTGAGAGGGTGGTCTGTGTCTCCAGGTCTGCCCAAGCTGCCTCATCGTCTGAAATCACAAAATCGCAGTCCTGGTGGATGTCTGGCTCTGCGTCTGTCAGCTGCTCTGAATCGGTACTCGCATCTGAGCGGGCTCTGAGTCTGGCTCTGTAGTCCTCGACCGTCTCTATTTGTATACTCTCGCCCTCGACGCGAAAGTACACCTTCCCGCTATCATGATCAGTCACCGCCTTGGCTGTGGCCAAGAACGGACGACCAAGGATGATGGGGGTATCGGTCACTGACTCAGGATCTCCATGTCCAACACTACGAAGTCCACGGGGAATTTCAGGCCCTGAATCGTGACGATAACGTCTCGTAATAACCCCTTCGGCCTCTTGACAGATCGATCAGCGAACTGAAGGACTGTCCTGCTCTGTCGAAGAGTGCCTAACTCGAAGCGGTCGAGAAGGGCCGCCGGAAGAAGGTTAATCGACGATCCGCTATCTAGAAGAGTACGGTCGAACCTCTGCTCACTAATCTGGCATCTGACATACGGGGCCCCTGCATCTGGCCTCTTGGCTGGCAGTCGGTTCTGGATCGCGAAGCACGTGGCTTTTGTCAGCACATGTATCTTTGAAGTATGGTTCCTCCTCCTCCTCCTAACTGTAGTCCTCTCTCTCAAAGATCTCTGGAGAAGGGGGATGTGCTGCAAAGCCTCCTGGAGGGTCAGCTGAATGTGAAATCGATCTATCATGCTCTGGCTGAACTCCTCAAGCTCTCTCTTTTGGGATTTTCTGATTTCTTCCCCTTCCCCATCTGAAGGGCTCTAGGGAAGGGGATCACTGGGTCCCTTCTCAGATGAAGGACTAGGAAAAGATCTACGCGGTTCAAGGACCGGATCCACACATACATCATGCACCACAGTGGGACCAAAAGAATGTAAACCTTTTCCTTTATTCATCACAGAATCCTGAGATACATGACCATGAGGAAAAACAACAACTCTCTCTCTACAGACACCAGTGGCCTCAGTACCACCTCGGATGGGTTGCTCTGCTGCTGCTGGTGAAGGTAGACGTCGGGCGGCATCAGTACCGCTCGCTGGCTCAGCTGCTGCTGGGGGTGGCATCAGTACCACCTCCTCGATCTGGTGAAGTGGCGGCCTCAGTACCGCCTGTGGGATCAGCATCATCGGTGGCCTCAGTACCACCGTCATCGACTGGAGCGGCCTCAGTACCGCTCTCCTCCTCCTCCTGGGGCGCCTCTGGATGGTGCTCAGCTGAGGCGCCGCCGCCGGCTGGGGTCCTACCGCTCCTAAGCATGGCAAAATCAACATCAAACAGATCTGAAGAAGTATCATCAAATGGATCGCTAGGAGTGGCTAACTCAGTATGTACTACCTGCTCAGACTTCCGCTTCAGGTTGTTCGGATTGGGCTCTATCTGTGCAGGTATGGCGGCCTTCCCTCTCACCAAGTCCCGCATCTCCTGGCGGAACTCATCCATCTCCCGTCTGAAGGTCGCCTGCTGGTCCGTGAGGAGGCGAGCGATATCATCCAAGGCAGGGCTCTCGTGGGAGCCCGACGGGTAGCCTCTCTGTGGGGTGAGGCTGCTGGTACTGCTGTGGGTGAGAGGGGTAGGACGGAGGCTGCTGCTGGTGCTGGTATCCCTGGTGAGCCTGCTGCTCACGTCTCCAAGACTGTCCCTGCTGCTGATGGGGACGAGGACCGTAGGATGGCTGCTGCTGATACACTGGGGGCTGCTGCTGCGGCTGGTGCTGGTCTCTCTGATGGTCCTCCCCTGACCCTGACGGCTGCTGCTGGGGCTGGGGCACCACCACTCCCCCACCTGAATCCGGGATGGTCTCGTCGGATCCCAGGCTAGGGACGGTCGTACCAGATCCCGTTGACATCCATCAACGGCTCTGCATCCAAGGGGGCTGGGGGTAGTACTGCCAACGGCTGGTCCGGCTGGTAGAGCACCATCTGCATCTCTGAAGATGGTGGAGACTGGTAGGTGGGCTGCGGCTGCTGGTACGGCTCCGCCTGTACAAAGTGAACCTGTCTAGGCTGCTCTGAGGAGCTGGAGCGCTGGGACGAGCTGCTGCTGTCGCCGGTATCGCCTCGCGACAGAAGACGGGGCTGCGAAGCCGTCTGTGTCTCCTGGAGACACATGAGCTGTGTCTTCATGTCGCTCAAGACCTGTGCCTCTGCTCCATCTGCGTGATACTCTGGCACTGCTTCTTCTCTATCAGCTCCATGCGGTCCAACTTCTCGCTGATGATACCCATGTCCGCAGCGGACGACTCTGCCTGTGCTGCTGCGACTGCGGACGAACTGGATGGACCTGCATCTACCCGTGCTATCCTCTGGTACTGCACGGGTCCTGGCTGATGTGGCTGGGTCTTCTGTGTATAGAGCCTGGTCTGAGACATCACCATGTAGTTCTCTGACATCTCCTCGTAAATGGCCCAGACCTGCTCATGGTCCTTGGCAAAGTAGGACCCACCGCAAGAAGCGTTCACCAGACCCTGAAGCTCTGGCGTCAACCCGCTGAAAAAGCTCTGAACTAGGTTCGGCTTCGATATGTCGTGGTGCGGGCATCTGTCTAAGAGCTCTCTGAACCTCTCCCAAGCCTCGTGGAACTGCTCGTTGGGGAACATGGAGAAGTTGCTGATCAGGGCCCTCGCTGCGTTCGTCCGCCCGAGTGGATAGTACTTCTTCAAGTACTCGGTGCGGAGCTGCTCCCAGGTGTGGACGAACTTCCCTAGATGCTTCAGCCAGGTGGCTGCTCTATCTGCCAGTGAAAACGGGAAGGCTATCATCCGTATGGTGTCCTGGTCCACGTGGCGATCGTGGACAGTGCTGCAGATCATCAGAAACTCCTGGAGGTGGAGGTGGGGCTCCTCGGTGGCTAGCCCGTGGAAACGGGGTAGTAGCTGCAAGGTGTTCGGGGGGAACTTGAAGTCCCCCACGATAGCTGGCACTACCACCCAGTGATGCATCAGAGTGGATCCGGGGTTGTGTAACGCCCGCATCGGCTGTGGTACTCCTCTCGCAGCAGCGGCTGCTGCTGCGGCGGCGGCTGCTGCTGCTGCTGCTGCGGCTGCTGCCTCTGCGTCCTCTGCATCAGGTATATCCTCGGGCTCGCTCTGCTCTGAACCTCGCTCTGCTCGGAGCCTCTCCAACTCACGCCTCATCTCAATCATAAACGCCCCCTGATCACGAAGCTGCTGCTGAACCGTCTCGAGTGATGCGATCAGGGTGGAGTTGATCGCCCCCTGGTCAAATACAACATGATGGTCTCCCTGTCGACCTCTAGGGGAATCGTCTGCTCTGGCGGCCATAACGACGTCTGCAAAATCAAATGAGCCCAACTCAGGTGCTGTCAAATCTGATAATCTCTCCTCGGGCTCATGTCTCTCCATACCAGAAGAAAGGGGGTCGAGGGGGAACAGGGCGGAATCGTACTCGGGCTCGGAGAGCTGGTCTAGGCTCTCACGAGCCAACCTAGATGATCGGGTAGACGTGCCCGAAAGCGGTGCAGCCAGAGGCTGCCTAAGAGACCGTCTAACCCATCATCTTGATCTGGGCGAGTAAGGCGGATGAGATCTGGAATCAACTATGATCACAAAACAAACCCCGGTTCACCAACGCAACGCGAGCTGAAGACCGTGAAAGTTCGGTCAAATTATCTTGTCTATTTTATTTTGGTGAACATACAAAGTATCAAAGCGCTTACGTGACCTGTTAGGATATCCGATACTAGCCCCACCGACTGGCCCGCACTAAAAGTCGGTAATCAGTCGGGTCTAGCACCGGGAGGCTCTACCTAGGGTGCGGGTCACTCTCTCGCGCATCCAAACCAGACAATGAGGGGTTGCTCTCCCCAAGACAAAGTTTTTAGGGTGAGCGGTTTTTTAATGATCAAGTATGATTAGCAGTCCCGATTTTATTGTTTTTCTTTTTAATATTTTTCAAAGCAAGCAAAAGGCCTAACGAATTTTTCGGTTCTCCTGATTATTTAAGCCGAAAACAAGGGGGAGAAGACGAAAAAGCCGATGCGCGAGAAAATCAATGATGCATGCAAAGTAAGGAAGGCGTACCTGACTCCAGCACTCTACATGCAATTATGATCCGCGCAGAATTTAAAGACAAGAAATAAACTACCTAAATGATGCAACGGGGAAAAACCGAGGCCCTAAACAGCAGTGCTAGCGTAGAACCGTCTAACCGATCACCGACCTCCAAGCCAAAGAGTCCGGTCTTGGCTTACCCCTCCTCTTCTCGACAGGTCGAGTTCAGGAGTTAGCGCTTGTGGGGCAGGCTCGCGGCACGTAGGCTGCGAAGGCAAATGAGTCGGTTATTTTTATTAATTATTTTTAGTAGGTCTAATTACGGTCTATAGGAACAGATAATCAATTAGGTGTTGGGATCCTACTATTACGGCACAGTCACCAGAAAATCCTACTGCTAGGGGCTCGATCAAAAAGCCGCGTAAACACCGGAAAGGCAGTAAAAAGAAGAAAATGAAAGCCGCGAAAAACCGCGAAAAACTGCTAAAGTCTAAAGGGTCCCCCGAGCACACCGGTGCTCGGCGAAACAGACCCGAGAGTGTCCAAGTCCAAAGGTCTGAGTGTACCTGTATTATTACAATAATAATGAAATAAAATCCTAAATTATCCTCTCCCACTCAACTCTCTTTCTCTAGCTCTCTCCTGCGGCTTCGTGAAGAAGGAAGCCGCCTCCGCGTCGCTCGGGTGCTCCGGCGCTCCTAAGAATGCCGTCCTCGCTCCTCGGGCCCTCGCAAGAAATAGAAAGAAAAGTGGTCAGTCCAGAATTATTCAGAAATATCAGAAAAATATATATATACAAAAATCTGTACAAAAAGCCGCGAATCAAAAAGCCGCGGAAAAATCTAAAAGACTACTAAGCCGTGCTCCCCGGCAACGGCGCCATTCTGATAACCCAAAACCCCGAGTGACTAAGGCAAAGGCAAAGGAATGGTCGTTGTGACCTCAATCAATCGGATGGGTATATCAAGAAAAATCGAACCGCGAAACGAGTCAAAAATCAAACAAGGCAAAACAAGCGGTCCTAGCTATGTGATTAACCTGGTATAGCTCCCAGGGTCGAACACAAGGAGCACGGGTTGGCTCGAAAGCCTACGAAGTAGTCAAAATGAGATAAAATACAGAGAAAATATTTTTGGGGATTTTTAATGATTTTTAGATTTTTTTTGGAAATTTTTAATATATGAAGAAAATGAGAAAAGCAAAAACAAGCACACTTGAGCAATTTATTTAACACACCAAAAATGATGCAAAAATTAAGGAAAAATTGTTTTTAAGTTTTTTTGGTTTTTAAGTGTTTTTGGTGAGTTTTTGAGATTTTTCTAATGGGTAAATTATTTTCTAAAAATCAAACAGTGCTGAAAATAAGAGGTACTGTCCAGCAAGGCTTAAGACCCAAAGATAAAATATTCTTGGATCTCAAGAAGCCCTGAAGGTAATTTTCCTGTAATCTAGAAAGAATAAGGAAAATTTAGGCACCCTAATTATTGTTTTTGGATTTTTACTTTATTTATTATAATTTTTATGAATTTTTAGGGGTTTTTCAATTTTTAGGGTTTTTAAGTGATGAAAAATAGCCAAAATGGCCTGGAAAATCACACAACAAGCAAACTACAGTATCTAATTTTTTTAGAATTTTTGGGGGTGATTTTATATATTTTTGGTATTTTTAAACCTAGACAGTAGCTAAAAAGGCTATTTTTGAATTTTTAAAAATACTAAATAAAAGCGAAAATGTCCTCAAAAATCACAGAAATTACTACACCATGGCAGGAGCCATGTGTCGAAATCTCATTGGATTTGGAGGTGATTTACTATTTTATTCAAAAAATGCAAAGAGGGCACAGTGCACAAGGACCAATGTGCAAATACCCGAGAATCTGGGGGCTCTGGTGCAAATTACCCAGCAAGTCACGCGCGTGGCGCGTGGCTGGGGCACACAGGGGCTTATCTGTAACAAAAACCTACTCCTTGGACCTTTTGGTAACTGGTACCAGAAAGTCCAAGGGTATGGCTGCAAATATACCACTAAAATTCGCACATGCGTGAATACAAAGCTCACAGGGGTATAACTGCAATTAACGGAAACTATTTCTTCATTTCATAACAGCCCAGATCTACAGGACAAAAGATGTAAAAAGCCCTAAGCTACACGTGACGACGCACGTGGTCACATACAAACAGGGGCATGCATGCAATTAACAACAACCACAAGGTCCACAGTGCAAATAACCCTACGTAAATAAAGTTTTAAAACTATTTACAGGACTGGAAATAAAATGACAAACTAAGAGGGGGCCCTAAGATATTTACCCCTTTATTGGTCGACGGCCAGATGCGCGCCACGTGGTGGATGGACGGTCAGGATGGGCGGCGCTCTCCTTCTCTTCTTCTCTTGGGCTCGATCGACGGTACGAGGGAGGCCACGTGGAGGATCTAACGTCTGGGGCTCAGGTGCCTCTCTCCTCTGCTG
The DNA here is from genome assembly GCA_037367405.1 of Ottelia alismoides. NCBI lineage: Eukaryota > Viridiplantae > Streptophyta > Magnoliopsida > Alismatales > Hydrocharitaceae > Ottelia > Ottelia alismoides. The sequence goes on from JAZKJV010002877.1 coordinate 767,835, forward strand.
CCAACGGTCCGGATGGGCTCCTCAGATGGATCGACGGTCGCTGCTCCTCAACAGATGGACGGCTGGGATTAGAACTGGAGCGGAGGCGTCATCGGACGGCTCTGGAGGATGATGGAGGAACTCGACGCCGGCGAACTTCGCCGGCCTCGTGCGTGAACTGCGGTCCTCCTCAGCTGCTGCTAATGATCGGAGAAGATCCGCTGGCTCGTCCCGCAGCTGATGGTGGTGGCCGATGGCCCAGCCGAGGCCTGGAAAGGCTCCGGCGAGGCTGGCGGCGCGAAGCTCCGGTCTTGAATGTAAGGGGGGCTCAGACACTTCCCTTTGAACCTGCAAAGCACTCAGAAAGCTTCGCGGGTCGAGGGCAAAGTGCCTCGACCCAAAGAAGCGGGGTGAAGATGATCGGCGCGGTGGGGCGAAGGAGCTCCGGCGAGCGGAAGACGGTGGAGCTCGAATCCCAGCTCCGGGGCGAGCTGGGTTGAGTGGCTAGGCGAAGAACGTGCGTGAGGGATAGGCGAAGGCGATGGGATGCTCCGATGATCGAAATATGAAGCGAGATAGCAGGAATCACAGGAACACGACGAACGGTCGATTTGGGGGTAACTCGAAATTAGACTAATCAAGAAGGAACGGAGGTTACCTAGGTGGTGTTGTAGACTATGCTGGAGCTCAGCTGGCTCCTGGTCCTCGCCTCAAGGGTCGTCAACTCCCGAGGCTCGAGCTCCGGGTGGTCGTCGGAGCACGGCGGCGCGAAGCAGCCGGATCGATGGTCGAACACCTCCTCCTCGCTGCAACACCGGCGGGGGCAAGCTGTCACCTTGCTGGTTGCGATGGAGCTCACAGGAAAGAGAATGGGGAACCAAAGATCGCGTGAAAGTGCGGCGGAGCTCGACCTTTATAGTGCTAGGGGTCCGGGAAGGATTGGAGTCGGGTACGACGATCGGCGCGCGGATCCCTATGCAAACCTCCGGGCGAGGATCTCGGGTGCATGCAGATGGATTAGGGCCCGGGGTTTGCGGGTTTGGCATTCGGATCAGATGGGGAAAAGATCGAGAAGTCGGGTCCAGAAGAAGATCCGCGGCTCTGGTGGTCCTGGGGGAGGTGTTGACCGGGGGTCAACAATCCCCCGTGGACCAATCAGAGCCCGCCAATTATTAGAATTTTATTTGATTTTTTTGAGGCCTTAAATGGCCGAATTTTCAAAAACTTAAAACATGAAAAATGTTTGTTTTAATTTTTTCTATTTTTTTGTGATTTTTAATTAATTTTTGGAAATTAAAATAAGGTATATACAATATAGGTCTATATAGGTATATATATACAATATAATATTTTTAATTTTGATTTTTAATTAGTTATTTTTATACATTTTTATTCCCATTTTGTATTTTATTTATTTATAAGATAAAATGAGGAATAAAAGACTATTTTTATTTTATTTTTATTATTTATATTCATAAGGGAAATAATTATTTATTTACACTTATATACATGGTAGATATACAAGGTATTTTTGTATTTTTAATTTTGTAATTTTTATTTGATTTTTGGTTTAATTCTTTTTATTTTATTTATTTACAAAACATCAAAAGAAATATGCACAAAAAGTTTTAGAAATAAATAACTTTATTTTCAAGGTGAAATAGGTAAAGGATGGTGGTCTTATGTACATGGTGAAGGTGTATTTTTGGTTTTTTTTTATTTTTAGATTTTTATTTTGTTTTTAATGGCTTATAAATATGTACACAATATATACAAGTATATTTTTGGTTGAGGAAAATACTATTTTATTTATTTACATAAATATTTGCATATGAGCCCCTATCTCCCTCTACTTGTGGCTTTTATGCGGTCAGGCCCATGCTGAGCCTCCCTTGGGTTAGGTTGCTCAATATTTATTCTAAATATTTCCCTCTTTTTCTTTTTCTTCTTTATTCTTTTATTTTTGCACAAAAACATGCTAATTACATATTTTTACAAAATGCATGCTTTTGCTATTTATTGCTATTTACATATATCTACATGTATTTGCAAAGGTTTTTGTAGCTAAAATATAAGAATAAAGAGTGATGAATGGGTATTCATCAGGGAGGCATCTGATACTCACATCTGCTCTCTATGATCACGTACAAAGTGCACTCTCAACTCAGCAATGGTATCGTCCGGGCCTCGCATCTGCTCAATCTGACGTGTAGCGCATCATGCCCAGAAGATTGAAAGGAATGGGAGGAGGGAATGGAAGGTTGGTCGGAGATCCGACCTCCCTTGAAGGTGGACTGGAGTGATGGTCAGAAGATGGAGAAGAAGCCGTAAGAGTCGGCTAGAAGTAAAGGGGATCCATTATCCAGGGATACAGAAGAGGAAGAGAAAAGTGAAGGGAGGGTGGGAGGGAGAAGAGATAGATGACTCAAAGAGATAGAGGAGAAGAAGAGAACGGATAGGATCTGAAAACACAAACAATATCGGTCAAGCAATACCCCCAATTCACCTACTCGACACCGAGCTGATGATCGTAAAGGTTTGGTCTTTTATCTTGTCTATTTTATTAGGTGATCACACAGTCTTTCATAGCGATTAAGCGAGCTGATAGGGATCCAATACTCCTAATAGACTGTCCCAGACTACAAAGCCGGTAGTCTGTCAAGAAACTCGGATATGGCACTAGCCTAGGATGCGGGTCACTCTCTCGCTCATCCAAACCAGACAATGAGGGGATTACTCTCCCAAGATAAATTTTTAAGTGAAATGTATTTTAGGATCAAGTTTGATTAACAATCCCAATTTTATAGTTTTTGTTTTTAGATATTTTTCAGATCAAACAACGCCTAACGAATTTTTCGGTTCTCCTGAATATTTTAAGTCACAAAATAGGGGGGAAGACAAAAAAGCCGATGCGCGGGAATCAATGATGCATGCAGAGTAAGAAATGTGTACCTGACTCCAGCAGTCTACATGCAGGGTGATCCGTGCATAAATAAAAGACTGAATATAAACTACCTATATGATGCACGTGGAAACCGGCCCTAAACAAAGCAGTTCTACTCGTGAAGAACAGTAGCGGGTACTCAAGCCTAGGTCCGGAGTCTATTTTGGGAGCCACTCGGTGTCTGCCACAACAGATCCTGCACGCGCTGTATGTGACTCCTCAAGGCACGTGGACCAGAGCTCAAATAAGACGACTTTTTCTTTGTGATTTAATTAATTAGATCCAATTATTCGAGATATAGGTACATGCAGATAATTAGGTGTTTGGATCTTAATTAATAACGTCACAATCAATGAAAACTCCTAAGTTAGGGCTGAAACCCACGTAAATCAAATGAGAAGTAAATAAATAGTCAAAAATCTAGAAAACCACGAAAAACCGCGAAAATCTCGGTGAGGTCCCCCGAGCACACCGGTGCTCAACGAAACAGACCCCGAAATCTATAAAGTGTCCCAACTTTGTCCATGTATTATTAGAAATTAATAATTCTACTGAAAAAAAAACTAATCTACTCTAAACTAAACTACGATTATTTCGCGGCTCTTCCGCGGCTTCCGAACTTCGACTCCTCCTCCTCGTGCTCTCCTGCAGCTTCGTAGAAAAAGAAGCTGCCTCTGACTCCCGCGGTTGCTTCGGCTTCCAAAAAAGACGCCTCGGTCCTCAGGCCCTCGCAAGAAATAGAAGCCAAAGTGTCAGTCCAGAAAAATATATAAAAAATGGATCAGAGAAAATGTATCTACAAATATGTACAAAAAGCCGCGAAAAAAAGCCGCGGAAAAAGCGAAAATGACAACTAAGCCATGCTCCCCCGGCAACGGTGCCATTCTGATGACCGAAAATCACACTCAAGATCCAGACTAGGTAAAAATAATCACACTCGGGTCATTGTGACTCAGATCGAGCGGAATCGGTCAATCAAGAAAACATGATAAGGAACCACCAAATAAGACAAGCAATCAATATCGAGAGCGGTCCTCACTATTTTTATTAACCTGGTATAGCGACCAGGGTCGAACTCAAAGAGCACGAGATAGCCTTGCGGCCTACGAAGTAGTCAAAGTCGAAAAATGAAGAAGAAAATGTTTTTGTTGGATTTTATGATTTTTAAATGTTTTTGTATTTTTGATTTTATAAGAAAATGAGAAACCAAGCAATACAACAATTTATTAAAACACTCAAAAATACACAAAAAATTCCAATAAAAATGTTTTTATGTTTTTTAGGTTTTTAAGTGTTTTTGGTGAATTTTTCAGATTTTTTCAATTTTATTTGATTTTATAAAAATCAAGAAAGAGGAAAATAAAGGCTACTGTACAGTCGGACTTAAAAGATCAATTAAAAATGTAAAATTGATTAGGTCGAGGACATGGATCAAAAAGCAAGCCTTAAAAGTTTGGAGGTGATTTTTATAAATAATATAGATAAAAACTAAACTACAGAAAAAGATTTTGTATTTTTTTGATTTTTATAGAATTGTTTAGATTTTTTATAAGAATTTTAGGGTTTTGGAATTTTTAAGGTTTTTATAAATCCAAATAAGCTCAAAATTGGATAGAAGCTAGAAATTAGTAAAAATACTTATCCCTAATTTTTTTAGAATTTTTTTAAAGAAGTTTTTATATTTTTCATTGATTTTCTTTTTCAAACAATAACAAAAATGTGTGTTTTTGATTTTTTAAAAATGGCAAAAAGTCTAAAAAATGTGTCAAAAATTTAGGAAAATTTTTACATAGTGGCAGGAGCCACGTATCCAAATTTCACCTAATTTGGATTTAATTTACTATTTTATTCAATAAAAACAAGGCACATAGTACATAGGGACCTAGATGCAAAGAAACATGTTTCTAGGACTAAATAGTAACAAATACCGAAAGTTCAGGGCCCCTTATGCAAAAAGGCCCCTTATGTAAAAAGGCCAAAAATACATGCGCAAGGCACGTGAATCAGGACACGGAGGGGCATAAGTGTAAATCCTATTTAAAAAGATTCAATCAGTAACATCTTGGAAATACTGGACTAAAATGCAAATTGTCCAAAACCTCACGTGTCGATGTACGTGGCTCTCACAAACATGGACTAAATTGCAAATAAAAGAAACATAAAGATCCAAGATGCAATATTCTGAAATAAAAACAACTGAACTTAATATTTATAGGACTAACTAGAAATATCAAAACAGAGGAGGGCCTAAGTGCAAATTACCCTCTTATTAACGATCGACGATCGAGGGTTCGCCACGTGTAGGATCTGACGGTGTTGGATCATGGGAAAACATTCGCTGGATGGACGGTCCGGATCGAACCCTAAACAGATCGGGCGGTAGACGTGTCTCGCGAATGGACGGCCACGATCACAAACTGATCAGACGACAAGTGGAGCTCCTCCAAGAATAGGCCTCCGACGAACTTTGCCGGCTCAATGCGCGTGGTGGAGTGCTCCTCTGGTGCTGCTGGAATGGTGAAAGTGATCGTCGAGGTGATCCGCAGCTCGTGGGCTCCTCCGATGAGACCGGGAAGCTCCAAGGAGCTCCAACGACGAGGAGGAGCTGAGCCTCTGTGCTCGAACTGTTAAATCCTCAGACGGGGTCTTTTCAACCTGCAACTTGCACAACAAGACTCCTGGGTCGAGGGCAAAGTGCCTCGACCCGATTAGGGGTGGAATGGGTGGCTGGATGGGTCGCGGTGTAGTTCTCCGACGAGCGGCGGAGAAGGAGAACCGAGCTCCCAGTTCCGGGGCGAACCCGGGGTGGATGAAGGGGCGAAGAAATGTGGAGAGGGGTCTGGTGAACGTGAAGGGCGAGTCGGATTGGCAGGTGGATGGTCGGAGAAGGTGAACGGCGGCGGTGGAGCTAAATGGGATGAAACCTAAGAATCAAAATCTAACCTAACCTACAGGCTATCTACTCTACATGGCAGTCGCATTCGTCTGGGCTGGAGCTCCGAGGGTCATGGCCTCGATGGATCGATGGCTCCAGAGGCTGAGCTCGCTCGGTGGCGGAGCACGATGATGATGGTCGCCGGATCAGTGGTTCCCGGCTGCTCGTCCCTCTCTTTGACTCTCCGCACGCAGCTGTCACTCAGGTGATGAAGAGGAGGTCATCGGAGGCAAGCGGAATGCCAAAGATCGCGTGAAAAGTGCGGCGGAGGAGTAGCTAAATAGTAGGAAGGGTCCGGCAAGGTGGAGTCGAGCAGGGTTCAGTGAAGCACGGATCCCTAAGAGAAATGCCGGGCGTGGATAACGATGTGAGAACTTCAATCGGGGCCCAGGGTTTGGTTATTTGGAGATCGGATCACGCCGCAAAAAATTTGAGAAATCGGGTCAGGGGCGAGATCCGCGAACCAAGTGTGACTGGGGGGAGAGTTGACCGGGGGTCAACAATCCCCCATGGACCAATGGGATTATTCCATTTTTTATTTCTTTGTAAATTCAATTAAAATTAGTTAATGATTTTATTTCGAAAAAGTTAAAACATGAAAAATGTTTCTTATTTTTCTAATTATTTTTTTTGTGATTTTTATTTATTTTTTTGAAAAATATAACGCATTTACAATATATTATTATTATATATAGGTATATACATATATGTATTTTTTATTTTTATTTTTAATTGTTTATTTTGCACAATTATTCCAAATTTATATTTTATTTATTTACAACATAAAATTTGGAATAATAAGGGAATTTTATTTTATTTTTATGATGTATTTACATGGGTTAAATAAATAGGTTTATATACATATGTACATGGTATATATACAAGGTGGGAAAGTGATTTTTATTTTCTTTTATTTTCTGATTTTTATTTTAGTTTTATTTTCACAAATATGTACAGAATATGAGAAATACTTTTTAATTTTTATTTTGAGGAAAATAAATTTTATTTATATACATGGAGTTATGTACATGTATGATTGACCTTATCTCCCTCTACTTGGGTTCTTTTGCGGTCAGGCCCATGCTGAGCCCTCCCTTGGGATTAGGTCACTCAATATTTATTCTAAATATTTCTCTCTTTTTCTTGTGTTTCTTTATTCCTTTATTTTGACACAAGAACATGCTAATTTTGCCTATTTACAATATGCATGTGTTTTTGGCAATTTATGATATTTACACATATTTACAAGGTATTTTGCTCAAGTTTCTAGCTAAAATAAAGGAATAAAGAGTGATGAATGGGGATTCATTACTTATCCAGTGTGCCCTATGCCCATTTGAGTTGCGGTGAGCACCAAACGTGGGCTTGCCACATGTATTTCCATTTGAATGGTTGCCTATTTCGAAGGAGTACGGTTTTGGAAGGATTTAATACGTTTGAGCCTTTTATATTTCCAATTATATCGAGTCCTTAAAAAAAGAAAGACGGTTTTGAAAAGATACATTCGAATCGTTAATTTCGTATCGAAGAGATAATCATTGTACATTTGATCAGTAATGTACATAATGTACTCAAGTAATTATATGTTACGAGATCAGTAATACTGAAACAGGTGTCAGTATTTTACACCTGTAATATTACATTGTACAGAGATCAGTAATTCATTCATGTTACTCAAGTAATACATATTCAGTTCTCAAGTAATTATTGTTGTTAGATCAGTAATTAAGTATGTAAATTACTAGTGTCCATACAATAAGTACTGATTACAAATGTTCATTTTACAGAAGTCATTTTGATTGTTACTAATGTTATAGTTACTTAATACGTTGAGTCTTACTGAAGCACCTCTTATTTACTTATATAACCTTTTTAATTACTATAATGCTCGAGTGTTACTGATAGCAATACATAAATTACTGGTCACGTGGTTTTTTATACTTATTCCAACTTACTTATTCCATTATCTTCTTTTACCTACAATTTATTACATGTTACTGATGCTTCTACATATCTTACTTGTTTTATTCTTTGTTTTGAATTACTATCGAATCACACCTTCTTTACTTATGTAGTCTATTTAATTACTTGTAATACGTCAAGTGTAACTGAAAGCCACACATAAATTACTTAATTATTATTTTATGATGAACATCCAAATTTCAATTATTGTCGTATAGTACATATAGATGATGTTGTTTTGCTCTCGCTCGTCGGCATAACAACAGCTTCTTCAAGATACCAAATTTTTGCATTGTTCTGCAAGAAACAATAAGTTAATTGACCATTTAAAAATATTAAAATATCAAAAACAAGAAATTGGAAAAGAATAAATATTACTTACAAATTTTCAGTACATTTCAGGAAGATAATTGCTTTAGTACTATTTTATATCCGTGAATAGTAAGAATTGTAAATTCTATATCAGTAACTAATAACAAAGTACAAGTAAATATTTAAGTTACTTATGAAACTTGTAGAATTTTTATCAGTGATAATAAATGTAATAGCAGTGACTCAGTATATCTTCAAAGTAACACATTAAAAGTAACAATTCTGTTAGTAATAGTAACATAAAATATCTTATAAGTAAATTAATGAAATATATCAGTAACTTAGTATATCTTCAAAGTAACACATAAAAGTAACAACTGTATTAGCATTAGTAATATAAAATATCTCATAAGTAAATTACTTAAATACATCAGTAACTCAATATATTTTCAAAGTAACGCATGAAAAATAACAACTGTATTTACTGTAACTTTTTATTAGATGAAATCAAAATATCGACGATAAAAAATCAATCAGGATTACAAATCGTGTATCAAAATGAATAAAAACGACATTAAGAATACCACTTTCTCATATTTCAATCATACTTCTCGAATAAATATTGCTTACGATAAAAAATATGCAGTATTCGTAATTGCTTCTGAAATAGGTCGACCACAATCCATTCGCGAATTATCCATGAACGAAACCTAATGAAAAAATATTACCAATGAAAAAACAATAATTAAAACGTAGAATCAATGAAAATATAAAATCAACAATTGAAATACAATACCTTTGGTGAGCGAAAATTATCTGCAACTACAAAGATGCTCGGATCGTCTCACGAGATCGATAGTTACCAGTGTCATCCCTGGTATTTCATGGACCCTAGGAAAAGGAGAAAAAAGGGGGCCCTATAAAAATAATTTATTTTTTAAATTGTAAATTTCTTATAAAAATTTCTTTAATTTTTACAAAGAACTATGTATGTTTATAATCGACGAGCATCAAATAATAAATCATGAATAAAAATATTTTTTTAAAAAAAACTCTACAATCAGAATAGACATCTTGGATGTAATGCAACTCAAGGAATGTAATACAAACAAAAGCTATGGTCAATAGCTAGCAAAATAATGTACGGCATGTATTTTTTTAAGTTAGGATTTTTGAGAACGTTCAAACACAGAAGCACATATAACTATTGACTACAATAACACAAATATTTAAAAAATTAAGAGTTTTATCTCTTAATGTCTATTTTCCATATCATATGGACCGAAAAAAGTAAGGTCAGATAAAAATAATATTCAAACAAGTACTAAATAATTAATTGCAATAAAACTAATACATGATTTAAGCAAATAATAAAATAATAGTTATAGAAAAATAATCAACTCATCAATTTTTTATTTAACAGTAGAAATCATGCCAGGTTGATAGTTTCTATTAACAGTCCAAGATCTAAAAAGATACACGTAAATAAAATAACTTCTCAGTCACAACTAGCATTAATCTTGAAACCAAAATTAAATATTAAAGATTAGATTTTTCGGAAAACAATAAAAGTTTCCTAAAAAGATTATTTGATGGTTATTCGCGATCCAACAATAAAATATTCTTACCACAAATATAAAATTGATTATAATGACGACAAGAACTTTGAAAAAGAAAATGTATGTCTTGTGATTGAGCAATGAGAGGTGATTTTTTTGTAAAAAAGATAACAACCGTTCAAGTGGTTAAATCCAATTTCCCAATCCCCTACAATGTGCAATAACTTTCAATTTTGTAATTGCATAGAATAAAGTCAAGAGGTGATTTATACTTACACAAATATGATGAGTAGGTATACGGATCTAAAAAATAACCGTGATTTGTGGATTTAAGGAAAAAATAACAATGCATAAATATAAAAAAATAACATTAACTAAAGATGTGATTTGTGGATGTCCAACAACAACAAAGTCGTAAACTAAAAGCAGGAGAAATTGCAGCAATGAAGGAAATCGAAAATCACAAGAGGAGGAGGTCAACGTTGTCTCTGAAGGACACATTTAAGTTAAATATGGAGTCTTAACTCTTAAGATATTAATGTAGCATTAGAGAATCCAAAGGATATTTAACCATTTCAGAATACAAAGAGTCAAACGACACATGCAAATGTAAATAATTATGGACCCATGTAGTTGTTTAGACATTGGATCACTATTTTATAAGGATGAAAATGAATACAAATATATCCGAATATCCACGACTTTATTCAGAAAATTACTGGATACGGATATCCATATTCAAATATTAATCGAATATGGATCGTATATGGTTATGGGTTGTAAAAAAATTCAGGATATGGATACGGAAATGGTAATGGTTTAAATATTCGGATCTGGATGTCCGAATACAACATTTAATATTATTTTATATATTAGTTAATATAATACAAGACACAATCCCATGTTATTATATTAGCATTATATTATATAATACAATATATTATTAGGAACACGACACACTGTATCATCTACTCTCCGATACCGAACCCCTGAATACGGAAGCATATATCAATAAACTTCTGTTTATTTGGGGATGGGCACGAACAAAAGTTACGAAATTGTATCCCCCTTTTTGCTTCTGGTTAAGAACACATGTTACCTCCTTGACGATCCCTTTTGTCATGATAAAACTTATTTATATTTCATTGTCATTTTTTAAAACCATTGTAAACATTGATTAAATATCAATTCGTATTCGTATGTGATCTTTAATAGACCCACATTTGGTTTCCATGTTTATTGGATCTATATTTGGATCATTCTTTATTGGGTAAATTATAATTTGGGTCCCCGTTTATGGGTCAAATCCCAGAATGGGTCCCGATCTTTAAATTGTAACGATTCGGGTCCCAGGACCATTTAGGAAATGGAAATTTTGGGGTTCATGACGAATATGCCCTTGTTAGGAAGAGAATGAGAGTTGAGTTCCAACTTTTAAACAATGGCATACTAGTCATTAGCCCCAAAAATTCCTTACATTAATGGCTCTGGGACCCGAATCATTAACATTTAAAGATCAGGACCCATTCTGGGATCAGACCCATAGATGGGGACCCAAATTATAATTTATCCTTCTTTATTAGATTCATATTTGGGTTAGCTCTTTATTCAATCTGTATTCGGGTCCACTCTTTATTCGATCCATATTCAAATTCAATTAACATCTGATTCATATCTGTATCCGTATGTTTAAAGATATGATTTCCTTAATGCATATCTAAATCATATCCGTATCTGTATTCGTATTCGATAGAGCTGAAGCGGATATGGATATAGAAATAGGCATATCTGATCCGTATTCGATCTATTTTCATCCATAGTATTTGAAATAAAAATAATAAAAGCTAACTATATGTAGCCTATTTAGAGATGGGCCCCCAAAGTGGATGGGCCCTGGGCCATTGCACCTGAGGACAAGCCTCAGGGACGGCCCTGATAGTCGCGCATTGCAAATGTCCATATCAATCACCAACCAAACAATCAAAATGTTATCATAAACGCATATTATTTTTGGAAAGCTTTATTTTTTTTAAGTTTTCAACCATTATTGTTACAGGGTCCTAAAATCGGAGGGATTAAAACTGCAAATCCAATTGCTGAGATGATGGACTTATATCATCTCTAATGAGCACATGGCTCTCTGAATAAAAATGACGTCTGGTCATATGTGGCTGCCCCCTAGGGGCAGCCAACATGGCTGCCCCCACCTTATTTTGGCAAATTTTTTTATTTTTTTGAAAAATAACACCATATATATTCATCCCTATATTCCTCCTATATGCCATTCGAATTTTCGTCAGAAACAGAGACTCCTACGGCTCCATCCGGACAGTCATTTTTTAACAGTAACAGAATTTTTTAAATCGACATCATCTCGATGGAGGTCGTAGGAGTCTCTATTTCTGACGAAATTCGAATGACATATAAGAGGGATATAGGGATGAATATACATAGTGTTATTTTTCAAAAGAAATAAAAAATTTTGATGAAAAATGGGGCGGGGGCAGCCATGTTGGGGGGCAGCCCCATTTTTTCCATATATATTTAGGGGTTGATGGGGCTGCTCCGTCCCATTTTTGGGCAATTTTTTTTATTTTTTTGAAAATTATCATCATGTATATTCATCTCTATATACCTCTTGTATGTCATTCGAATTTCGTTAGAAACAGAGACTCCTATGGCCTCCATCCAGAAAAGGTCGATTTAAAAAATCATGCGACCGTTAAAAAAATGACGTCTGGATGGAGGCCGTAGGAGTCTATGTTTCTGATGAAATTCGAATGACATATAGGAGGGTTATAGGGATCAATATACATGGTGATATTTTTTCAAAAAATAAAAAAAATTTGCGAAAAATGGGGTGGGGGCAGCCCCATTTTTCCCACATATATATAGGGGTTGATGGGGCTGCCCCCAGGGGGCAGCCAACATGGCTGCCCCCCCCCCATTTTTGAGCAATTTTTTTTATTTTTTTGGAAAAATATCATCATGTATATTCATCCCTATATCCCTCCTATATGCCATTCGAATTTCGTCAGAAACAGAGACTCCTACGACCTCCATCCGGAAAGGGTCGATTTAAAAAATCCTACGACCGTTAAAAAATGACGTTTGGATGGAGACAGTGGAAGTCTCTGTTTCTGACGAAATTCGAATGACATATAGGAAGGATATAGGGATGAATATACATGGTGGTATTTTTCCAAAAAAATAAATTTTTTAAACAATAGAGTGGGCTGCCCCCAGGGAGTAGCCAACTTGGCTACTCCCACCCCTATTTTTTCCTCATTTTTTTATTTTTTGGAAAAATAAAAACTTGTATATTCATCATTATATACCTCCCACATTCTATTAAAATTTCGTCAGAAACAGAGACTCCTAAGCCCTCCATCCAGACGTCATTTTTTTAACGGTCGCAGGATTTTTTAAATCGACCATGTTTGGATGGAGGCCGTAGGAGTCTCTGTTTCTGACGAAATTTTAAGAGAATGTGAGAGGGATATAATGATGAACATATAAATTTTTATTTTCCAAAAAAATAAAAAAATGATGGAAAAATGGGGGTGGGAGTAGCCAAGTTGGCTACTCCCTAGGGGCAACCCCATTTACCTCATATATATATATATATATATATATATATATAATATATATATATATATAGGGAGCCTTTCAAATTAGACGTGGTCCTTCCATCCATAAGGAAGGCCAACGATCTGGGCCATCGGATTCAAATCCAACGGCATCTTCAATTTTGATGCCCAAAAGGGCATTTTAGTCATCAATTTTTGCATTAATTATGCACGTTAATTAATATTCCGAAATATTAATTTTAGCTACTTTTATTTCTGGTATTTTTCCGCAATACCATATTTAGAAAATATCTAATTTTTTGCTGGACGATATTATCTAGGGTATATTTTTGTATCCTCACGTATGTTTTTGTAGAATTTAAGGTTCCTTTTATAATGATTGCATGTTTTTTGTATAATCCGTTGTTCATTCAAAAAGTCATCCGTTATTTGTAAATTTTGCATGGTTCTTAGTAAAATACAATTCATATTAGTAATTAATGTGTGGTCCTTTGTAACGATTTTATGGTTCTTTGTATAATAAAAATCCTATAGTTTTTTGTAAAAATTGAGGTAGTCATTAACACTTAATTGATGCGAATATGCAAATCAAATTTGTATAAAACACATCTAAAATGTATAATGCACATCAAAAATGTGTAATGTACATCAATATATACAAGATTTATAAAAAATATAATTTTCATTCGCAACCATCTGATTCGTAAAAATACATGACAAATTGTATAATACATATCGAAATTGTATAACACAGACTAATATTGTAGACTACAAATCAATAGTGTATCAAACTGCGAATTGTTCTTCATGCAGGACTGGGTGTATCACTTTTTTATCGTTGTCGCTTGCATGAAGAACGTCTCCGATAGTCACCAATGAGCCCGCACCTCACGTCGTCACGCGGTTGCCGATCATGTCGCACAAGATGGGGCTGGTCTTCGTGTTAGGTATTCGGAAGTGGTGGTGGAGAGACAGCGAGGAGGAGGACGTCCCCGAGGCCAGAGATAATATAAGGGAATGGCACAAAAGTGTGAGCAGATGGTACTCGATCAGCTCAAAGAGGACCCAGATCGCGGTGACCGTTGCGAACAATCCACCAGAAACCTTCTTGTTCCTCCATAGGATCACATCAGCAGCTACATGAAAGCAAAATAAATCCAACAATAAAAACCTATAAAAATGCATTTTTCATTCAGATCGCACCAAAATCGGATCTTTCTGAATCGATCGCACTCAACTCCCAAGATCGCACCTTTCCGAATGCGCACAAACAAAATCGCTAGAAAACTCAAGATCGCCAGTGATCCTCAACTTTGATCAGAAAAAAACCCAAAAAGATCGAGTATATCTCACCCCATCCACTGTCGAGAATGTCGTATACGGGTCTCTCCCTTCCCAAAAGCCTAAAGATCTTGGCTTTGACAGTCTCGACCTTGGCCTCGACCTTGGCCTCGATCTTATCGGAATCTGAATCGGAATCGGAGCCATGGTGGAGCTTGTCCTGGATCTTGCCGACACCATCCGCGACACCATCCGCGACTTGCTACAGCAAGGGGCGGTTGCCTCCATTGCTTGAGACGGAAGACAAGGAGGCGGCGCACCCCTCGCCTTCTCCCACTTGCCCCGACCTCCGATGGGTATTCACGCGCGCAACAGTCTTCCGCCATACAAATCATCATCTACATCCGCCTGAGGGACGACCTCCGTCCGCGAGGAGGAGAAGACCTTCATCGCACAGCCGGCGAGTTCGTCAGCCGCAGACCAGTCCGCATGGAGGTCAAGCCACGGTTGAAGGACGACCACTTATCCACCGCGAACACCGACCGCCGCTGATCCCCTCCGCAGCAGATCCACGCAAAAACAAAAGGGGCAACCCCCTTTTGGTTAGGGCACACCGTTTCCAAATTTGAATAAATAATTAAGAAGACATTAATGGATGAGATAATTGAGTTGATTACATACTATATATAGATAATGTATAAAGACCAAAATGGGTTTTTGCTTAATTTATAAATAATATTAATATGTCATTAATAACAACCACCAGATCAATTATGGACGGCCGAGATCACTGGCCTTCCTTATGAATGGAAGGGCCATGTCTCATTTGATAGATATCCTATATATATATATATATATATATATATTATGGGGTTGATGGGGCTGCCCCGCCCCATTTTTTGACAATTTTTTTTTATTTTTTTTGAAAAATATTGATATGTATATTCATCCATGTATCCCTCCTATATGCCATTCGAATCTAGTTAGAAACAGAGACTCCTACGGCCTCCATCTAGACATGGTCGATTTAAAAAATTCTGAGACCGTTAAAAAAATGACATATAGATGGAGGCCGTAGGAGTCTCTGTTTCTGACGAAATTCGGATGGTATGTAGGAGGGATATAGGGATGAATATACATGGTTTTATTTTTCCAAAAAAAATGAAAAAAATTGCCAAAAAATGGGGTGGGGCAACCATGTTGGCTCCCCCTAGGGGGCAGCCCCATTTTCCCTATATATATATATATAGGGTAAAATGTGTATGCCCCCTACGGGGAGCTAACTTAGCTCCCCCCGCCTCTTTTTCACATATTTTTTTTATTTTTTTTTGAAATCCAAAATCGTGTAAATTCATTATTAAATCCATATAATATGTCATTCAAATTTCATGCGAAACAGAGACTCCTACGACCTCCATCCAAACGGGGTCGATTTAAAAAATCTTGTTACCGTTAAAAAAATGACCGTCTGGATGGAGGCCGTACGAGTCTCTGTTTCACACGAAATTTTTATGACATAATATAGGGATATAGTGATGAATATTCACGGAAAAAATTCAAAAAAAATAATAAAAAATTGAAGAAAATATGGCAGGGGGAGCTAAGTTAGCTCCCCCTAGGGGGCAACCCCATTTTCCTCTCTCTCTCTCTCTCCCTCTCTCTCTCTCTCTCACACACACACACACACACACACATATATATATATATAGGGGTGATCATATGAGAGCAAAAAGTTGTGAGAGCATGAGAGGGATGATTCTTGACCACATGATTCTGTTTTCTCTGGTCCAGAATCATCCCTCTCATGCTCTCACAACTTTTTGCTTTCATAAGATCACCCCCCCTCTCTCTCTCTCTCTATATATATATATATATAGAGAGAGAGAGAGAGAGGAAAATGGGGCTGCCACCTAGGGGGAGCTAACTTAGCTCCCCCCGCCCTATTTTCTTCAAATTTTTTATTTTTTTTTTGAAAATTTTTTCCATGAATATTCATCACTATATCCCTATATTAATCATAAAAATTTCGTGTGGAACAGAGACTCCTACGGCCTCCATCCAGACAGTCATTTTTTTAACGGTAACAGGATTTTTTAAATCGACCCTGTTTGGATGGAGGTTGTACGAGTCTCTGTTTCGAATGAAATTTGAATGACATAATATAGGGATTTAATAATGAATTTACACGGTTTTAGATTTCAAAAAAAATAAAAAAATTTTATGAAAAAAGGGCGGGGGGAGCTAAGTTAGCTCCCCCTAGGGGGCATACACATTTTACCCATATATATATATATATATATATGAGGAAAATGGGGCTGCCCCCTAGGGGGAGCTAACTTAGCTCGCCCCGCCCTATTTTCTTCAATTTTTTTTATTTTTTTTGAAAATTTTTTCCGTGAATATTCATCACTATATCCCTATATTATGTCATAAAAATTTCGTGTGAAACTGAGACACCTACGGCCTCCATCCAGACAATCATTTTTTTAACGGTAACAGGATTTTTTAAATCGACCCCGTTTGGATGGAGGTCGTATGAGTCTCTGTTTCGAATGAAATTTGAATGACATAATATATGGATTTAATAATGAATTTACACGGTTTTAGATTTCAAAAAAAAAATAAAAAAAATTGTGAAAAAAGGACGGGGGGAGCTAAGTTAGCTCCCCCTAGGGGGCATACACATTTTACCATATATATATATATATATATATGAGGAAAATGGGGCTGCCCCGTAGGGGGAGCTAACTTAGCTCCCCCCGCCCCATTTTCTTCAATTTTTTTATTTTTTTTTGAATTTTTTTTTCGTGAATATTCATCACTATATCCATATATTATGTTATAAAAATTTTGTGTGAAACAGAGACTCCTACGGCCTCCATGCAGACAGTCATTTTTTTAACGGTAACATGATTTTTTAAATCGACCCTGTTTGGATGGAGGTAGTAGGAGTCTCTGTTTCGTATGAAATTTGAATAACATAATATAGAGATTTAATAATGAATTTACACGGTTTTAAATTTCAAAAAAAATAAAATTTTTTTGGGAAAAAGGGACGGGGGGAGCTAAGTTAGCTCCCCCTAGGGGGCATACACATTTTACCCTATATATATATATATATGGGATAAATGGGGATGCACCCTGGGGGGAGCTAACTTGGCTCCCCCCGCCCCATTTCGCCCGGTTTTTTATTTTTTTTTTGAAATTTTCTTCCGTGGAATTTCATCACTATATCCCTATATTATGTCATTAAAATTTCGTGCGAAACAGAGATTCCTATGGCCTCCATCCAGACAGTCATTTTTTAACGGTAACAGGATTTTTTAAATCGACCCCGTTTGGATGGATGTTGTAGGAGTCTCTGTTTCTCGCGAAATTTTAATAGCATAATAAAGAGATTTAATAATGAATTTACACGGTTTTAGATTTCAAAAAAAATAAAAAAATTATGTCAAAAAGGGGCGGGGGGAGCTAAGTTAGCTCCCCCTAGGGGCCATACACATTTTTCCATATATATATATATATATATATATATATATATATATATAGAGAGAGAGAGAGAGAGAGAGAGAGAGAGAGAGAGAGAGAGGGGAAAATGGGGATGCCCCCTAGGGGGAGCTAACTTGGCTCCCCCCGTCCCATTTTCACCATTTTTTTTTGAAAATTTCTTCCAGGAATATTCATCACTATATCCCTATATTATGCTATTAAAATTTTGTGCGAAACAGAGACTCGTACGGCCTCCATTAAGACAGTCATTTTTTAACGGTAATAGGATTTTTTAAATCAACCCCGTTTGGATGGAGGTCGTAGGAGTCTCTGTTTCGCATGAAATTTGAATGACATAATATAGGGATTTAATAATAAATTTACACGTTTTTAGATTTAAAAAAAATAAAAAAATTATGTCAAAAAGGGTCGGGGGAGCTAAGTTAGCTCCCCCTAGGGGGCACACACATTTTTCCCATATATATATATATATATATATATATATATATATATATATATATATATATATATATATATATATGGTGTGCTTACATTTTAGGGGCAAATACTAGATACAACACTATCGCGCACTGACAACAATAATGTTGGTAGTGTGAAATGTGTCTCTGAAGTATTTACACATTAAGTTGCATTCATAAATTTCACTATTAACAATAGTGTGCTTCCGAAACAAAAGGCAAGAGCCATTCACAAGGGGAATTTAATATATGTATTCCAAAATGTCGATGTTAATAAGGGAGAAATTTAGTATGCCTATCCTAAATTCCCTTGTAGACTAATGCAATCGCAAATTTAGATGTAAAACTGTAAAGATCATTGACCCACACATAAACAATCAGAATCACACATCATAATAGTGAGAGTAGTGCACCTTCACAGTTTCTACCCATAATGTTGCGATTACGCTTATTGCATATAAGCCCCAACACCCAGCCAAAGCCACACCAGCACAGCCGAAGTAAATTATGAATTTCAACGGTTTTTATTCGGATGTCAAGGTTGGTCCCTCGTAAAGAAACACTTTCGTATGCATACTGATAACTTCACTTCCTTTGCAATGACATGAGGTCATGAATAGAGGATCTACCACCCACAGTTGGAACTTGGAGAACTGATGATGTATCTACAATCCATCAGGCTCGATCTACCCGATGAAGCTTCAAAGGAACCCTCTTTATGAATGTTCGAGAACTCCGTTATACCGTGTATCTAGAAGCTTCGAGTGGATGAGGAGAATATCCCCTACCTCTGCTCGCACCTCCTAGACTCCTCACACCGTCACATGCACCCTCGCTCGCACATTTCGATCCTTCGCCCTGATATTATTTGCTCTTAATGTAAGAATGCTGGGTGCGCGAGTGTGGTAATATGTTCTTAACCAAATCTTAACAAATCATGATCAATTCAATCTAATAGACGATCAATTGAAGAAATTAAGAGTACAGTTGCTAACTATTGAGAATGCAAGGTGCACATGCAATTATATGAAAAAAAAGTTGAAGGTATGATTGTAATGGACAAATATCTTGGAAACACCCATTTAAAGATGTTGAAAAATAACCATACATCAAATGATATCATGCATGTGGGGAGTGTAGCTTTAGTTGGAGACTTTGCTACCAACTATCAATTCAAACAATGGGGATTCAAACATCTTTTATTGTCCACAAATAACCTCCTTTGTCCCACCACCGAATGGAATGGATCATGTCTCCCTGTTCCTCGTTCCCCTCGTTACGTTACTCGTTTGACTATGTCTGATCTAAGTCTTGAAACGAGCAACGAGAAGGAAAATAATAAAAGTTTGTATCGTCCCTTTTACCCCATCTAAAATGACATATTTTGTGTAGTCTATTGTCGTATCTTAACGTGTAGGATATGTATTTCCGTCAATCCAATCAATGAAACTATTCAACAACGAAATTCAAAATGAAAAAAATAAATGACATGTTAAGATGATTTTTCACGAAGATATGATTTTGTTCCATAAAACTATATTTGTGGAAGGTGATAAAATTTTAATTTTTTAAGCCTGTTAATGGTCCAAGGATGATAATAAAAATATTTTTCATATTTTTATCTGTTTGGTAGAAATGTGACTATAAATCTCAAGGGATATTAAAAATATTTTATAACATTTAAAAAATGGATATAGATATAAAAAATACATATTAGGAGAGAAACTACTATATACACAGATATACACACATACATATACACAAACATTTTTGTAAAACAGGTAAACATTTTATTTTGAAAGAATTTGAAATACATGTTCCACTCAAAGGCTAAGTAAATCCACCTAGGGTTTCTATAAAAAAACCAATGAAAAATAGACATGTGCATCTACTTGGTAGCACCCGACGTTGTAGCTTCCCTTTTCTCACACACGCACGTGCATGCGCATGTGTACGTGCATGCACCAACATAATTGTACTAAATTCATCTTTTATAATAATTACATGGTATATATTAAAATATAGTATATTAATAATTCAAATATTAATAAAGTTAATGCTCCAAGCATAATCTCACATCTAATTCTCATAATGTATGAGAGTAGGTTACTGGATTGGTGTACTTAAACTTGATAATTTGGACCTTAACATTTTTGGTGATATTCAAAATTTCCATTTAGGCAATTTTTTCTTAGTAACTGGTCAAACTTAAACTGACCTTTATATAAATTTTCAAAGATTCATGTATTAAAACCGATACATGAATATTAATAAAGAAATAGATTCCTAGAAAAATCGAACAATATGTGTATTTTTATCTATTTTAAATTTAAAGAAATATACATAAAATAGATGCAATATCTACATTAGTTTGCATTCTTTGATATATAAAATATATACAAAGCGATCAGATAAATAATATATCTAATGAATTTGCATTCTTTGATAAAATAAAGAGTAGTTTTATAATTACCTCTGTAACCCTCAATAACTCATAATTACATTAGAAACCTTGAATAAGTGGTATGTCCTACATCCATAACCCTTCATTATTTAATTAATTAACTCGACCAGACCTTTGAGTTAATCTAACCTATCCTTGATCTAACGGCTGATGACTTCGTGGTTCATCTATCTATATGGTTGTTTTAGAAATACCCATATTAATTCACTAATTAACCCCTTAAAATCAATTAATGAACATTAACTAATAGTATTGAAATTATGGTTAAAATTGTAATTAAATAACCTTCTTTTTGCCTAATTTGAACATATTATTTTTTGTGCAAATAATTTATTTTAACATAATTCTTTCTCTATTATATTCTTTATTTAATTAACTAACTTGCCATAAATAATGAAAATCCATAAAAAATCAAAAAGCGAAAAGAAAACATAAAATTCTGACTTCGTTTATTTTGTACATATTTTATCTTTGTCATTTTTATTCTGAAGTTTTATAACCTATAAATAACCCATAAAAATTAGATTAATTATATATATTGTGTGTATATATATTAATCCACTAACTAAAATCAAATTAAAAATTCAAAAAAATACAAAAAAAAATAAAAATATGGTATCTTATTATCTATAGAGTGCCTCCAAAATATATTTTGTACAAATGATCTTTTTCTTTTATTTTTGGACCTTCATGAAAGTAGTAGACCTAGTCGAGACGAGCAGCTTTCAATTGACCACTTTTTTATTTGACTTCATTTACTACTTCTTTCTGATTTTAATTTTATTTATTATTTATATTTTATTTTACTTTTATTTCATCCTTATTTATTTTTTATTATTTTAATCTTAATTACTTTTTATTTATTTTATTATCTTTTATTTATTTTTATTTTTCCTTTTTACTCTCATCCTTTTCTCCCTTCTCTCTCTCATCCTTACTTCTCTTTCTCCAAACATCACCAGGTCATGTGCACAACACTTCACCTCACCTCTCTCCGCACGATCCTGTGCTTTACACGTGACCTCGCCTTCCCTTCAACCCTCTCTCCAGGTCATGTGCTACACGTGTGACCCCTTCCTTCTCTCTCGAGACGATCACCCTCCGCTCTCGTGTAACCACCGCCCGCCGCCTTCCCGCCTTTTTCACGGTCGTTGCACACTCACCACCAACCTGCATGTAACGACAACCTCCATGAATTCAATGCCTTCATCCACGTATCCGTTCATCTATTTTTGTCTCCTCTATAAAACCCCGATCAAACCTCTCCATTCAACCCATCCACCATCTTCATCGATTCTTCCTCCTCCATCTCTTGTAGATCAGTTCTAGGTGATAACATCGAGCAAACCTCTATCGATCATCAACAAGGAGAGGCCTGGTGAGATCCTCGGCCTGTCGTTGATCGAGTAGCAGCTCTAAGAAGCTACAGAGCTCAGATCCTTCTCCCTTCACTAGGCTCATCGAGAAACAACTCCAGGAGCCTAGGCTTCCCCATTAGGCCAATGCGAAATGATCATTTGTTATGTATTCGACACATGAGGAAGTGACTTTATGGGCCCATCCCCTATGAACAATGGATTTGAATATATTCTTCTTGTGGTAGACTATTTATCAAAGTGGGTGGAAGCTATCCTACTTGAGCCGCAATAGCATAAACCGTCTATAAATTTCTAAAAGATCCCCCAAGGTTCTTATATCTGACGAGGGTAGCCACTTTGTCAACAAGGAGGTGAAAAAGTTGATTAAGGAATATAACATCAAGCATTGTGTCTCTAGTCCTTACCACCCATAATCTAATGAAATGATAGATGTGTTAAAAAGGGAGGTCAAAGGAATTTTACAGAAGCTAGTCCATCCCAACAGGAAGAACTGGTGCCAAGTCCTAGAAAAAGTTCTATGGGGTTATGATTAACCAGAAAATATGAGGGTCTAAATGTCTCACGCAAGGCGGAAACAAAGTCGTTGCGGCGACCCTTAGTAAATCCCGATTAAATCAACAATTAACCCACAATATGAATCAACAATGAAAAGTAAATGTGGAGTTAAAATTTATTATAACTCTACAATAAGTGTGTATAGTGCAAGTATGTGTAGAGTGTCGAACTCAGGGAGCACACAAGATAGACCAAGGCAATCAAGCTCACAATGTGAAGGTGATGATTTGTCTACCAATGCTATTTTGTGGGTTTTTAATTTTGTATATTTGATTTTGATTTTTATATTTTTATATTTTGATTTTTTAATTTACTGGTTTTATTTTCTTTTATATTTTGAATTTTTTTAATAAATATAGAAAACTGTGTAGAATATATAATACAAGAGAGATACGAAAGAGATCAAAATGGGGGGAAAATACTCAAAATACATGAAATAAAGTGTTTTTGGGCATTTTATATTTTTCTAATGTTTTTGTGATTTTTATAGATTTTACCTAATTTTTTGATATTTTTAAAGGTAAAAATACTAGAAATTTGTAAACTAAGTTGCTGGCCGAAATTAAAATGAGGATGAAAAATAGCAAATAGTGTCCAAAATTCCTCAAATTAATTTTAACATGAAGATAGAAAAATAACAAAAATCCATGAACTGAATTGTAGTTTTAGGATTTTTGTAGAATTTTTAAAAGTTTTATGAAGATTTTAGGAGTTTTGCAATTTTTAG
Organism: Ottelia alismoides; assembly: GCA_037367405.1. NCBI lineage: Eukaryota > Viridiplantae > Streptophyta > Magnoliopsida > Alismatales > Hydrocharitaceae > Ottelia > Ottelia alismoides. The sequence continues at coordinate 791,490 of JAZKJV010002877.1, forward strand.
GTGTTTTCTTTTGAATTTTTTAATGATTTTTGTCCTGGAGCTAATATACATAGAAACACGCAAAATATAATTTTTTTGGAATTTTTCAAAAAACTTTTCATAATTTTTATGTATTTTTCAATGCAAACAGTGCTAAAAATGCATGTTTTTGAATATTTTTAGATAATAAAATGCAATAAATATGTAAAATAAAAATGTGGCATTGAAGAGCAATGCAACAGACAACTATGATATTTTTGGGGTTTTTGGAATTTTATAGATGCATGAAATAAATACTAGAAACTAAGAGAAAAATCATTCCTAGCAAGGGTATTATCGTAAATAGTCAAGAATTAAAGGGCCCGGGTGCAATTTCTCCCTAGAAATATAACACAATAAATATCTTTCTAGACTAAAATGAAATAGACAAAGTCACAGTCCCTTCCCCGCAAAATGTCCAAGCCTGCACGTGTCACGCACGTGCCCGGCGGGGACCTACTTGTAATTTCCAAAAAAAACAATGGGGCTTAATTGTAAATACACCAAAAAGTTAACACTGTTTTAAAATGTTCTGGAACTGTGACGAAATAAAGAAACCCCAGGGGTGTCCTTGCTAAACGTCCATGTACCCCACGTGCGTAAGTCACATGCGGTAATGTAGGCAAGGACCTCTTTGCAAATAAGAAAACTTAGGGGGCTTAATCATAAATGTTACAAAACTTTTAAGCGGCAGAGGAAAGATTTTGTTATCTTTAATAAATACAAAAATAGCGAGGGTGAATGCGTAAAATACCCACGCCTAAGAAGATCCGACGGCGGTTACTCCTTCACTTGCCACGTGTCGCAGATCCGATGGCAGATACCCCTTCGCGATCGACGGCCGCGATTAGAAAGTTGATGCAGATCTGACGGTGCGGTGGATCTCGATCCGATGGCTGCTGCTTTCCTGGGCGATTGCCCTTGATCGGACGACATGGAGGCGAAGACGAAGAACAGGGAAGAGCTCGCAGCGGAGCGAGTTTCCCCGGCCTTGATCTCAGCCCTCTGGCCTTCGTTGACGCTCCAAAATGGCCGGAGACTCACCTGGACGTATCCCCTATTGACTGGGAGCTCCAAAACACCTCAGCGACGGTTGAGGCTCTCCGACAAGGTTGAAGGAGCACAGCGGCTCCAGGTACTTCCGGTGAGGTGCAAAATGAGCCCCCAGGCTCCTTTGTCGTTCATGATCTTGCAAAAGAGACTTTGAGCTAAGGGCAGACTGCCTCAGCTCGATTAGCAGAGCAGCGGAGAGCGTGGTGGTGGAGACGAAGCTCATCGGAACGATCTCCGACGAACTACGAGCGGACGTGATTCACGGAATTATAGGCTAATCTACGGGAGACTAAAGGTTCTAGGAACTAAGGCTAAGCTAATAAGGAAAAAAAGAATGAAGAGACGACCTCAACTGGCTGGGAACCAGGAGGGGGGTGTACCTCGACGGCGACGAAGTGCTGGAGGTGGTGGAACATCCTTGACACGTCCTCGACTCGCCTAACGCATGAGAGATGGAGCTGTCACCTCCGCCTCACCGTAGAGCACGAAGGGAGGAAGGAAACATGCCGAATAGGGTTCAAAGATCAATGGAGGTTTGGGCAGTTATTTGAATGGTTGACGACATGGCTCCAAGAATCGAGAGATTGGCATCGATTCAGTGATCCATGCCCCAAAAAAGCTATAGGCGTGTATCTTTGATCTATGGGGAGAAAAATTGTAGAAGGCTTCGACATCAATAGATGAAAGATACGACCTCGAAAAATCCGCAAAGGCAGGTCGAAAATGAGGTCTGACAACATGGCAGAGGGGGAGTCAGGCAGTTGACCCGCGGTCAACTGTCAGAAGCACCTAGTTGGTCACGTGGACCAACCAGGAAAATCCTCCTAAAAATTATTAAAAAATCATTTTTAATTAGTAAATGAATTTATTATTTTTATGTTATAAAATAAAAATGTTTATTATTTTATAAATTATTTTATTATGATTTTTATTTATTTTTTAAAGGTCTAAAAATACAAGTTACCATTTATAGGCTATATAGGTATACAAATCTATATATTTTATATATTTTATTTTTATTTTTTGTATTTTATTTTATTTATTTTGTTGATTATTTTATAAATTTATAACTTATTTTTATGCACCTAAATATATTTTTATTTTTTTATGATGTATTTTGTATAAGTAAATAAATCAAAGTAGTATTTATATAGGTATAAGTATAGGTAATTCATCTAGGTATTGAATACAAGTATTTCACTTTTATGTTTTCTTTGTGTTTTTATTCTTGTTTCAATACACACATATATTATAAATAATATTTACAAAATTATAAAAATAAGAAATTATAAAAATAATGAATAATAATAAAATGAATATTTTAATCTATACAAGTATACAAGTGGGGTCCAAAACTCAACTTTCAAATCGTAACTCCAAAAAATACGAAACCATTTTCATTAAATATCTTATTTAAAATGATATACAATTAAATGTGAGTTTGACGTGTTTTAAGTTCTTATTTGAGAGATACGGGTCTGGGAAGTTGGGATTCTGGAAACTTATTCAGATCATAACATTTTATCTGTACATTATTTTTATGTGAAATTAATTTTGCATTTTTCTTTATTTAATTATCTACAACTTTCATTTACAAAGTTTCATTATTTGAGGTATAAAAAGTGGAAGACGAAAATAGGTCCCAAAAATGAATAAAGAGTGACTTAAATAAAAGAAATTTTATTGGTATTCTGGCCCTTATCTCCCCCTACTTTATTCCTTGTCGACCTATTCATCTAGACGTCTAGGTCTCGGGGTTTCGGATCATAAAATATTTACAATATTTTATTTTTTTTCTTTTCTTTTCTTTATTCTATAATTTTGGTGTTAAAAACCGTATTTTATACATTATTTACACACACCTGCATGAATGCTAAGATGCTCTAATTAAGGGTATTTACACGCATTTGCCAGGGTTTTTGAGGCCAAAATGACAGAATAAAGATGATGAAATGTGGATTCATCATCCCCCTATACTTTACCTTTGTTAGTCCCTAGCAAACACTTATGCAATAAGTGCAGAAAAGAAAAATAAAGAAAAGAAAAAGAATAAAATTGGATTAAGTTTAACTATCGAACTTGTCTTCACAAAAGCAAAGTTTGGAGTTTACGTCGGATCTTTGGAATTTTAGTGCGGGTGGAACCTTAATGAGAACCAGATTTGAAATCCAACAGCCTCTGAGAATCCCAGAACTCTGCTCAAGTCTTCTCAATAGCCATGTCAGAATACTTCAACTTATACGTAAACCCTTACGACTATGAATCTGACTAGTACGGTGTAAGTGATGGTGGCTCTTCCCAATTGAAATGACAAAGAGGCTGACTTCTCCAATATGACATCCCAATGATTCCCCAATCTAACAACTCATTCCTCAAGGAGCAGGGTATTCCCTTCTAAGTTCAAGTGCCAACCAGCTCAATAGGAGGGGATAAAGAGAAGAATGGACGGTAGCCAGTGTAGCTACCTATCCTAGGATGCAAGATAGTGTAGTCAAGTCATCCAGCTGCATGCTCACATGATTTGACTTTGAAGCTCAAGCTTGCTTATAGATTACACATATGTACACTCCGACAAGCATTTTTATTTTTGTACAGGCCTATCCACTTTTTTGGAGTTTTTGCTTTTTGCATTTTTTAATACTATATACAACAACATTTACATAGGGAGTTTTTCCTCTTGAGCCAGTAGACTATCCCTCTTTTGAAGCTTTATTGCAACCCACGATCTCCTATCCTCGAAACTCATCATCTCTGGATGGGTTGGGGTGTACTTCCCTCCCTAGAGGAGGACAAGTGTTTCCACATGTGTGCGTCTCATACCAGCAAATCCAGCCCCCTCTCCTCTCCAACTGAGTTGAGCCAAGTGATAGGTGCAGATGTCCAAGTTAGGTCATTATCAACAAGAGTCGTGCATGTGCTCTGAAATACTCTACTTAGGCAGTCAAGAATCCATTGAACCAAGTCTCGTGACCCTCAAAGAATTAAGTCAACTAGACCTGAAGTACCTCAATTCCAGCTCCTATAAGGTTCCTGTTAATTAGGTAAATTTAAGGTCCAACCAAGCTCCAATCTTCGGATTTTACTTAGACTAGTTCATCTATCAAACTCAACCCGAAAAATAATTCTATGCAAATGCTATGCAACAGATTTTTTTGTGATGCAATTTTCAAAGATTTTGAACTTTTTATGGATTTTTGAAAAGATGATGCATATGCATTTTTTTAGATTTTCCAAGAGATTTTTCAAATGTTTTTAGATTTTAATTTTGCAAATGCTTTTGGGATTTTTGAAAATAAAAAGGTTTTGGCTAAAAACTAGGTACAAATATTTACAAGGGATGCATCTTGTATTTACAAGAAGTGGTTTTTAAGAATTTACAAGGGTAAGTGGTAAATTTTATAGGTATATATATAAAGAATTTTAGGTGTGATGTATGTATTCCTCAAACTTAATTGAAAACGGTTTTTCAAACAATTTTTGAAAACTATAGTCCAAAATGATTGTTACAAATATTTTTACAAACATGTTCACACATTTGAAAATCATTTTGCAAAGGTTTCCAAACAGTACATATAGATTTTTCAAAATATTTTTGCAACCATTTTTCAAACCATTTGCAAATTGTTTTTCAAACTTTTTATTTCACACAAAGAAAATAATCTTACAATCAAAATATCTTTACAAAGGTTGAAAACAAGTAAAAAAACGTTTTCCAAATAGTTTTCAATAAATTTTTTAAAAGGATTTTCAAACAATTTTTCAAACATTTTGTAAAAAATATTTGCACTTGATTTATTAACCAGTAAGCATAAAAATAATTTGAGGAATAATCACATCTTTTTAATAACATTTTTAATGAATTTTAGAAGTATAATTAGCCGTAGGTATTAGTAAAAATACGAAAGTACGAGTTATGGCTAAAGTATATACGGAGTATATACGACCCCCCTATACTTAGCTTGAGCTATGTCCTCATAGATCGGATAGAAAAGAGAAGACATAACTCGTACTGAGTATAGAAAAAGTCTAAAGAATAAATGAATAAGCGATGAATGATTAAACAAATGAGAAGTCGACCGTCCCCCATACTTAGGATCAAATAATCCTAAGTATAGCAGACTGTACTAAGCAGGGAGGGTCAGAGGGTGGGAATGAACAGATCGTACTCATATTGTCTTCCCCTATACTTAGGGTAAGAATACCCCTAAGTATAGACAAGAAGAGGAGATAATGGAGAGGATAAAAGAATGGAAGCACTCGTGGTGCACACCCCCCTATACTTAGGACAAAGTACGTCTCATGTATAGAAGACTGACACAAAGAGGCAGCACCTTTTCAGTATATAAAGAAGATAGAAGAGGAAAAGAAGAGAAGAGAATACACAGATCTCAGCTCAGTGTGTGCAACCCCCCTATACTTTGGACAAAGTACGTCCTAAGTATAGCAAAATCATAAGATGACAATGGGGTGGCAAGACATACGGAAGAAAGAATGAATGATATGGACAAATGGATATACAATGGGAGATAGAAGTGATATCATGTATGAAATGCAGATGATGTGAGTCAAAGAGCACATCTCATACCAAATGAATGGGGGCAACGTCAACGGTCGGTGGATCATGATCAAGATATAATTCAAGCGTTGACCGTTAATGCGAAAGGTAGCGGAGGATGACAACTCGGATATATCAATACTACCATTGTCATGAACCTTCCTGACCACATACGGTCCTTTCCACTTACTCAGTAATTTCCCTCGAAATAATTTCAGCCTAGAATCAAACAACCTTACGCGCTGATCGGGCACAAACTTTTATGGTTCATATGAGATTCCTGTCATGTCTTCACTTTTTCCTTATATAATGTAGGCTGCTAGAAAAGGTGTATCTCTCAATTCCTCCAGGATTGCCACTCTACTTTCCTCTGTTCTCCTATACTCTCGGGATCCCATAATAACTCAGTGACTGCTCATAGTGACTTGTGCTTGATCTCCACTGGCAGATGGCATGGCTTGCCATAGACGAGACGAAAGGGAGATGTCCCTAATGGTGTCGTGAAGGAAGTCCGGATAGGACCACAAGACCGAGTCCAAAAGCTGTGACCATCCTTTCGGTCTGGGCGGACAACCTTCTGTAAGATAGTCTTGATCTCCCTGTTCGATACTTCAACAAGACCATTAGTCTGAGGCTGATATGGAGTGGCAACATGATGGTAAATGCTGGAACTCATCTGTAAGGGCCCTAACCTTGTCATTAATGAAGTGAGACCCCCCGTCTGAAATCAGAACACTAGGTACCCTGAACCGTGAAATGATATTTTTCCTCAAAAAGAGACAAATGGTCTTAGCATCTACGACTCGGGTGGGGATGGCCTCAACCCAATGGCCCACATAATCCACAGCAAGAAAAATGTACTCAAACCACTGACTCTTAAGAAATGGGCCCATGAAATCAATCCCCCAAGCATCAAAAACCTCACAAAAGTGAATGGGCTGTATGGGCATCATGTCTCTCTGTCCTCAAGTGCCCATCTTTTGACAGTCAGTACATCTCTTCACGAATTCATTGGAATCCTTGAAGAGAGTAGGCCACCAAAGGCCGGATTGAAGCACCTTCTGTGTTGTCCGTCTCCCAGAATGATGTACTCCTGCGTCAAGCTTGTGGCAGTAGGTGAGGACGCTATGCTGCTCATCTTGAAGAATGCACCTCCTCCAGATGTTATCCCCTCCTTCATGATAAAGGACGGGATCCTCCCAATGATAAAGTTGGCCTTCGCAAGGAAGGTCTCAAGTTTCTGCCTGGGCCAACCTTGTGGAACCGTCTTGGCGACAAGATAGTTCACAATGTCAGTGTACCACCGGAGCGAGGTGGTAGCCAAGATCACCTCATCTGGAAATGTCTATGTAATAGGTGCACTGGGCTCAGATTCCTCAAGGTTCTCTAAGCGGGAGAGGTGATCCGCCACCACATTCTTAACTCCAGGTTTATCCCTTAATCTCAATGTCAAACTCCTAGAGAAGAAGGATCCATCTGGTAAGGCGAGCTTTGGCATCCTTCTTGGCCATGGGATACCGAATAACGGTATGATCTGTAAAGATAGTCACTCTACATCCAAGAATATATGATCTGTACTTATCCAAAGCAAAGACTACAGCTAGCATTTCCTTCTTTGTCACGTGTAATTCTGTTGAGAGGCATCCAAAGTTCGGCTAGCGTAGTGAATGGCATACGTCAATCCATCCTCCTCTATCCAAGCACAGCCCCTACGGCAAAATCAGAAGCATCTGTCATTGATCTCGAATGGGAGAGACCAATCAGGTGCTGAAGGACGGAGCCGTGACAACCATACTCTTGAGAGTCTCGAAAGACGCAAGACACTTATCATCTACAAAGAACTCGGTGTCTTTCATCAGCAAATCCGTGAGAGGTCGGGCAATACGACTGAAGTACTGAATGAACCGTCGGTAGAAACTGACATGCCCCAGAAAAGACCGCAATTGACGCAGATTGGACGGTGGATTGAGTTTTCTAATGATATCCACCTTAGACGGATTAACCCATGCCCCTGTTGAGATGATATGGCCAAGGACCGTCCCTTGAGTCACCATGAAGTGACTCTTCTCCCAAGACAAGACAAGGTTGACCTCTATGCAGCATTGAAGCGCACGGTCTAGGCAGTCAAGACAAGCATCAAAACCCATCACCATAGACCGAGAAGTCATCCATGAAGACTCTAAACAGTCACCCACCATGTCCGAGAAAATGGACAATATGAACCTTTGGAATGTCGCTGGAGCGTTACATAGATCAAAGGGCATCCGTCTGAAAGCATAAGTCTCAAATTGACAGGTGAATGTCGTTTTTGTCACGGTCTTCGGGAACAATGGCCACTTGATTATATCTGGAGTACCCGTCAAGAAAATAATAGTGACTCTTCCCAGCTAGCCTCTCAATAATCTGATCAATAAATGGCAGCGGGGAAATTATCCTTCTTGGTGGCCTCACTCAATCGTCTGTAGTCCACACAGATCCTCCCAAGAAGTTGGTACCCGGGTAGCTATCGCCTCTCCAGACTCGATTACAACTGTAGTGATACCTGTCTTCTTGGGTAGCACATGTAATGGACTAACCACTTGGAGTCGGAGATGGGGTAGATGAAATCGACGCTCCACCACTTTGATATTTCCTTCATGACCACATCTCGGAGATTCGGGTTTAGCCGGTCGCTGGAACTCACGCGATGGCTTAGCGTCCTCTTCAAGATAGATGTGGTAGGAGCACAGAGCTGGACTTATCCCCTAGAGATCAGATATACTCCATCCATTCGCCTTGCGATTTCTTTCAAGAACCTCCATCAGACAAAATCTTGTTCTCCAGTCAAATCTGGTGAGATAATGACTGGGTGCATATCTAGCTCACCCGTAAGGAATCTGTACTTCAACGACTGTGGCAAGGACTTCATTTTGGACAACTAGGAGGTAGCGGATCTGGATTCTGATATGTCTGTGTGAAGACCACCAGGTCTGCATGAGAGAACTCTCGCTGCGCATGAAAATCTGACGAAGGGAACCCTGCTAAATCATCTATGAACTGTACCTGCTCGCACTCCATCCTAGCTGTCGGCTCAGAAGGAATCAGACATGGCAAGTAGTCATCAAAGTCATCCCAATCAAGGTCTAAATCCGAGGGATCTGAAGTAGAAGAACAAGAATGAAATTCTGCTTCACCACTCATCCCAGCACTGTGGGCCTCAAATGTGTCCTCTGCCAGGGATATGGCTCTCCAAACTCTCGACTGCCATGAGCTGTAAGTATGCTAAATCTGCGGGCAAGGCAAGGGCTTGTGCTATGGAATCTGTCCAAATGGATTCATCATCTGTCATCACAAAATCACACTCCTGGGTGACATCTCGCTCAGCCTCTGTCATCTGCTTGGTATCATTGGACTGCTCTGAGCATGCTTATTCCCTCACTCTGGTCTCGTTGATCGTCTCTATTTGTATACTTTCGCCCTCTACGTGAAAGTACACCTTCCCACAATCATGGTCGGTCACCGCCTTGGCAGTGGCCAAGAATGGACATCCAAGTATGATGGAGGCATCTGTTACCGACTCAGGGATCTCCATGTTCAATACAACAAAGTCCACGGGGAATTTCAAACCCTGAATGGTAATGACCACGTCTCTCAAAAATCCCTTCGGCCTCTTAATCGATCGATCAGCAAACTGAAGGACTGTCTTGCTCCGAAGAAGAGGATCAAACTCGAATCGGTTGAGTAAGGTTGCTGGAAGGAGGTTGATAGAAGAGCTGCTGTCTAATAGAGTACAGTCGAACTACTGCTCCTGAATCTCGCATCTGACATAGGGAGCTCCTGAATCAGTTCTCCTGGATGGCAATCTGTTATGAAATGGCAAAGCAAGTGGAGCGGGTGAGCACATGGATCTCATCTCTGTGGTTCCTCCTCTTCTCCGCACTGTAGTCTTCTCTCTCAAATTCTTTTGGAAGAGGGAGATGTGCTCAAGCGCCTCTTATATATTCAGCCTGGATTCTGAAATCTATCAATCATCTGGTTGCTGAACTCTAACTGGTGAGTCTTTTTAGGATTTTCTCTTTTATTCCCTTCGTCAAGTGGAGTGCTTGAGGGAAGGGGATGGTAGGGGACTCCTCAGATGGAGGACTAGGAATAGGTCCACGTGCTTGTGAAGGAATGGAATCTATACAATGATCATCATGCAACACATATGGACTCGAAGTGATACAGAAACCTTTCCTTTATTCATATTTTTGTTCTTTTTCTTGTTACCACAGTCCCGAGATACAAAAGGTGGCAACACAATAGGTGGGAGCTCAACAAAAGTAGAAGTGGTGGCCTCAGCACCACCCACGGCATCTGACTTCACGACATCAACACCGCGCTCTGGCATATCATCAAAAATGGTGGCATCAACACTACCGTCTGCTTTTGGATCATCAAAAAAAATGGTGGCCTCAGCACCACTGCCTATGTCTGGAATCACGATGGCCTCAACACCATCATCTGGATCTGCAATCCTTGGTGGCATCAGCACCACCGTTATCAACATCCTTAGCGACATCAGTACTCTACTCCTCATCTGGCGCTCCTGGTTCATCGTGTGGCTGTCGCTCATATGAGGCACCGTCGGTTGGCATCCTATCGCCTCCTAGTAGTCACAAAATCAGCATCACAAAAAATACATGTCATCCAAAAAGTGACTAGGAGTGCTATCTTCTGAATACTGTACCTGCTCAGATTTCCTCTCCAAATTGTTCGGATTAGGCTCAATTTGTGCTGGTATGGCGGACATGCCCTTGATGATATCCCTCATCTCCTGCCAGAACTCATCCATTTCCCGCCGGAAGGATGCGTGATGTTCGGAAAGCAAGCGGGCGAGGTCATCAAGTGCTGGATTCTCGAAGGCTGGTGCTTGAGAACCAGAAGTGTTCCCCTGCTGGAAATGAGGCTGTTGCTGGTGAGAGTAATGATGGGATGGCTGGGAGTATGTCTGGTGAGGCTGTTGACGCTGCCTCCACTGCTGTCCCTGATAGGCGGGACTAGGACCCGCTGGCATTGCTGGTGGGCATACTGGGGCTACTTCTGATGTTGGCTGCTCTGACTTCCCTGAGCGGGAGACTGCTGTTGGAGGAGGTGACTCCGGTGGGTCCAGCGGAATCTGAGGTGATCACGCCGTATCCCGACTTGTTGTGGGTACCGGTCGTACCTTATCCATTGACTTCCATCAATGGCTCCTGCTCAAAGGATGGTGGAGGTAGAGCTACCAGTGGCCGATCCGGCTGATAGACACCATCTAAGTGTCCTGAGATGGTGGCTGCGACAGGTTAGTACTGTAGCTGTTGGACCAGCTCTGTTCGTATATGGTGAGCCTGGCAGTGAGAGGCAGAGGGCTGAATGGAGATGATAATGTTGGCATCAGTACGGGATCTGGGGGGCTGCGCGGACGTCTGTGCTTCCTGAATACACAAGATCTGTGTCTTCAGTCACTCATAGTCTTCGTCAACTGGTCCATCTGGGCCAACCCTGACTCTGCTTCTTCTCGAAGATCTTTGATGCGTCTAACTTTTCGTTAGTAATCCCCATGTCAGCTGTTGCGGATTCGGCTTGGGTTGCGACTGCTGATGGAGTGTGGGGACCGACATCGATGCGGGGGATCCTCTGAAATGATCTTGCTCCTTGGGTGGGCTTATGCTGTGTGTAGACTCGGGCTTCGGTCATGACTATAGAGTTCTCTGCCATTCCTTCATAGATGGCCCAAACGTCATCTTCACCCTTGGAAAATTAGGACCCACCACAAGAGGCATTTACAAGCCCCTACAGCTCCGGTGTCAGCCCAAAAAAGAAACTCTGAACCAAGTTGGGCTTCGATATGTCATGATGTGGACACCGGTCAATGAGCTCTCTAAAGCGATACCAAGCCTCATGGAATTGTTCATTCGGGACCATTGTGAAGTTACTGATCATAGCTCATGCTGCGTTCGTCCGTCTGAGAGGATAATACTTATTTAAGTATGCAGTTCGGAGTTGTGCCCAGGATGTTGACGTACCTCCCAAGGTATTTCAGCCAGTAGGCTGCTCTGTCAGTTAAAGAGAATGGGAAGGCAATCATCTTGATTGTGTTCTGACATGAACAGTGCTGCAAATCATCTCAAACTCTTGTAGATGGAGATGAGGCTCCTTGGTGGCTAGCCCATGAAACTTGGGCAATAACTGAATGGTCTGCGGGCGAAGCTCGAAGTTCCCGACAATGGGAGGAAGCTAAATCCACCGGTGAGTGAGGGTTGCCGCTGGGTTGTGCAACTGCCTCATGGTCATCGACGGCGACCTCTCCTGGTTAGGTTCTCCTCATCCGCCTTCCTGCTTGGGGTATGTCTCCACCACCGCCCTCAGGTCTATCATCTCTGCCTTCTCGCATCTGCGCCAGCGCTCTCATGATGTCACCCATGAAGACTCCCTGGTCTCTGATCTGTCTCTGGTCTTTAGGGAGGCTAACAGTGAATTGTTGATGGCAACTTGATCATATATAAACGGAGGGTCTTCCTGCTCATCTGGGTGTTCTTCTCTGTCGGCCATTTCTTGGTTCTCTGAAAAGGCAAAAGAACCCCATATCAGGTGCCGTCAAATGCTCTGAACTGTGTGCTACACTAAATTCTGACACTACTTGACTGATGGGAGAAGAAGGATGATCGAGGGGGAACATGGAGGAAGAAAACTCAGGCTCAAAGAGTGGGTATGGACTCCCCGAAGCCGACCTAGATGAATAAGAAGGAGTGCTCGATAGCGGTGCCACCAGAGGTGGCCTAAGGGATCTCCTTCCCATCATTTTTATCTGGAAAAAAGGGCAGATGAGATCTGGATTGCAAACAGGATGTGAAAACAAACCCCCAATTCACCTACACAACTCTAAGATGGTGACCTGAAGGTTCGGTCTTTTATCTTATCAACTTTTATTATGGTGATCAGTCAATCTATCAGAGCGATTAAGCGAGCTGTTGGGAACCAACTCTCCTTGCCAACTGTCCAATCCTAAATGAGATCTTTCCCAACCAGTAGGAGTTACGGACCGTTTACCGGCTACCCGATCAATCCCATCTGCTAAGGATGTCGCGGTTCGCTTTACCGGTTACCAAAGAGATCCTCACTGGAGAACGACTCACCAAGACTAGTAGTCGACCAAGATTTCGGGTGTGGCTCTAGCCTAGTGTGCAGGTCACTCTCTCGCTACAGATAAATCAAACAATGAGGGGGTTACTCTCCCCAAAACAAAATTTTTGGTGGGATGAGTTTTATGGTCAAGTTTGCGTTAGCAGTCCCAATTTTATGGTTTTCACTTTTTAGGTTTTTTTTTGAATAAAGACAATGTCTAACGAATTTTCCAATCTCATGATTATTTGAAGTCCAATAAAACGGGGGAGGAAGTAGGAAAAGCCGATGAACGATCAAACACAATGATGCATGAAGAGATAGAAATGCATACCTTGTTCCAGTACTCTACATGTAGGGTGATCCACACATAAATTAAAAGACAGGAACAAAACTACCGATATGATGCATGAAGAAAATCGTCCCTATATGAGCAACTTCAATTAATCGTGAAGAACAGATAGCTAAGACTCGGAAGAGAGACTAGAGTCCGATCTTTGGAGCCGATCGGTGTCCACCACAATGGATCCTGCACGCATTGTATACGACCCCTCCCGACACATGGTCTCTAGTCCAAGTCAATAGCTTTTTCAGTTGATTTTTAGCTAAGTCCAATTACGATCTATAGGCACACGAAAGATATTAGGTGTTTGGCCTTAGCTATTTACGTCACAAAAAACTCCTAGATTAGGGGCTAAATCCGCGTGAAACAAACAAGTAATAAAGGCGACAAAAATGCGAGAAAAATAGCGAAAAACCGACGAGGCCCCCAAAGAAACAATCCCTTGGGCACTGGACCTCGTGAGATGTCGAAGTGTCTGAATGTCCTGTTTAGGTTACAAACTTGGAGTCACTCTCTCACAAATAATTACAAGAATATAGACAGAAAAATAAACTAGATCTAATCTACAAAAACTCTAAGTCTTCTTTGTGCGGGCCATAGCCGGCTTCATGTGGGTGCTCAAGCGTCAATGAAAACATGCCTCCCTCGATCCGCGGTACCTCGCACAAAGACAACAAAGAAAGTGGTCAGATAGCTCAACAATCTAATTCAAATAAAGGGAAATGAATGAAGCACTAATAGTAAACACATAATCACATCACTCACAAAATAATGATCTATGCGTTGTTACTCTCCGGCAACGGTGCCATTTGATTAACCTGAAAATACGAGGGTCTAAATGTCTCACACAAGGCGGAAACAAAGTCACTGCGACGACCCTCAGTAAATCCCGATTAATCAACAATTAACCCACAATATCAATCAACAATGAAAAGCAAATGTGGAGTTAAAATTTATTATAACTCTACAATAAGTGTGTATAGCACAAGTATGTGTAGAGTGTCGAACTCAGGGAGCACACAAGATAGATCAAGGCAATCAAGCTCACAATGTGAAGGTGATGATTTGTCTACCAATGCTATTTTTGTGGGTTTTAATTTTGTAATTCTTATTTGATTTTCGATTTTTATATTTTATATTTTGTTTTTTTAATTTAAAAGTTTTGTATTTTCTTTTTATATTTTAATTTTTTAAATAAATATAGAAAACTATGTAGAATATATAATACAAGAGAGATACGAAAAGATCAAAATGGGGGAAATACTCAAAATATAGCAAATAAAGTGTTTTTGGCCATTTATATTTTTCTAATGTTTTTGTGATTTTTCTAGATATTTCCTAATTTTTTGGTATTTTTAAAGGTAAAATATTAGAAATCAGTAAACTAAGTTGCTGGTCGAAATGAAAATGAGGATGAAAAATACCCAACAGTGTCCAAAATTCCTAAAATTAATTTTAGCATGAAGATAGAAAAATAACGAAAATTCAGGAACTGAAATTTATTTTTAGGATTTTTGTAGAATTTTTAAAATTTTTATGAAGAATTTAGGGGTTTTGCAATTTTTAGGTGTTTTCTTTTGAATTTTTTAATGATTTTTTGCCTAGAGCTAATACACATAGAAACACGCAAAATATATTTTTTTTGGAATTTTTCAAAAAATTTTATAATTTTTATGTATTTTTTGATGAAAATAATGTTGAAAATGCATGTTTTTGAATTTTTATAAATAATAAAATGTGATAAATATGCAAAATAAAAACGTGGCATTGAAGATCAAAGCAACAAACAGTTATAGTATTTTTTGGGTTTTTTGTAATTTTATAAATGCATGAAATAAATACTAGAAACAAAGAGAAAAATCATTCCTAGCAAGGGTATTATCGTAAATAGTCAAGAGTTAAAGGGCCCATATGCAATTTTGCCACGGAAATATAACGCAATAATTATCTTTCTGGACTAAAATGAAATAGACATAGTCACAGGCCCTTCCCTGCAAAATGTCCAAGCCTGCACGTGACGCGCACGTGCTCGACGGGGACCTACTTGTAATTTCCAAAAAACAATGGGGGCTTAATTGCAAATACACCAAAAAGTTAACACTATTTTAAAATGTTCTGGAACTGCAACAAAATAAAGAAACCCTATGGGGGTCCTTGCAAAATGTCCACGCACCCCACATGCGCAAGTCACGTACGGTGACGTGTACAAGGACCTCTTTGCAAATAAGAAAACTTAGGGGCTTAATCATAAATGTTACAAAAATTTTAAGCAGCAGAGGAAAGATTTTGTTTTATTTAATAAACTCAAAAATAGTGAGGGTGAATGCGCAAAATATACACGCCTAAGCAGATACGACGGCGGTTACTCCTTCACTTGCCACGTGTCGCAGATCTGATGGCAGATACCCCTTCGCGATCGACGACTGCGATTAGACTGTTGATGCAGATCTGACGGTGTCGGTGGCTCTCGATCCAAATGGCTGCTGCTTTCCTGGGCGACTTCCCTTGATCGGACGGCAGGGAGGCGAAGACGAAGAACAGGGAAGAGCTCGCAGCGAAGCAAGTTTTCCCGACCTTGATCTCAACCCTCAGACCTTCGTTGACACTCCAAAATGGCCGGAGACGCACCTGGACGGATCCCCTATTGATTGGGAGCTCCAAAACACCTCGACGACGGCCGAGGCTCTCCAGCAAGGTCGAAGGAGCACGACGGCTCCAGGTACTTCCGGTGAGGTGCAAAATGAGCCCCCAGGCTCCTTTGTCATTCCTGATCCTACAAAAAGAGACTCTGGGCCAAAGGCAAACTGTCTCATCCCGGTTAGCGGAGCGGCGAAGAGCGTGGTGGTGGAGATGAAGCTCACCGGAACGGATCTCCGGCGATCTGCGAGCGGACGTGATACACGCAACTATAGGCTAATCTATGGGAGACTAAAGGTTCTAGGAACTAAGGCAAAGCTAATAAAGCAAAAAAGAATAAAGAGACGACCTCGACTGGCTAGGAAACCAAGAGGGGGGTGTACCTCGACGGCGACCAAGTGCTGGAGGTGGTGGAACGTCCTTGACGCGTCCTCGACTCGCCTAACGCGTGGGAGATGGAGTTGTCACCTCTGCCCCATCGTAGAGCACGAAAGGGAGGAAGAAAACAGGTCGAATGGGTTTCAAAGATCAATGGAGGTTTTGGGTTATTTGAATGGTTGACGACATGGCTCCAAGAATCGAGAGATTGGCATCGATTCAAGTGATCCATGCCCCTAGAAAAGCTATAGGCCATGTATCTTTGATCTATGGGGAGAAAAATTACATAAGGCTTCGACATCAATAGATGAAAGATACGACCTCAAAAATCTGCAAAGATGGGTCAAAAACGAGGTTTGACAACAAGGCAGAGGGGGAGTCAGACAGTTGACCCGCGGTCAACTGTCAGAGCACCTGGTTGGTCCACGTGGACCAACCAGGGAAATCCTCCTGAAAATTATTAAAAAAATCATTTTAAATTAGTAAATGAATTTATTATATTTAGGTTATAAAATAAAAAAATGTTTATTATGTTATAAGTTCTTTTATTATGATTTTTATTTATTTTTAAAGGTCTAAAAATACAAGTTACCATTTATAGGCTATATAGGTATACATATCTATATATTTTAATATTTTATTTTTATTTTGTGTATGTAATTTTATTTTATTTTGTTGATTATTTTATAAATTTATAACTCATTTTATGCACTTAAATATATTTTATTTTATTTTTATGATGTATTTGTACAAGTAAATAAATAGAAGTAGTATTTATATAGGTATAAGTATAGGTAATTCATCTAGGTATTGAATACAAGTATTTCATTTCTATGTTTTCTTTGTATTTTTATTCCTTTTTAATACACACATATATTATAAATAATATTTACAAAATTATAAAAATAAAAAATATAAAAATAATGAATAATAGTAGAATGAATATTTTAATATGTATAAGTATACAAGTGGGGTCCAAAACTCAACTTTCAAACCATAAATCCGAAAAATACGAAACCACCTTCATTAAATAGCTTATTTAAAATTATATACAATTAAAGGCTAGTTTGATACATTTCGAGTTTTTTTAGAGATACGAGTCTGGGAAGTTGGGATTCTGGAAACTTATTCAGATCATAACTTTATATATGTATATTATTTTTATGTGAAATTAATTTTGCATTTTCTTTATTTAATTATCTACAACCTTCATTTACGAAGTTTCTTTATTTGAGGTATAAAAAGTGGAGCCAAAAATAGGTCCAAAAATGAATAAAGAAAGAATTAAATAAAAGGAATTTTATTGGTATTCTGGCCCTTATCTCCCCCTACTTTATTCCTTGTCGACCTATTCATCTAGATGCCTAGGTCTCGGGATTTCGGATCATAAAATATTTACAATATTTTATTCTTTTTCTTTTCTTTTCTTTATTCTATAATTTTGGTGTTAAAAACCATATTTTATACATTTTTTATACACACCTGCATGAATGTTAAGATGCACTAATTAAGGGTATTTACATGCATTTGCCAGGGTTTTTGAGGCCAAAATGACAGAATAAAGACGATGAAATGTGGATTCATCAGGTTACAATACATCTTATAAGACCCCATCGGACACATCCTTATTTAGAATGGTATTTGAAAAACCATGTCATTTGCCCGCAGAATTAGTACTAATTTAGAATGGACAATCAAAAAGATTAACTTGATTGTCACCAAGGAAAGAAGAATAAAGATATGGATTTAAATGAGCTTTCAGAAATCAAAAACTATACATATGAGAACAACACAATCTAAAAGGACATAGTAAAGAAATGACATGATAAGCGATTTAGAAACTAAGAACTTCGTCCTCGAGCAGATAGTGTGGTTGTTTAATGTAAGGTTGAAGATTTTATAAGACAAGGTGAAATCAAAATGGATGGAACCTTTGTTAGGGAAGTACACAATAACGACAGATTCACAATTTATGAGACAACATATAGTAAAAACACTTCCCTAGTCAATGGATAGCTGCTTATGCACTTCGTCGAATTACATGATCAATTTGTATAGGTTGAGTAGATCTCCTTCACACAGGGTACAAAATCAGAAAAAAGACTCCCTAATCTACTCAGTCCTCCACTTATGAGTACTCGATCATACTTAGGTTGACCTGAGCCTAAGTATAGGATGACCGATATCATTGCAATAAATCATTTCTATTCTTTCCTTCTCACCCTTGACCACCCCAGTTTTGCTCTTCTAACTATATTTAAGCCCTCAAAAACCTAAGTATAGGGTGTGAGTCGACTTCTTTTTCTTGTCACTCAACTATGTTTCATACGAGATATGTCTTCATTTCACTTTGTGACGTGAGTACATATCACAAGCTAAGTATTGTGGGTGTATATACTCTATAATTTATCCATAGCTCGTACTTTAGTTGTTTCACATCAAAAATCGAGTATGGGTATAAATGGTGTATATTATGTATACTATACAAAAATTCTTTGTGTAAATAAAATATGTTTTCAAACTTTTTATATAAGGTGTGTTAAAAAAGGAAAACAAGAAAAAAAAACTAATTAACTTAAATTTTTACCCCTGACATTTTCTATTTCACTCTAGACTTGACGATAAAGAAACTCAAGTTTTTAAGTTCCTTTGATTCATAGTTAACTAATCTTAGTCATTAGGATTTGATACTTAATAATCCACACGTTCCTAGTTTGAAAGATATGAGCACTATATGGCACTCTCAATCTCCACCTTTTAATTATATGATGAGCACATCACCTGCACAACTACATGATTGATGAGATAAGTTGAGATTTCACTTGAGGGGCTGGAACTTGAGATTAAAGTCTAGACATGATTTTATGATACTCGAGGATGGGATAAAATCGATGAAGGCTTCATGAAACCTGAGTGTCGACAAACTCGAGCCAGTGTGTGAACTTGTTCTCATGCTATCTTTTGATATTGACCTGTGTGCAAGGGTGGAATGAAACTAAAATAATTGTTGATCAGTGTGTGCCAACCTGGTAAAAGTAGTGGAGCTGGCCTACAAGAAAGTGTGAATAATAGCTCTCAGTTACAAGTCAATCTCAAAGAGCTTCAATAAATGGTGAGCGCTCCGAATCATTCAAAGTTTCCACTTGGACCAAAGCTAATTAGGACCAATGAGTCATTCTAGTACCTCAAAAAGGGCTCTACAGCGTAAGAAATACAAATCTAGGTGTAAGTATATTAGATACTTAAAGAAAACACACCACGGTGTACTCCTAGGAAAACAAGTACATACGACTCAAAATCTCTAATAGACACACTAATCAACAATCAAAAATACATGTGTTGAGTAATAAGACACTCGATAGGATCCTTATTCGAATGTATGGAAGAGAGGAAAATATACAAAACTATGCCCTCCATCATCCGTCCTGTCATATACAATTTCAATTCTGACAAACCACTTAGACGGTAGATTGAATGCTTGAACTAATTTAATCTTTAATATTAAGGATTGGGTCTTGAGGAGAGTCTTTTGGATTAGGACTTTGAGTGAAATTTCGGCTTGACTCTCATGACTACAGTATGCACTGTGTCATATCTCTTATGCTATATGTATGAATAGGAAGTATGACAAATAGAGAATTTGGATTACTTTTGACTAGAAATTGGTTCAACTTAAAATTTTAGCACTACTAAAACCTAGGTTCTTAATGAGACAAGTCTTGAATTTTGCACATGCACAGTCAGTGATTCAACCTTCTAACACCTAAAATTTGTTCAGGGACAAGCAAAGATCTAAGTATATGGGTGTGATGAATTCATGATCCATCTACTCTATCTGGTTGTTTTAGCAAACTCTCCTTAATAATTTACTAGTTAAACTCTCTAAAATCAATTATTAGTAATAACTAATAGTGTTGAAATTAAGGTTAAGATATTAATTAAATAACCTTGTTTTTATCCAGTTTGAACCTATTATTTTATGTACAAAAATTATTTATTTAAACCTAATTCTTTCTCTATAACTAAGTTGGTATAAAAAAATAACATACCTAAAAATCAAAAACATAAAAGAAAACATATAATTCTAACGTTATTTATTTTATACATATTTTATATTTGTCTTTTTTATTCTATAGTTTCCTAACTTATAAAAAATCCATAAAAATTAGACTAATTATGTATATATTGTGTATATATATTAATCTACAAATTAAAATCATATTAAAATTTGAAAAAATTACAAAATGATTAAATATGACATTTTGTTATCTATAGAGTACATCTCAAAATACGTTTTGTACAAATGATCTCATTTCATCATGGATCCTTTACAAAAGTTGTAGATCTCACCGAATGAGCAACTCTTTTATTGATCACTTATTTATTTGACTTCATTTATGTCTGATTTTTATTTGATTTTTTTCCTTTTTTTTATTTTTTTATATTTTATTTTATTTTATTTTTACTTAATCCTTAATTTTATTTTTATTTTAATACTATTTTAATTTTTATTAATTTCATTAACTTTATTTATTTTCATTTTCCCTTTTTGTTCATTTATTTCTCTCTCACTCATTCTCCTTCTTCTCCCTTCCCTCTCTCTTCCTAACCTCTCTCTCTATAGACCTCATCAGGTCACGTGCACGACACATGAACTTAACTCTCTCCCTCCTCACCCTCCCCTCAACCCTCTCTCCATGTCTCGTGCTATGCATGTGACCTCTTCCTCCTCTCCCCAGCCGATCGCCCTCTACCTTTGTCTGATCGTCGCCTGCCACTTTACCTTATTTTTTGCAGTTGTTGCACCCTCACCATAAACCTGCATGTAATGGAGACCTCCATAACTACCTCCATGAAGTCGATGCCTTCATCCTCGTCTCCGCTCATCTTCCCCTCCTCCTTAATAAATACTCGATTAAACCCTTCCATTCATCCCATCCACCATCTTCATAGCTTCTTCCTCCTCTAGTTCTTGTAGATATGCCCCAGGTGACTGCAGTGAGAGAACCTCTATCGAGAGTCAACGAGGGGAGGCCTGGTGAGATCATTGGCATGTCATCAACTGAGTAGTAGCTCTAAGTAGTTGTGGAGCTGAGAGCCTTCTCCCTTCGCCAAGCTCTTTCAGTAAACTCCATGAGCCTTACCTCCTCCATATAGGTGACCTTTAGGTGATTGATGAATACTCATTGATCACGCTTTATTCTTTTATTTTAGCTATTTATCTTGACAAAATACCATGCATATTGTTGTAAATACAATAAGTTACCAAAAGGCATGCATTTGTTAATATTCAATAATTAGCATGTATTTGTGCAAAAATAAAAGAATAAAGAAATAAAGAAAAAGAAGGAAATATTTAGAATAAATATTGAGTGACCAAATCCCAAGAGAGGGCCCAATACGGGCCTGATCGCCAAATAAAGTAAGTAGAGAGAGATAGGGCCATTCATTCTTGTATATATTCCTTCTTTATGTACACATTTTATTTTCACAAAAATAAAAATAAAAAAGTGTTTCTATTATCTTGTATATATCTCTAAAAATAAAATGAAAATAAGAAAAATAAAATTAAAATAAAAACAAAATAAATTCTCTCTCTCCATATTGTACATACCTTGTATATAGGTATATATCACTATTTATTTCACCCTTGTAAATAAATAATAAAAAAAATAAAAATTATTTTATACTCCAAATTTTATGTTGTAAATAAATAAAATGAAAAATTAAAGAATTTGTAAAAAAATTAAAAATTTAAAAATAAAAATATAAAATACATTGGTATTTTATACCTGTATATAATAAACTATAATGTATATACAATAATTTCTTTTTCATAAAAATAAATAAAAATCACTAAAAAATAGTTTGAAAATAAATAAACATTTTTCATTTTGTAAATATTTTAAAATAAAATCATTTTTTATTTTTAATTTATTTTCTAAATATTTTTGACTGGGGAATATTTTGATTGATCCACGGGGGATTGTTGACCCCCGGTACACTTCCCCCTCCGGACCCTTCCTCGCGGATCTGTTCCGTATGCCCGACTTCTCCCAATTTTTTGGAATGGATCCGATGCCCATTCGCCCCAATTTTTGTGCCAGATTCTTCCCCATGGATCAGCCACCCCTGCGGATCCCTAGGGGGTGGCGGATCTACCTTGGTTCGCGTGCCTGTGCTCGTTCTTCATCGCTTCCTGGGAAGTACTATAAAGCCTTCATCTCGATTCCCAGCTCGGTAGCTCACGTTGCAATCCCTCATTCAACCCTAACGATCTTCCCCTCGGTAACAACGACCGGAAGCACCCCTTGGTGGCTGGATTGAGTGGCTGCAATCATTGCTCAAGGCACGTGGCCAGAGTACCGCCACGTTCGAGCCTCCCCTCCCGCCGCAGCGTAGTCGAGGCGACGACCAACATCGTCGCATCCTCATGGAGCTTAGGATCAATTTCAGATCATCAGGTATACCTCTATTTGACCCTAGTTCCATTTATCGTCAAATCCTTCATCGGACCTCCTACGGCTCCGACCCAGTGGTCGGAGCTCCATCGACCACCCTCATCCGCTCCGATAGACTCCCCCGCTCATCGTCGTCATCCTTCCACCGCTTGATCATCCCGATCTTGGCTATCCGAGCCAAGATTGGGCTAGGTTCCCTCCACTGCATTTGCCGGAACCTTCCTCCGCCTCCCACCGTCGCTTCCCTTCGTGTTTCATCAAATAACCCTCGTCGGGGCAAGCCTCTGAGCAGTAGCTTTCATCTGCAGGTCAAAGAGTGCCTGATTTCTCCCCATCTCGCATCTCACCCACCTCACCGGAGCTATCCCAGGTCGTACCCCCCTTCCCAGAGATCTGATCGGTGGATGCTCCATCCGCCACTGCCAACCAACGCGGAGGGGCATCACGAGTCGATCCCTCCCTCCTGATCATTCATCGGACGCACGGAGCACCCCCAGTCCTCCAACGAACTTCGCCATGGAGGAGTTCTTCCAGCACTTCCTTCAGCCGTCGGATCTCGCATCCTCCCCAGTTAGGATCTGGACCGTCCACTGCCTGCTCCTATCAGGCCGTTAGATATCAGATCTAACGACCACGTATGCCCCATGTTCGCCATCTTGTCAGAGCCGTTGGATGCGCCAGCCGTCTTCGTCAGGACCGCTCGTTGCCAGCCACTCACCGCCCGCCACCTGGCCCCCCACGTGACCCGCACGAGCAGCTGGGGTAATTTGTGCTTTCTTCCCTGCAGTTTCTTTGTGTTCTTATTTAGTCTGTTAAATAAATAGTACACTGTGGACTATTTGCATTCGAGCCCCTTTTATTTTCAGTATTTGCACTTTGGTCCTGTTTGTATGGGTGCACGTACATAGACACATGCTTTTGTTGACATTTGCATATCTTACCCTGCAATTAATGGATGTTATGACTTGAACTTATAGTTTTCATATTTACATCCATGCCCCTGTGAATGCTGAGTTTTGACATGTGCTAAAATTCGTGGGTAAATTATGGGAAGGGTCATATACTTTTGACGCGTGTTGCTATTAAACCTTTGTAACTTCTTTTTCTTGCATATTAGTCCATGTGTGCTGGATGCTTTTGATTGGTTGAATAACATAGCAAACTTATCCCAAATTTCATGAAATTTGGATACATGGCTCTTTCCACCTTGTAAAAATTTCTATGAATTTTTGGGCCCATTTTGTTTTCATTTTCTTTTTTTTAATTCAAAAACGTTGAAATTTTTTCTGTCTATTTTGAAAAATCAACTAAAAATATTAAAAACTCTCTAAAATATCCAATAAAATTAATATGTTTTTGCTTTGTTGCCTTTTTGATTCTGTTCAATTTTTATTTGATTTGGACTTATACAAACTCTACAAATTGAAAAACACTAACAAACTTAGAAAATTCAGTAAAAAATCTTAAAAAATAAAAAATGCAATTTCATTTTTGTAGTTATGGTTTTATTTATAGTTTACAATAAATTTGGTGTTGGAATTTTATAGGCTATTTAGATATTTTTGAATAGCCTTTAGATTCTGGCTGTACAGTAGCTTTTATTTATCACTTTGTTTCATTTTTATAAAATCAACTAAAAATTAGAAAAAATCCAAGAAAAATACCAAAAAACATCTGAATATTTCTAGAATCCAAAAATATTTTTATTTAAATTTTCTGAATGTTTTTGAAGTAGTTAATAATTTTTTGATTGAGGTTGTCTTAGTGTTTTTAGCATTTTTCCTAATATTGAAAAATCCAAAAAAAATAAAAAACATAAAAACTGCCAAAAAACTTGTTTTTGAATCTTGACTATTTCGTAGGATTTTCCATCCCATGCTCTTGTGTTCGACCCTGGTAGCTATACCAGGTAAAATAAAATAGCGAGACCGTTGTTTTTGACCTGATTGTTTGAATACATAATTAGTGGTCTTGATTTTTTCTTGATTGACTTAGTCTCGCGGTTCGGGTCGCAATGACATTATTTACACCTTAACCCGAGTAGCTGAGGCATGTCATCAGTGATCCCCTTTCTCTTTTCCTTCTTCCTCATTCTCCTTCACCTTAGGCCTGCTACAATTTCCACCATCTTCCGCTTGCGCTTCACCCATCTCCCTTGACCCTCAATCGCTCCAGCAGAGCTTGGCCCTTGACGGTCCTCCACATCACCTCCCCCATCTTTGCTATACCTCACCATCACAGGGCAGTGTGGCAGCCTCGTCAACACACCATCACTCTTTGACGCTTTGACTTTGCCACCAATCAGGAGCACCACCCTTTGTACACCTCTGTGCTCGGCTTGACTCCCACTGATCACCTTACCTTCGACCTTACGAAGGTCGGAGCTCCGCTCCCCTTCTCTACTCACCCCCATTGCACTTTACATTGGTCTTGACACACCATTGAGTCCGCTTCGCTTCACCCTGTTGACCGCCTCACCCTCACCATCGCTCCACTTAGACCGGGTTGCTCCTCCGCCGCTGCTAAGAAGCGCCTCTACGTTGAGCTCGAGCAGCCCAACTGCCTCACCCTTCACGCTATTGGATCGGAGGATCCAACATTCTTCGTACCACTACATCACCCCCCCTCCTCCATCCCCAAACCACCCCCACCCCACAGAGCCTCGTCCCTCGCCTTGAGGCTTAGGTCAGTCAAAGCTCCGACTCATCACAACATGGAGGCTCGACTCTCGAGCCTGGTAAAGAATGTGAGGAGCATGTACTAGACATACAAATTGCACCCTTGATCCCTGCCAGTTCCAGTTATTGCAAGAATGGCCCAACCTCCCGATGCACGTGAGCATCACGTGCAAGGGGGAGCTAACTATAATGTACCCTCTGCCTTTTAGAAAATTACAAAAAGCAC
This sequence comes from Ottelia alismoides, assembly GCA_037367405.1. Classification (NCBI taxonomy): domain Eukaryota; kingdom Viridiplantae; phylum Streptophyta; class Magnoliopsida; order Alismatales; family Hydrocharitaceae; genus Ottelia; species Ottelia alismoides. The sequence continues at coordinate 816,961 of JAZKJV010002877.1, forward strand.
CCCTACTATCCTATACTACATGCAACGCATAATCCTACCTAAGGAAATTGCATAAAAGCTTAGGAGGTTTTCTCTAATGACATATAAGTGCTCCAGGGGCTTAACTGAGAAGAAAAAATTTTGTTTTATTGCAATTTACTCCTTGGAATTCCAATTTAGCACAACTCCTTCATTTGGACTCTGATTTTTGTGCATAATATGTCATTTTTAATCTAATTGAATGCTCTATTATTTTATTTACTTTGTGGACTGATCAGAAGCTTGTTATGATAAATATTATTTGAGGATATACTTTGATCGATGTAGGCTACATTTTGACTTAGTTGTGAACTATTTTATTAAGAAGATTTAAATCTGATTAATTCTCTTTGATAATTGATTATACTCTTTGAGTAATTAATCTCTGTAGTGGTGCAATCTAAGAGGGATCAATTTATTTCCTTGATATTTTAAAGATGAAAAATCATAGTATTTGAGGAATAAATTAGAGGTAATTACACGGATAATTCTTCTTCGATAAATTATCAAATTTGACATTTACTTTAGCATGCTTATTCACCGACTAATCTTTTAGCCCACAACCTAAAAATTAAATTGATAAACTTTTTCTGGGTTTAATCTCTTTTGATCAATGATCAATTTTGAGGATTATTTGATTACTTTAATTGAGGATTTAATTTATATAATAAAATATCCCAAACTTCATCTATGTTTATTTTTTTTGCATTTTTATCATCGCATTCCTTCATTTTTACTTTATTTCTTGACACGAAAATTAACATAGAATTAAATTAATTATTAAAATCAATTTAAAACCATGCAATTAAAAATACAGCATTTGTTGTGTTCGACCTTGGTATACTTGCCCAGTAAAAAATGTTCCACAATATTCAAGAATCGTGATTCTTAATAGATCAATTTTCATCTCATATAGTACAATTTTCAACTTTTAAAGAGGTGAAATATGTGCTCGTCAACGGGTAAAATTAAATCAAAAGCAAAAGAAAAGAAAAAGAAAACGAAACACCCCTCCTTCAGGCCCATCGACCACCTCCCCACCCCTTCCCATGGCCCACTAAGCACCTCTTCCCACCCCTCCTTCAGGCTCATCGACCACCTCCCTACCCCCACCCCATCATAGCAATTATTGCGAGCATCTATTGAGCTTTGAGGTGCCTCGCCACACCTCTTGGAGGTGACTATCATGAGCTTTGAGCTCTAATAACTCATGATAGATACCCACTTCATAAATCCCTAAACCGTCCTCCCCGTCCTCATCTCCTTCTTCCCTCTCAAAATCTTTATCATCCTTCCCCTGTTATTCGATTCTCCATTTTCATCTACATTATGTTGTTCTCTTGATCCAAACCCAAATCAAAATCACTCTCACCCCCATTTCTCTTTGTTTCCATTCTACCTCACAAATGCTACCACCTCTGACCAACATCGTGGTTGAGGCTGCGCTCCCTCTATCACCATCAACAACTATGCCCCCTCGTTCCCCTTTACGTAACCCATAGAAGAGAACCTTTCTCGAGCTTCATGGACTTTGTAGGGTAAATCAACATATCTCTAGCCCCCCATGTACAATAACCAACACAAACACAACATATCTGCGTTCATCACCGCACCACTGGAGCATCCAAAAATCATCAAAATCGTATTCCACACACTCAACCTTCATTACACATCACCCATCGTCGATCGAGCTCAAACTTATCCGTAAAATTGCTTTTTTAGCCATTTTCACATTTTTTTTATTTTTCTACTTGCAATGGATTCTACGGGCATTTGGGTTTATGGAAAGAGCTAATCTTGTGGAAAGATTGAATCTTTGAGTTTCTTTTTTTCTTCTTCTGGCAATGTGGAGTGAAGTATGGATAGTGATGGAGGTCTTGGTCTTCGGAATCTGGGATACTACAAGTAGACGCTGAAGGGATATCAGCGGTTGCAGCTTTAGAATTCTCCAACAGTAGTGCTACAGGTGGGGGTGTTGGAGGGTGGCAATCTGAATGCTGTACAACCAACATTTCATAGTATCTTTCCTCCCCTTCCTCCACCAATCTTCAACGCCGTCCTTGACCCCCTCCTCCAACCCCTTCCACCACCACCCTCCAGCCCTCTCCGTGCAATAGTGGTTGTGGTTTGCATCGGTTGCCTTCCCTCCCCTCCACCTCATCTCCAAGCAGCGTCACTTTATCGAAACAACATTTAGCGGAGTAGACATGAGGAAGAGATTGAAAGGGTATGATTCACAAATAAGATTGAACATTAAAGGTAATTGTGTCTTTTTAATGGAAATCGTAAAGTATATCGGACAAAACAAACGAAGCATAACACATGGTTATGTCACGTAAAAATTAAGCATTATTCAAAATTTCTTATGTAATTACTCATCATCGAGCTCCCGGGTTATTGTAAGGCTCCGGGTTATTATGCAATTATTTAGAGTTATGAATGTAAACACCCATAAATAAATGGTCAAAACAGAATTGTCCACTCCGAATTCCTACAATCACGTGTTCTCAAAGAAAGAAGGGGTAGCAAGCAGAGTTATGAAGCGTCCATCTATAAGTAGGACTAGCGACACCAAAGAGCACAAACAACGATCCGGCAATAGCCATGGCGTCGACCATCCTCAACCCCTTTATCTCCAAGGCGCCGGCCGGCAGTTACTCCTCCTTTGCAGCCCCTTCCTATGGCCGCAAGGCCACCCGAATCCATTGCAGCAAAGGGAAGGAGCCCCTCAATGGTGCCGTGGACCGCCGCGAGCTCCTCCTGGGACTCGGCGGGCTCTACAGCGCCACTCTCGCCCTCAATCGCGAGGCCTTGGCGTCCCCGGTCATCACCCCGGACATCGCTGACTGCCATAACGCCGATCTCCCCAATGCTTATGATAACAAGTGCTGCCCTCCCCTCACTGACCTCAAAATTGCTGACTACAAGATCCCAACCTTTACCAAGCTACGTGAGCGCCGCCCCGCGCACGAGCTCACCCCCAAGCAGATCAACGACTACGAGACGGCTATCAGCAGCTCCAAGAAGCTCGGCGACCTGGACCCATGGAGTTTCATCCAGCAGGCTAAGATCCACTGTGCCTACTGCAACGGCGGCTACGACCAGGTGTAATGGCAGAGGACAAATCACCTTCCTGTTTTTCCTTTTTCTTTGTTTGCTTACCTCATATCGCAATGACTCCGTTTGATTGGGTAGTTAGATTGCATGTACGTTTTAATACGACGCGGCATGCTTTTCGAGGATATATCCCTGTTATAAAATAAAGTTGCAACACCAAATTAATGTGCATCTTGATTTTGATTGTTGATGACTCTGCGATTCAGGTGGGCTTCCCGGATCTGGAGCTTCAGGTGCACTCCTCGTGGCTCTTCTTACCCTTCCACAGATGGTACCTCTACTTCTACGAGCGGATCCTCGGGAAGCTCTGCAACAACGAGAACTTCGCCCTACCTTATTGGAACTGGGATAACCCCCCCGGCATGACCATGCCTCAGATCTTCATAAATCCCAACTCACCTCTCTACAACGTAAACCGCGACCAGAGCCACCTCCCCCCAGTCATCGTCGACCTCGACAACGCCGACAACGAGAACTTCACTCCGGAGGAGCAGCTCAATCATAATCTGTGGGTCATGTACCGCACCATGATCGCCGGTGCCAAGGGGCCCTCGTGCTTCTTCGGCGGCAAGTACGTTGGTGGTACCAAGCCCAACCCTGGTGCCGGTACCGTGGAGCTCCCTCACAACTTAGTGCACAGGTGGACTGGGAATCCAGGGAACCCCAACGGGGAGGACATGGGCGCCTTCTACTCCGCCGGTCGAGACCCCATTTTTTACTGCCACCACTCAAACGTTGACCGCATGTGGTCCCTCTGGAAGAACATCGGCGGCGACAACCGGAGGGACATCACGGAACCCGACTTCCTCAACACCAGCTTCCTCTTCTACGACGAGAACGCACAGCTGGTAAGGGTTTACGTTAGGGATTCCCTGGAAACAGAGACGTTGGGTTACAAATACCAGAAGACGGATCTGCCGTGGCTCAACAGGAGGCCCAAGCCGAGGAAGCTCTTGACCAAGAAGCCAAAGAGTAAGCCCGCTGAGGAGGCTAAGTTCCCTCTCGTACTCAAGTCCCCGGTGAAGACCACGCTCAAGGTGCCAGCGAAGACGAATCCTGATGATGAAAACGTGATCGTCACGCGGGTTTCGTTGGACAGGACGGTCTACGCCAAGTTCGACGTGTACGTGAACGCTGAGGACACGGAGAGCCTCGGGGTGGGGCCGCCGGAGAAGGCGGGGAGCTTCGTGAACATACCGCAGATACCAAGGCCGACGCAGCCGACACTGAGGACGTATCTGAAGCTGGAGATCAGTGAGCTGCTCAAGGACATCGGGGCCGATGCCGACGAGGAGATACTTGTCACTATCGTCCCGAGGAAGGGGAGGAACAAGGTGACCATCGAAAGCGTGAAGTTGCAGACCACTTGCGACGTGGCGGCGTAGCTAGTTGGTCTTTGGACGGCAAGGTTGCAATCATCTTGTACTATCGATTTTAGAATTAATAAGGACGATATCAAGTCCATACAATGGCGTTGGAGAGCTCTTTGTGTCCTACTCATGATATGCACTTTCTAATCTATAACATATTTCTATTTGGGTGCGGTTGCCTTTAAAGTGACTTTATCTTGTGATATGAATGGTTATTTTACAAAATAATCCCTAAATTATCTGAATTTTGGAAAATAACAATAGGTACTGATCTTTCTAACTTGGACCACAACAACTCAAAACAAATTGGGACACGTTAACTGAGCCACTTGGAAGTCAGCTGGTGGTGTCGGACTTTTAGTCAAACACAACTCTACTATCATTATTTGAATATCCCCACATTATTGTTGCTATCATGGTTTTAAAATCCAATCTATAGATTCAATGGTTAAACCAGAAAGTGAAAAATCAGCCAAATTAATCAACTATTACCTAGAGAAGAAAAAACAGTTCAAAATAGCAGAAAATAAGGTAGATCGGTTGACTCCTTGAATCAGCTTAGCCAAACAAATATTTCAATCACCCTTTTTTTGAACAAAAATAATTTATAGTTATTTATTAAAATACAAAGTTCAAACACATATTCACATTATAGTTCCGTGATCGGTACTCCTCTGGCTATTTAACATGTTGGTATTCATCTAAGCAAGTTTCTTCCTCTTCACAAGTTTCATAAAAAAACAAAGATTATTTCATCTCCTTGACTTGGAGAACGTATTCGTCGATGACATACATACTATTGCCTCTCCCCTCCTTCCTCATGACCACGGTATCTACCTTCCAATCCTGTGCATACTGGCTTCCTCTTCCAACAACAACAAATGATGAGTAAAAAAGAATTAGTTATAGTTGTACTAAGAAAAGCAACAAGTTAGCACCTTTTATTTTAAATTATTTTCAACAGCTATTTTTAAAAACAATTAATTTTAAACACCACATGTGTGCATTTAAGTACCATTTTACAAAATACACAAAATATATCATGTAGTATAACACATATTTACTTATTTTTTAATTCTAACTAGGGCTCGATGATGAACAACTAGAATCGAGGAGGGATCCTATCATCCGATCTTGGAGGATCTATGGTGCACGACAAGTCAGGTCCGGCAATCGTTGTGCCGATCGCTCTCTTGGTTCTAATATATCCTCAATCCAATGCATCAACAATTAACCCACAACAATGCTCAAGCAATGAATAATAGCGAACTAAAATTTATTAGAACCTACAAAATGATATGTATAATATGCAAGTGTAGGGTTCGAACCACTAAGGAGCAACGAGGATATCCACAAAAATTGAGAAAATAATCAATAAATATTTTTGTGCTTTTATAGGACTTTTTTATTTTTTGAGATTTTAATATTTTAATATTTTTTGGATTTTTCCTAGATTTATATTTTTATTTTGTTTTTAGTTTTATAATTTATATATTATTTTTATATTTTTTATTTTTATAACTATATACCTCTAATATGTCATTCAAATTTCATCAGAAATAATAGAGATTCATATGCCCTCCACATACAACAGGTTGATTACCACAATCCTAAGCCCGTCAAAATTACATGTTCTATATGGAGGCATATGAGTTTTCGTTTCAAATGAAATTTGAATATAATGATTAAATGTCGACTTGATGTCGATGCGTTATTTTCATGCTTTTTATTTGAATTAATTAATTACAAGTGCAGTCGCAACCCAATTAAGTATTAAACAAAACTAATTATTCTCAAGTTAAAAAAAGTACAAAATTGCAAGAGAAATTGCTATTTAATGCACATGTATAGCAAGCACGATAGACCTCAAGGAGGTTACAAATATCCCGAGGGTTATTCTATCCAAGAAAGATCAAGGGAAGAATAAAGGAAATTCTTTGTTCATTATGCTTGACTTTTGTATTTTTGAATCATTTATTTTTTTATTATTTTTTAATTATATAATTTGTTTATTTGGTTTTCTATATTATAATAATTTTTTATTTGAAAAGTTTTTTATTATTTTTTAAGGTAATGGAATATCAAATAGATGAAAAAAATTAATAAGACAATGCACTCTTTTTTATTTTTCAAATATATCAAATATGTACAAAATGTGATTACATAATTTTTGGGCTTTTAAACTTTTTCCGATGTTTTTATGATTTTTTGAATTTCTTTTGAATGAAAAATATAAAAGAATGTAAATAGATTACAATGCGAGTATTTTTGGATTTTTAAAAATCAAACAACGTGAAAAATGGATGAAAATTTTACATAATGAAAATGAATTTTTATATTTTCCAGAAAGAAATTTTATAATTTTTCTTGGAATTTTAGATGGCTTTATGTGATTTTTTAAGATTTTTGATTGGTTTACATATTTTATGCTTTTTTATAAATAATAAAAACATGAAAATTGGTCAGAAATGAAAATAATAAAAAATATGCAAACAGAAAGTTTTTAATAATTTCTAGAATAATTTATGATTTTTGAATGCAAAAGGGTGTTTTATGATGTTTTTGAATTTTTATTAATAATAAAAATAAGGAAAATGCGAAATAAATTAATGCAACATGCATGAAACAAGAATTTAAGTTTTTTTGTGGGATTTTTTAATATGTTTTGCTAATTTTTATTTAAATTGAAAGATGAAAAATAACTGCAGATTCACATGGGCCTAAAAGCTATTATTTTATAAATGCGTGCTTGATTATAACAAATAAGAAAGTAGCGGGGCCAATTGTGTGATTTTCCCAAGGAATCAGGCGCCAAGGCACATGTACCCTCTTGGACTAGATCTGAATGCAAATTAATTAGTTCCGAGGTCCAAATAATAACATAAACTTGTAATCTTTTTATTCCAAAATATCCAACAAAGCACGTGTTGTATACGTGTGTAGTTAAAAAAGGACTAATGCATAATTAAGATAGATGTCAAGGCTAAAATACAAATGTTCAGTTGAAGAGATATCTGTTATACATGCGAGCCCACGGCGAGCCATTATACAATAAATATTATTGCAATTCACTCCTTAATCTGAAATGAAGAATAACTAATTTGCATAATAGGTCCCTTAGTACAATTAGGGTTATGTACCATGGCCATCTTAATGATCATACAACTGTTGATTCAATTATTAAATCATAGATGCTGGTGCTTGGATGAATATCTAAAGAGTTAGATTGAGGACTCAAGCACTGTCAAATGATTATTAAGATGTGGTCTCTAGCCTGAGTAGGAGATGGCAATCCTTATCTCTAAAGGATGATATCTGACCGACCTCTTGATGCAGGTCCTCAGCATAGGAATAGAGATTCGGAGGTGTCAGATTAGTTTGGTCAAAGAGTTGACTTAACGAGATTGAGATAACCAAATACCTATGTTGTATGCTGTCACGGTATAGGCACGCATCCTCTGACCGGAGACATATGTGTTACTGTATGTGTAAGTATGTACATTTGGTAGACCGATAGGTTGATGGCCTAATCAAGGTCTATATACCGCTAAGCTGGTGTGCATATAAGGGCATACGAGTAATACGATCTCTCAAAGGGATCATACATGTTCATTTACTGAACCAGAAGACATGAGCTCACTCATGAGATATTGGGAAGATCAAATTCCATGCACGGTCGTCTCTCTTTGGAAGCTTGACTGAATTTGTAGGTTTGATATATACTTTTGGAAAGTATATGATCAACACCTAGGTATGATATATGTTTTTGGGAAGTAGATGATAAATACCAACTCCCAATGATTGAATAACAAAACCTACTGATAAAATCCTGAAGTAGACAGTGTAAAATAGATCTTATACTTTGGATTTATTCTGGGTCTTCCAGTATGCAGGATGTACAGGTATTAGGAATACCTGAGGGTGATGTGATCATAAACTATTGTATAACCATGACGCTTCCATTCCTACGGAGTGTTGAAACGGGTCTGGATTTTAGTAACTCCTCTCATAGAGAAATGATCTAATCTTACTCCAAATGTTGGACCTTGATCGTAATGTTATTCGGATACAATAAGAAGATTTAGATCCACGACTTTGATTTAATCAAACATCTATGGGAGGTCCTCAAGATCTGGATTTGAGATGTGATCTTAATATCCAAGTCACTATATGTGGAACAATACAATCACCCTATCCTTATCTACATGTATCCGCGGAGAAAACACATTATACTTGAAAGAGTTCATCGATAATTTCATTGTTGATATATGTATCCAAGCATCGAGAAAATTGATAATTAAATGTGATTTAATTATCATGGATAATATGAATTTGATTCATATTATAAGGAGAGATATCTAAGATAATTAAATGTGATTTAATTATGAAAGATGTGAATAATATGAATGTGATTCATGTTATTTCGGCACATGAGAAAAGAGATCTAAGATGATTAAATGTGATTTAATTATCATGGATATATCCATATTAATCATATATATTATAAATGTGATTTATAATATATAAAAGAGAGTTATTTGTGATTTATATTTGTTGATCAATTATTGATGAAAATTATTGATGTGAATTGGATTCACATTGGATGATTAATTATAATATAATTTATATTTTGTTTTGGGATGTGAATGTGATTAACATTTTTCCAATGGCATGATTGCAATATTTCACAAGATAATTATGAATCATTTTTGTGAAATAATTTACAACAATTGATGTTGTAAATCCTAGAGATATCATGAGATAATGTATCTCATGAGATAATGAGATCTCATGAGATGTTGGTAGTTGTCCCCCCATTTTAGGGGATATAGTTTATCTCCTCATTATCTCAAAGGATAATTAATTGATTTGAATTTAAATATATTGATTTATCGATATATATTAATTTAAATTAAATCATTTGTTGTATTTTTTACAACATCTCAGCCATTTAAAGAAACACAAATCAATCTCAATCATTGATTGTGTGTTATCCATGGATTGGGATCCATGGACTCCCAAAACCCTATATAAGAAGAGGCACCCCCTTGCTCTTCTACACAAGGTAATGAATGCTCCCTCTATCTCTCTCTCTCTCTCTCTCTCTCTCTCTCTCTCTCTTCTCCACAAGCCAAGCCTCTCTTTGTCTCTTATAATGGTCGTCCACCACGGAGCCATTGTGAGAGTCGTCATCGACGCAACATTGTTGTTATGCTGATGTATCATCTACTCGTGGATCTCCATCTCCTTCGATGCATCTCGCTCGTGAGGAAGATGTTGGATCTCGCGTGATAAGATCAGGAGATCCACCACTTGGATCATCAACATGGATTGCGAGGAGCATGCGTCTCATCAACGTGCTCGCAAGCATCTCCTCCGTCGGATCAAACTTGAGACAGGAGGTCTCTTCGTTTAGAGACTCGATCGCAACCACTCTTCAAGAGATAAACCTTATACCTAATTATGGTTTAGATGAAATGATACGATAAAGTTTCTTAAATCGTGTGGTTTTTTCATAGTAAAAATATTAAATTCCACTACCCGAAGCGACTAGTGCGACTAGTCGCTCCCAATCACATACGATGCGATCCTCACGCTTCCATGATGCGTTTGAGGATTTTTCCATATCCTTCAAGTAGTATCAGAGCCAGTTTGTCAAAGGTTTTGGATGAGATCCATGAACCTACGTAGATTTGGGCTCGTTAGGGTTTGTGAAGATTTTAGCAATTCAATTTTCACAGACCAATTTTGTGATATTTTTTATGCCCTATTTAAAATTTCTAAACACGAAAAAATTAAATAAGAAAATCGTGGAATTTGAGTTTACATAATTTGGATTTTGTTTGCTCAAGATATGATGTTTTTAATAATCATATATCCACTGTTTCGGGGATGACGATTAGTGACGTAATTAACGAGTTAATTACAGGGTCTAAATGCCTAGAAATGTGTAACTATCACTTGAAATTTTGTTTTAAATCAAATTAGTGAACCAAATAAATTTATTTTGCATTAATTGGATTTAAATTGATCGAGTTATGTTAATTTTAGTGAGTAGGGATCACTGCTGGAAATTAACAAACTTGATCATGAACCTTGTGATTGTCATTCAAATAAATTAATGGAAATTAATTGTTATTTTATGAAATTTTTATTGATAAATATTTGTAAAATATTTAAATATTATAATTATTTCCTTGAATGACATTGCATTAACCAAAATGATAAGATAGTTCATCTTGATCACAATTGGTTAATAAGAAAATTTCCAACGACCATTGTTTTCATGAAAACTTTAGTTTATCCTACAATAGTTGTAGGACAACTTTTAGATTCAAAATCTTGTTGCTTGAATAGGATTGGGGATTTGTTTAGCAAATCTCCTTATAATATTATCAAAATGATTTGATGAATATTATATGGTATGACTTCGGTTGAAAAATCGATGAACATTTCAAGTACAAAGTGATTGACTCGGCATCTTTTTTTCCCGAGGCGGATATGGTGCCTAGTCGGGGAGCGTTGGTGTATTAGGTTGCACTGTGTGGGGTCTGTCCAACTCCCGTCGGTACTGGCCATGACAGCTGGTAGGGCACGAATGATGCTTGAGAGATCATGATGTATTTTCTAATTATTAAAATTCGAATAGTACGTACTTTGAGATAATACCATATATTCAAATAACAATCAATTTTGTTGATTGAACTGGATTGATAATTGATTTAATATGATTAAATTAATTATATCCAATTTAAACACTCTATTATGAATAGAGTAGTATTTCCCTTGGAAGAATTAATTACATGAATATGATTCATGGTCATTAATTAAAATTTGAATATGAGGTGCAGGATCACATAAGTGACATCCATGGTCTCCTGTCAAGGTGAAGGGTTCCGTCGTCAGGGATTGTATGTAGGAGACACCTATCCGAAGTGACAGCTCCTGTATGCAAGCGCATCTGGATCGGGCTGTTTGCTTCTCAAAAGAGTAAGGCCGTATGCGTAGTGACCCTAGTATCAGTTTCTCATATTATTGGGGCAATATTGGATTGCGCATAGCGAGTTCCATTCATGTTGACGGTTGGTTCAATTAACAATGGGTCAGCATCACCTTAGGGGTGGTGGGTTCGGGTGTTAAAGACCAAATTGGGAAATGCAAGTTAGACTTGCAAGGCGGAATGAGTTTCCTCTTCTTTTTATCTAAGTTACAGTTTCTCATATTATTGGGATGTAACAAGGATAAGAAAGGAGATCCCAGATCATGCTAGAGATATAATGGTAAGTATATCTCTTACACTGAAAGTGATTAAGGGAATGAACTTTCAGTGTCGACAAGGCAAGACAACTTTGATATAAAAAATTCCTAAATCAAAGTAAAATATGTACGTGTGTGTATATATATATATGAATATGTATGTATATATATATATATGCAAATTTCTTGTTTCAGATAATACTCATTAAACCCACTCAAAGCTATACTCAATAATAACCAGTGTAATATCATAATTAAATTCATGATCAAAATATTATCCTTACAATTGGACACATAATGTATGTGCTTGCAATATGCAAGTTTCCTCATCAAAATGATGAGTGACAATTAAATAGACAATAGGACTACGACCTTAGAGTTTGTATGTCTCTATAGTCTTGATCTCATCAAACGTACTTTGGAAGTGACACGCCGATGATGATCGCAATTGTGAAATTAATCCTTATAAAATCAAAAAAGATATTTTGGCATACATATGTGTTCTCAACATTTAGTCATGAATGACATGGTTCACTGCATTATGCAGAATGGTAGCTCTACAAAGAGACGATGTATTCAAATTTTTTGAATACAGGCTTGGACCAATGTATTTAAGAGTTTAGATGGATGTAGATATGTTGAATGTCATCATTCTATTGTCTATACTCAAGTCATTCATGAATCTTCATAACATTCATATTGTATGAATTAAATGAATCATGTATAAATGTTGAAATACTCTTAATTTGAAATCTTTTGAGTTCAACAAAAGAGAACCTTTGTCTTAAGCAATGGTTGTTTATAGATAATGGGAGCACATTGGAAGCATGGGTATGACCCAAGTAAGAAGGAGAGTTAAAGATTTGACTAGACTTATGTGACTTCCATATGACATCCAAAGATTTGGATGAATACCAATACTGCAATAAACTGATGTATTGATAGTATGACTATCTGGACTATCTAGGATACTTAGAGAAAGACTAAGATAGTGCATCGAAATAATCTACATTTAATCACTGAAATTGACTTTCTTATAAGATAAGATTAAAGTCTCATAATTGTATCTCATTCTTCTAATGACACTTGTAATTGTTGCATATGTTGTAGAAGATTAGTAAATTTGATCTTAAGTATTAATAGTCTTTTATATGGAAATTGATACAATTATTGCAACAATCTCCATAGGATAGATAGACTTCATAATTTCAGTGGGAGAGCCCTTGGTCTTAGAGAATGTCTCTATGACCTAGATATTAGAATACATTCATTGTTGGAGATGAACATGTATTCTGGAATAGACCTATCATAAAGAGTTATGATAGTTGACTCTACTAAATTAGAATATTAATGAAAGGTTAATTAACATTTCTAATACTGAAAATTAAACCTTAATAGATTAATAGGAGGATGAAGATCATTTGACAATGATCTGACATCGAGTCTTGGACATATGTCTATTGATATGATCGATGGACTAGTGAGATATTGAACTTTAGATTGTCTAAAGGATCAAATCTTATATACTTGTGAATATTGTATTCAAAGTAAATATGCCCAATACATTCTTCTCTGAGAATTGTGTAAGATGCCAAGGTATTCAATATCTTATACATATTGATGTATATGGATCATCTATATCATAATAAACATTGATGATATGTGATACCATTAGATGATTATTAGTGATACGAGATTTCTTCCCTTCGCCTTAGAAAGCCTTGAAATGTTCAAAGACTTCATAATTTCGGTTTGGAATCAAATTTTGAAGGAAGATGAAATAAATTTGATCTAACCTAGGAAGCAAGTACCTGTTAGATGAATTCAAAGGATACCTTATATAGATATGAATATCATTCCTATCTCGCTCCTCCTAATATACCTAAACTCAAGAGAGTTGTAGGGAGATACAATTAGAGCATGTGTGACATGATTTGATAAATGATTGATCTTAGCATAGTTTTCTCTTAGTTTCCAAGGTATATATATATAGTAGAGACTACAATATATATCCTTAATAAGGTTCAATGCACATAAGCCAGAATCTAACACCGGAGAGTGCTACTTCATTAGGAAAATAAAGAATGGTATTGGATGCCTATTTTATGACCTTGAGATTTTTAAAGAATTTCATCTCTAAGAATATGATTCTATGATGATGAATTTCTTGAGAATCAAGATGAAAATGAAGTGAAGGAAATCATTGAATCTTGAAAAGATAATGAGACTCCTTAAGTCGGAAACTAAAATGAAAACTAAAGATGAAACACTAATACCTCTTCAAATGAGTTTGAAGATGAATTCCATGTGCCTGATAAGTCTGACAATGATCAGAATTCATATGATGAAGCTTCTGAAGATCATGACATGGAGAGATGGATGTTAGCAGTAAAGTCTAAATGTAGACTTCATATACAAGTGTTGTATATGGACCCTCGAGGATGCACCTATAAGCGTAAGACCCGTTAAGATGTAAATGGATCTTCAAGAGAAAGAGGGAACTTGATGGGAAGATAAAGACCTTCAAAGCACGGCTTGTATCCACAAGATACACACAAAGAGAAGACATCACTTGCGATGAGACTTCTTCTTCAGTGATCATGTTTAAACCCATCAGAATATTTCTACCTATAGCTTCACAACTTGACTTTGACATCTTCGATATGGAAGTCAAGATTTCATTCCTCTATGAATACCTTTCCGAGGATATAGTAGCCACAGGGCTTCATGATTGAGGAAAGCAAGGTGTGCAAGTTGAATAACTCTATATATGGACTCACATAAGCTTCTTGTAGTTGGAACACAAGATTTGATGAAATTATAAATGTTATGATTTCAAATAGAATCTTGATGAACCATGTGAATCTTCGTGGGAGTACCAATGTGTTCATCGTGCTAAATGTAGATAATATCCTAATCATTTAGAATTATATAAGGATGATAATAAGTATTTTATGATCTAGCTATTTCATACCTTGAGATATGATCTCAAGGATACCTCTTAGATCTTAGCTCTGAAGTTGTTCAGAAGTAAAGAGAAGAGAGAGAATTGTGATTTTCACATTATTGGTGCATCTTGGATATATTCTATCCAAGGAAGGCTCCTTTACCTTAAGATTTGGTACTGACCAATCTGAAGGGATAGAATATCAAGTGTTGATAATGCTAAAACTGCTTGCCCTTGTGCATCGGTTACTAGAAGACTGGTATGTGCTTTATATGCACGAAAAACCAGATGTCTGTCATGCAGTGGGAGTAGTAAACTGTTGATAATCCTACTATGAAGATAAAACACTTAGTTGCAACAATAAAACTATATCTTTAAAGATGACAAGACTTAGAGATAATGATCTCAAAGTCTCATAATCAAGAACCTAAGACTTTATAGATAGTAATCTAAAAGGTCTTAATTACAGATACCTTAAGAGATAGAAATCTTTGGGAAAAAGGGTATTCTGATAAGGATAATTGAAATTACACATTGGTTATAACGATTGTTGAGTTTTAGTGTCAAACACATTATGACTGCCTCAATATCGAGTATTGGTTGCATAAGATGCAACATTCATATTGGATGCGAGCACTGTTACTGAGGGATATGCAAGTGCCGTAAAAAGGACTTGTCATAATCTCTTGGGAACAGAGTGACTAATCAGCTTACCTAGCTTATAAAATAGCATATGACTGTCACATGAGTATGGGTTTAATGATTAGCCCATTAATGGCTCTTTGGACTAGTGGGAGATTGTTGGACTTGCGAGCCCACGACGAGCAAATATGCAATAAATATTATTACAATTCACTCCTTAATCTAAAATGAAGAATACCTAATTTGCATAATAGGTCCCTGAGTACAATTAAGGTTATGTACCATGGCCATCTTAATGATCATACAGTTGTTGATTCAATTATTGAATCATAGAGGCTGGTGCTTGGATGAATATCTAAAGAGTTAGATTGAGGACTCATCAAGCACCGTCAAATGATTGTTAAGATGTGATCTCTAGCCTGAGAAGGAGATGGCAATCCTTATCTCTAAAGGCAGATATCTGACTGATGCGGCTAAAATCCGATTGCGGTTTTAAAGGAAAGTGTTGTCGATGTAGAAAACCGCAAAGAGATCCTAGTCGATCAAATAAAATTCGGTTTTAGAGAAAACCTACACTAATTATTTAACCAGGTGAGTGTGCCTGGGTCGAACTAAAGGAGACATAGTAGGGTACTCTGATTTTTTAAGAGAAATTTTTTGTGATTATTTTATCTCTTCTTAAAGCGAACGAGGAAACGCGATATTTTTTTATGGATTTTTTATTTTTAGATTTTTATTTGATTTTATATTTTTCCATTTTTTATTTATTTTTCAAAGTGATATTTTTCAAATAATTTACCTACGATATAATAGGTGGAATAGAGGTGAAGTATAGAGAATATTATATAGTAGGTAAAATGGGCAAGCAACGGGCTCGGACAATCACACAAAAACAAACCAAGAAGGAGTCGATTTGCGACGAATTAAAACACGATGAAAATACGTCGAAAATATACGAAAATTACTGAAAACCTCGCCGAGGTAGTTGTGCAACTACCCCAAGAAAATCTACGGAAAATTATGTTAAAAATAGGTCCAAAACTCCCTTACAGGTCCAAAACTACGGAAAATGTTGCAAAAAGGTCCTCAGTAGGGACTGTTCTGAAAGAAAACTAAAGAAATTTACATTTAGGTCCCCGCACGGGGACCTAAATGTAATTCTGGAATTCTTCTGGAGCGCACTTTAACTTCTGGAAGTCGGTGGGGCTTAGTATGCAACTTTCCCACCATTTCGTCTGGACAATTGTCATTAGAAACCGAGGCACGATTTGGACCATCCGATGAAACCACGCGTCGCAAGCCTGTAGCACGTGTGTTCTTTAACTGTTCTTGGGCGGTTGGGCAACTGATGAAGGGTGTCTCTTCGTCGATTTTTCACCGGCGATTGGCAACGAACTGGGATCTCCAGCAGAGCCAAAGGGTTAGCTCCTCTAACCCTCCAGCTCGCCTGCGGTGGACGTCAGGCGGCGATGGCTCCGAGCAGCGGTAGAAGCTCGATGAAGTTGGTGATCTCGTTGAGCTGGAGTTGATGAGAGGTTGATGCACCTCCTTTGAACTGCAATTTCCTTGATGATTTAGGGCCCCAGAAACCTCGTTACTACTCCAGATGAAAGAATAACCTGCAATTAAAAAGTGTGTGTGCTCGATTCACGAGAAATCGGCCAAAGGATTATGTTTTTGCAAGCTCAAACATGGTGTTTCCAGACTTATAAGTGGATGTGAGAATTGTTACAAAAATGAAAACACGATTTGATTCGAGTTGTGAATGACTTCGAATGATTTGTTTATTTGGCGTCTAAGATGGTTGATTAGACTAACTAATGATGTGATTAGCTCGACTAATCAGCGAACAAAGATCGAGGGATAAAGTGATAAAAATGGATGAGTAGATCTGGGAAGAAGAGGTGTATTTACCTCTAATGGATGCTTGACGACCGATCTTCGTCAGAGTTGGACGCGCACGTGGCGGCGATGCAAGGGCTGACGAGCGCCTTGGAACCTCCTCCGATCTCGCTTCCTCCATGCGAGCTAGCCTTCGGGTGCTGTCACCACCGGAGTGAGGCGGAATCAAGAGAGGAAGATAGGGGTTCGGCCACTGGAACTGGGTAGCTCAGGTGTTTAGGAAAGTTAGTTGCGAACTGCGATCATTGAGGGTTTATATAGATCGATTTCGTGATCCCCAAGTTAGATCTAAGGGTGGTCGAGTATTTAGGTTGTTAGGAGAAGGGATTCAAAGGTTTAGATTGTCGGAAGTGGTTAAGAGGTACGCGGGATAATTTGGTGAAGTTGGCCGGTTGAAACAACTGCAGTACCGGCTTCTTGGAGAAGATGAACCAGGTGCTGACACGTGTCAGCACCTGGTTGGCCAGATGTTTTATTTTCTTGTAAATTCGATAATAAATAGTAAATAATGTTATTTTAAATAGGTAAAAAACAAGAAATGTAAATAATAAATTATCTAATTTATGGAATAATTAATAAATATTAATTTTATATTTTCCTAATTATTAGAATAATAAATAAGGGTTCTGTGAATTTTTATGGATTTTAATAAATTAACTTACATATATTAATAAATATAGGTATAAGTTATCCAGTTCATTTTCTTCTATAATTTAGGGTTTTGATTTTATTAAAATAATAAATAAACTCCAAAAATTTTGAAATAAATTTGGGTGAAAATACAATAACATGAAAATAACTAGAAATTATAAAATTAATAAATCTATAAATAATGTGTTCTACATAAAATAAATAGCCTAGAAATCGCGTTATCATTTGTTCCCAAAACCGACTTTTTGCAAACGGACTCTGAATTCAATGAAACTACCTCTATTAATTAGAGAATATTATTTTATGAACTTTAAAGGTGACTAGAGTGAAAATGGAGTTCGTATGAAGAAGTTATGATGTTCGGAAGTTGAGATTTTGACAATTTAGAAGCTGGATTTTTTGGCATATATACAGGGTAATATTTTTAACTTATTTTTATATTTTTATATACATTTTTAGAAATAATTAAGAAAAAAGTTTGGTGATAATATATACATATGAATTAACTAAAAATTATTGAAGTTTTGTATTTATTTGATAAATAGTGAGAAGTATATGAAGTGTATCTTAATTTATTTTTAGATTTTCTATCCTTATCTCCCCCTACTTATTGGTTTGTCAACCAATCCATGCTGACTTGGTCTCGGGGGTTAGGCTATAAATATACTTTGCAGTTATATTTATATTTATAAGTCATATTGTACATATATACATATCTACAATCTGCCTTATTTTCTATTTCTTTGTTCTTTATTTATTTACATGATTTTGATGCTTAAAAGTGAATATTTATTCATGAATGAAATTCTTATAAAAGATGGGAATTAATGAATATTTACATGCATTTGTTAAGGGTTTTAAGATAAAATGCGACAGAAAAGTTAATGAATCATGGATTCATTACTAACCGACCTTTTGATGCAGGTCCTCTGCATATGAATAGAGACTCGGAGATGTTAGATAAGTTAGGTCAAAGAGTTGACTTAACGAGATCGAGATAACAAAAGACCTATGTTGTATGCTATTACGATATAGGCACGCATCCTCTGACCGGAGACAGATGTGTTACTATATGTGTGAGTATGTACATTAGGTAAACCGATAGGTTGATGGCCTAATCATGGTCTACATACCGGCGAGCTGGTGTGCATAGAAGGGCATACGAGTAATACGATCTCTCAAAGGGATCATAGAGGTTCATTTACTGAACCGGAAGACATGAGCTCACTCATGAGATATTGGGAAGATCAAATTCCGTACACGGTCGTCTCGCCTTGGTAGCTTGACTGAATTTGTAGGTTTGATATATACTTTTGGAAAGTATATGAACAACACCTACGTATGATATATGCTTTTGGCAAGTATATGATCGATACCAACTCCCAATGATCGAATAAGCTGAAGTAGACAGTGTAAAATAGATCTTATACTTTAGGTTTATTCTGGGTCTTCCAGTATGCAGGATGTACATGTATTAGGAATACCTGAGGGTGATGTGATCATAACAATTGTATAACCATGAAGCTTCCATTCCTTGGGAGTGATGAAATAGGTCTAGACTTTAGTGACTCCTTGACGAGTCACTAAATTTGTATTTTAATTTGGGTACGTTGTAGTACGTGTACTTAGCAAATCAGTTAGAACCAAGAGAAGATCTCCGTGAAGACTGTCTCAGCTTTAATTTATATCCCGGACAAGTCCGGGGTCGAACACAGGGAGGCAAAGGAATAACTTGAGGTTATAATTCAAAAATTAAGATGTAGATTTCCAGTGCAGATTTTTTTATATTTTTTAATGCAGAAACAAATGCAAATGCAAATGTGGATGAATCAAGACTGTAAGAAAACACACAACTAAGCCAAATTAATTATAATGTCAAATCAGTTCAATTCAGCCAAATTATATTTTTCTCAGATCTTAATTCAGTGATGCATGCAAAATATATTTTTTTAGAATTTTAGGGGTTAAAATGCAACAATTAAAAATGAACACTTTTATGGGTTTTTTCACAATTTTTCACACAAACAGTAAGCAAAAATAATGAAAAATTTACTAGAACGAAAACACGATGCAAAGATACTACAGTAATTGTTTTGGAATTTTCTGACAAAATATAAATTTTTTATGTATTTTTAGTGAAAACAGAGTGACAGTAAGTAATTAATTCCTAGTAAATCCACAATAGCAAATTAGGCTGAGAGCGAATTATCTCATATAGGTAATATCATATGGAATCCAAGAGACTTGAAATTTTGTGAAAAGCATGTATATGGATTTAATTAAAAATCAAATACAAAAAGCACTCTATAATTTATTTCAGACACAGACAACTCTATTTTAGATGAAATTTGGATAGTCATTCCATTATATTTCAAGGCATCATCTCAAATTTTTCAAGAATTTTTAGAGCAACCGTTAGTATATATGAATTTAATAAATATGCAGAATTTCAATTAAATAATTCTAATTAATTCTCAAATATCAGAAAAATATAAATAAATATCCACGTAGTAAAGAACTAGTTGCTCAACATCAGGTTATTTTTTATTAAATAAAATGATGCTATACAGTTGTCCAAATAATGACATGAACACAGGGGAATTATTGCAAATTCTGTAAAAAAATAAGCATTCAACTATATATAAGGACCATTTTGCAATAACAGAAACTTAAAATATAAAAAATCAAAATTTTTACAATTTAAAAATAAAATTAACCTTCTTCTCCAAGCCCGATGGTGGGTTAGGGCATGGTGGGTTCAACAGACAATGGAGGGATGTGTAGGTGGCCGCGGTGGCACCGACGAGCACTGGGGGCAGCGTGGTCGCAGGGCGGTACGCAGCGAGGCGGAAGCGGAGCAGCGCCGGCGCGCAGGCTGTGGGTGCGTGGGGCGTTTGATGGAAGCGGTTGCCGGCACCACCCAAAGAAGGGGGCCGGCATGGTGGCTGGAGCGGAGGTGGAGCAGCGTCGCGGGACTAGACCGCCCACGCGGGAGGCGGCCGACGATTGCTGGTGGCGACGGATGATGCCACCTGCCCGTGGAAGAAGGGGGGCGGTGCCGACCTGCGACTTTTTTATTTTTTTTTATTTTTTGATGTATTTTTTGTTTAAAAATTGTTTAATTTTTTTTAAAACAGGGAAGGTAAATAAAAAGATGAGGAGATAGATGGAGAGAAAAAAAATGAATGTGTGGTGATGGTGATACTGTGATAAATTTAAACAAATGGAGGGTGGGTAGTGATATGATGTGCTAAAAAATGCGAAAATAAAAACGATGATAAAATGAAGGGAAAAAATTACCTACGATGGAGACGGTTACCTATGATGTTCTCACAAGAGCACGTTCTTCGCTCGAATCGCCGGCAAGCGATGAGCTCGAGCAGCGCGCGGAGGCGGCTGCGATGTTGGCCAAAAAGCCAACGGATCTCACCGGAGAGAGGGTTGTCGTCGCTCGACCACGATTGCGCCGCTGTCACCGATTCAACTCTGGGAACTAGGTTCTCCTCACATAAAGATGGATCAAATTCAAAATGAGGAGGATGGGATGTATATAAAAAGGAAAAAATGAGAGGTTATTAAAGTGGTGGGAGGTTAATAAAATAATGGGGTTGAATTAGAAGTTAGAAATTTTTGGTGGAATGGTGGAGTTGAATGGTGGTGATTGTAGAGAATGTAAAATAAATAATAAAATAAATAATGATATAAAGTAGGCTACTAAAATATAACAAAAATATAAAGAAGAAAAATAGTGGAGAATTTACAAAGGAATATATACAACATATACATTTTTTGTTTGCTTTTCTAAT
This sequence comes from Ottelia alismoides, assembly GCA_037367405.1. Classification (NCBI taxonomy): domain Eukaryota; kingdom Viridiplantae; phylum Streptophyta; class Magnoliopsida; order Alismatales; family Hydrocharitaceae; genus Ottelia; species Ottelia alismoides. The sequence continues at coordinate 838,671 of JAZKJV010002877.1, forward strand.
ATGTATTGTCTTTTTAATAAGAAATATTTACAATAGAAAAATACAATAAAATACTATAATCAAAATACAACACAACGATGATTTTTTTGGATTTTTAAGTAATTGAGAAAGATAAAATAGAAATGAAGAAAGAATGAATATATACATAATATACAATGTACATCTAGGTCCCAAAACCTAACTTTTGCAAATGAGCTCCGATTTTAATGAAACCACTTCCGTTGGATAGATAATTTTCTAACTTGAACTTTGAAAGTAAGTTTGATGAATTTGGGGTTCATACGGAGCGAGAATTTGGTCGGGAAGTTGGACTTTATGGCTTTTTTCCTTTTGGAATCTAGGAGCACTTATTTGAGGTGAAATTTATTTTGAATTTTTGAATTTTTATAAACATTTTTATGAATAAGTTAGAGAAAGAATTAAGCAAAAAGGAGTTGAAATAAAATTATTAAAAATACATGAAGTTTTGGGCTATTAAAGGTGAAAAACTCCTTTTTTTGCAGCTTTTTATGTTAATTTCTTTTGTACAATCTAATCTATATTAATTAATGTATTTTATTTACAAGAGTCATTTTATTAATTGGTTTTATATACATTTATTTGATATTTTACTCTGGGATTTTGCTAAGATCAAGATATTGAGATGATGTATCATGGATTCATCACCCCCCTATACTTAAACTTTGCTAGTTCTCGAGCAAATAAAGAATGAATAAGTTGCATTAACCCCTGACTGTGCATGTGAATAAGACTTGATCTGTTTAAGAACTCTCGATTTTAGAGATCCTAAAATTCTAAGATAAACTAAGCTCTAGTCAAAAGGTATCCAATTTCCCTAATCATGAGACTCTCTTTGTATACATATATAGTAAGGGTATGACATTAAGTGTTGACTTTAGTTACAAGAGTAGAGTCGCAACGTCACCCAAGGTTCCAGTCCAAGAGACTATCCTAAGAACCCAATCCTCAACACTAGGGAATAAACCATTTCTTGCATCAAATTCACCATCTCTTTAGTTGTCAGACTTGAAAGTGTAGATGAAAGGCCAGTTGATGGAGGGCATAGGATTGTGTCATTTCTTCTCTCCCACTCACTGGAACAAGGATCCTCTCGAGTGCCTTATTACTCAATGTATATTTTTTTTAGTGTTGATCAGTGTGTCCGTCAAGAGAAGTTGGAGTTGTATGCACTTGTTTTCATGGGAGTATACCGGGGGGTGCCTTTTTTGAGTACCTATCGTACCTTCTACACCCAGACTTGTAGCATTTACGATGCAGGGCCCTTTTTTGGTGCAAGCCCGACTCCTGGTCCTAATAACGGTGGTCCAAGTGGACACTTTGAAATGGTTGGGAGCGCTTGCCTTTGGTGGAAGCTCTTTGATATTTGACTTTGTGGAATGAGAGATTTTCTTTAACATTTTATTGCTTTGTAGTATTTTTAGCTAGCTCTACTGCTTTTACCAAGAGTTGGCGCACATTGATCAACATTTTTTTATTTTATCACACCCTGGCACATAGATAAATGTCAAGAGATAGTACAAGAACCATGTTCTCATACTGGATAAAGATGCTGACACTCAGGTTTTATGAAGCCTTCATTGATTTTACCCCATCCTCAAGCATCATCAAATCAAGTCCAAACTCAAATACCTCATCCCAGTTCCTCAAGTGAAATTTCAACTCATCTCATCATAATTGTAGTCGTGTATGTGAGGTGCAGATCATATTCTGAAGGTAGAGATTAAGCATGCAATATAGCACAAAAATCTTTCAAACTAGGGAAATGTGAATAATTAAGTCAAGGACCCTAATGACTAAGGCTGGTTAACTCAAAATCTCAAGACCTTATAAACCAAGTGTTCTTGATCATCACAAGTCTTGTGTGAAAGTGAATTGTATCAGGGATTAAACCAACTTATTAGTTAGTTTTTTTGTGATATATATTTTTTGTGATTTTGTTTTAAGTTTTTTTTTTGAAATTTTTTTTAAAGATTTTTTTGAAAAGTTTTTTTAAATATTTTTTTTAAAAAAAGATTTTTTACCCACCCATAAATATTGTATAATATATATAAAAATACGTGAAAGTACGAGCTATGGGTAAAGTATATAAGTAATATATACACGCCCCCCTATACTTAGCATGTGCTATGTCCTCAGAACACAAGAAGCGAGAAAAAGACATAGCCCATGCTAAGTGTAGAATGACTAAGATAATAAAAAGTATAGAAGTCGACTCGCCCTCCGTATACTTAGGCTCTGGTCAACCTAAGTGTAAAAGAAGAGCAAAAAATGGGGCGGACAAGGTCAAGAGGAGAAATGAATGAGTATATACACATGGCGGGCATCGGTTCCCCCTATACTTATGCTCTTGGTAAGCCTAGGTATAGGACAGGAGTAAGTGTGAGAACCGATGTGATCTGGATAATATATAAAGAAAGGATAATGTACAAGAGTGATTGAATCTTCTAAGATGTTGAATCTTGATGTTGCATCTTCATGAAGAATAATATGATGTATATGCTCTTTGCTCACTCTGCATGAAGTTGATGACCTCGACTTGGACTAACTGCTCTTTCAAATCTACAAAATGCTTCAATAGTTGTCCATTTACCACATGAGATTGTGCACCATCTGTGAGATCAGCTATCTCTACACTTCCATTCTCGTGCACTTTCTTAACAACAAAGGGACCCATCCATTTAGATTTGAGCTTCCCATGGAACATCTTCAACCTGGCATTTAACAACCATACCTTTTGTCTTGGGACAAAGTCTTTGCACCTAATGTGCTGATCATGCCATCTCTTTACTTTGTCCTTATAAATCAAACAGTTGTCATATGCCCTGTTTCGGATTTCTACGAGCTCGTTCAAGTTCATGTTTCGACAAAGCTTCCCCAGGTGACAACTCCAATTAATCTTCTTAATTTTCCATTAGGATTTATGAATTAACTCTGCGGGCAAATGGCATGGCTTGCCATAGATTATTCTAAATGGTGAAGTACCCAATGGTGTCTTGTAGGTTGTCCTATAGGTCCACAGAACTTGGTCCAAGAGCTGAGACCAGTTATTCCTATCGAGACGAACCAATTTCTGCAAAATACTCTTCACCTCTCTGTTCGAAACCTATGCCATGTCGTTGGACTGTGGGTGGTAAGGACTAATAACTCTATGCTCAAATCCATAGTCCTTAGCTAAAGATCTCATATCTCGGTTCACAAAATGACTACCCCCATCAGATATCAAAAGTTTTGGCACCCCGAACCTAGAAATAATATGGTCTCTCACAAACTTACAGACAATCTTTCTGTCTGTGGTTCGGGTTGGGATAGTCTCCACCCACCTAGATAGATAGTCAACTGCCAACAATATGTACTCATGTCCTTGGCTGTTGGGAAAGGGACCCATAAAATCTATGCCCCATGCATCAAAAACATCAAAAATAATCATCAGTTGCATGGGCATTTCATCTCTCTGTCCAACTGTCCCTCCCATCCTTCGACAGATCGGGCACGACCGTACAAAATTAATAGCATCTTTAAACAAAGTCGACCAATGCAATCCACATTGAAGTACTTTGTCAGCGGTTCTCTTCCCCGTATGGTGCCCTCCAGCCTCAAGTGAATGACAATGTGTGAGGACACTCCGGTATTCCTCCTGAGGAATACACCTTCTCCAAACACAATTTGGTCCTTCGAAGAAAAGGAAAGGATCGTCCCAGTGGTATCTCCTCGAATCTGACATCGGTCGATCAATGTTGCTCCTAGTCCAACCATGGGGAACCTGCTTGGAGACAAGATAGTTCATCATGTTGGAATACCACGGGAGAGAGTTAATAACACACATTGACTCATCTGGGAAGGTCTTTCGAAGCCGCTCATAATAAGGAGAATCCTTAAGTTCAATCCGAGAAAGGTGATCAGCCACAACATTCTTCACTCCAGGTTTATCTTTAATCTCCAAATCAAATTCCTGGAGGAGTTAAATCCACCTAAGAAGATGCGCCTTTGCTTCCTTCTTTTCCATTAAGTATCGAAATGATGTGTGATCAATGTAAATTGTCACCTTAGAGCCCAAAATATATGATTTGAACTTCTCGAGGGCCCATACTATTGCGAGCATTTCCTTTTCAGTCATTGTATAATTCTTTTGTGTAGGATCTAATACTTTGCACGCATAGTGGATTACATATGGGATCCCCTATCGTCGTTGTCCTAACACAACTCCTATAGCAAAATCTGAAGCGTCAGTCATGATCTCAAAGGGGAGAGACCAGTCAAGATCTTGTAGGATAGGTGAGGCAAAATCTTCCTCTTCAAGAGCTCAAGGGCCTCCAGATACCTATCATCTACAACGAACTATGTGTCTTTCCCTAGGAGCTCAGTCAGTGGGCGAGCGATCTTTGAAAAATCCTGAATAAATCTTCTATAGAATTCAACATGCCCTAAGAATGACCACACTGACTTCACGTTGGTAGGTGGATCGAGTTTTTGGATCACCTCCACCTTGGCAGGGTCAACCTCCATTCCCCTTTTGGAGATGATATGCCCCAACACGATACCCTCCAACACCATAAAATGACTCTTCTCCCAGAAGAGTACCAGATTAACCTCTCTACACCTCGTGAGGACTCGGTCCAAGTGCGCTAAACATGTATCAAAATAATCACCGTGGACCGACAAGTCATCCATGAACACTTCCAAGAAATCTCCCACCAGCTATCATACACCGCTGAAATGGTGCCTGAGGCATGGTAGAGCCCGAATGGCATGCGTCTGAAAGCATAAGTTCCGAATGGACATGTGAATGTGGTATTTTCATGGTCCTCAGGTGCTATATCTACCTGATTGTATCCTGAGTACCCATCAAGAAAACAGAAGAACTCTTTCCCTGCAAGTCTCTCCAATATCTGATCAATAAAAGACAAGGAAAAGTGGTCTTTCTTGGTTGTGACATTCAGGCGCCTGTAGTCAACATAGACACACCACGACGTGGGTACTCGTGTCGCGATCTTTACCCCCTCCTTGTTGGTAACCATATGAATTCCCGACTTCTTCATGACAACATGAAGCGGGGCCACCCACTTGGAGTCAAAAATAGGGTATATAAACCCTACATTGCACCATTTCTCAATCTCTTTGTTCACTACTTTCGGTAGATTGGGGTTAAGTCTCCTTTGGAACTCACAAGAAGGTCTCGCATTATCCTCAGTAAAAACGTGGTGCGAGCAGAGAGCGGGGTTGATCCCCACGAGATCTGACACTGTACAGCCTATTGCTTTACGGTTCCTCTCTAAGACTTCTAACAACCTAAATTCATTTTCTAAAGTCAAGTCTGAGCTAATGATAACATGATATCTCTCTTTGGGTCCCACAAGAAAGGCATACTTGAGTATACGAGGTAGTGATTTCAGTTCTGGCAATGTGGTATCATCAAGCAAATCTGCTGAATTGAATCTGAATCTGGTTCCGTGCTGCATGAAGGTGGGCTAAGCTGAGTAGTACTCGCCACCAACTCAGAAGTATGGGGAGTCGGATCGCTAAAGAAACGTGGTAGTTCGGACAAAGCCACGTCCGACTCATCATCTGTGTCCCATGATCGTTCCGACGGGGATGGAACTGACAGATCCGGATGGATCTCTGTGTCATCATGGGAATATGTAGATGCATCTCCCCACAAGATCAGACAACACCTGGCAAACTGCATCATCCGCTATGCCCTTTCCAGATGAAACGGACTCGCTCTGTCCTGAAGGAATCTGTCCCCAAATCCCAACTGTGCTAATCATTCTGCAATCTACCTCTGAAGATGAATACTCTCTGCTACTCTCTGAATCAGGTTGTTGACACTCGGTTTGCTTCATCTCAAGGTTCACTTCTCCGCATGGAGAATGGAACTTCATCATTCCCGTACCATAATCGAAAGTTGCACCTGCGGTCCTAAGGAAGGGTCATCCGAGAATGATATGAGATTCTCTCCAATGATTAGGGTCTCCATGTCTAAGACGATGAAGTCAACTTGATAGTTCTGCCCCTCAATCGATATAACTATGTTCTTCACTTGTCTCTTAGGTCTCTTCACTGAACGATATGTGAATTGGAGTAAAGCTCTAGATTTGCGAAGTGGTCTCAACTACAATTTCTGATATAAGGATAAGGGAAGTAAGTTTATTGAAGAACCGTTATCCAATAGTGTGCATGCAAACGCAATGTCGTCATTACGACTCTCCACATAGTGAGCACCCATTTCTCTCTTTTTCCTTGGCAATGTCTGATTCTTGAGACAATAGGTTGTGGCTACTGATAAGACATGTGTCTTTATATTTTGGTTCTCTTTCTTCCTGCTAACCCTTGTAGGTGTGCGTCTCACCTTAAGGTATTTTTGAAATATATGATGATTAGCCACATACTCATCAAATGGCACCTTTACAGTGATGTTTTCTTTACAAAACCGTGTCGTATCTGGGTTATCTTTCTGAATCTTTTTGACGCGCTTTCCTGTCGTAAGAGCACGAGAGGAAGGGACTGAAGCTAGAGAAACATAAGATGAAGAGTCTGAATCATGAACTGAAAGGTCATTCTTGGCATTAACTGAAATAAAGTTCTTCATACATGAATCTTTTTGATGCAACATGGGCTCAAAATCTAGACTATCTACTAAAGGTTGTGGAATAGAAGCTGGAGTGGTATCCGCCACAACCGGAGATGCAAGATCCTCCGTAGAATCAAAAGTTGTCCATGCTACCGATGCTGCATTCGTGCTCTCCTTCTCCTCTCGATTCCTTGAGTAGATATCCTCGAATGGTGCTGATGGGGCTCCGAAATATGTTGCCTCTTCTCCTCATCCTCTGAAGACTCCTCAGGTAGAGCTCCAGAGATGCCCCTCCTCGTGTCCCTCGTCCGGTCAGGTATGGTTATGGTCCTTACGCTCTTGAGTGGCATGTGGTTAACCTCGTCACACGGAAGAATCTCATGTTCAGATCTAGGAGATGCTGAATACTATACCTTACCAAAGTGCTGCTGAGAACTATATCGATTCAGGCTATTGGGCTTAGCCTGAACTTGGGCTGGGATCGAGGTAGAGGGTGCAGTTTGCTCATCTTGCCATCTGGACAGGCAGTTGACATCCAACCGTAAGTCATGAATTTCGTTCCTGTAGGAACGGAGCTCGTCGAGTATCTGCTACTGAATGTCCATGTGACTAGATGAAGAAGGAAGTGGATAAGACTGGGAAGAAGAACAGGAAGACTGGTTGTGCAGGCCAGGGTACTGCCTCTGTTGCTGCTGTTGAGGTTGTGCCCTGCTGGATGGCCTGGTAATGGCCCAGTCGGCCATACTGTTGGTATTGTTGTGCTGCTGCTGGGGTGGCTGGAATCCAGGACTCTGCTGTGAAGGAGGTGGTGTGGAGGTGAATGTGGTGTTGTGAAAGGTCGGGGGACGCTGATAGGTCTGTCAGTATCCTGTACTTCCCTGCCTGGCAGGGTCCTGAGTATACCATACTCCATTCACCTCCCAAATCGGTGGAGGCTCCTCCTGAACTATATCTGCTAATGGAGGTGTTTGCTGGAAAGAGTGGACATATGACTGGTCTTGCTCCCACGGCTGGGGTTGCCCTGACACCAACTGCTCCTGAATATGGTGAACTCAGTATACGGGAGCAGAGGGTGCAGTCACGGCAGGTATCTTTATCTTAGATATCCTATCAGTCAACTCCTCTATTTATTTTGGAATTTTGGAGACGCTCCGGTCCAATTCATCAATTCTCCTGTCAATCCTCTCGACTACAGTACACTTGTTAGCAAGTTGTCCCATGCTAGATATCACATCCTGCGAGAGATCGACTACAGCATATTTTCCCCCTCCAAATGAGAGTGAACTGGGGGACGGTGTATAAGCCATGCTGACCATCTGTGAGCGGCTCGTTTCAGCCATCCGCTCGAATACCTTCCAGACGGTATCCGCTCCTCTGATGTATGACTGCCTCCACATGCGTCGCTCACTAAACCCTGCATCTCAGGGTTGAGACTAGTAAAGAATGACTGGACCAAGATATTGTCATCTAGTCCATGACAAGGACACCTGCAGGATGTCCTTGAATCTTTCCCAAACATCACAAAAGGCTTCATGGGTTAATTGAGAAAAACTCATAATTCGTGTCTTCATCATGTTAGTTCTACTCAATGGGTAGAACTTCTTCAAAAATAGGTCCTTGAACTGGGCATATGTGGTGACTATAACTCCCAAGTTCTTTACCCAGTAGTCAGCTTTGTCACCCAAGGCAAATGGAAGAGCTTTGAGCCTAATATAATCCTGGCTAACATTATGATGTTTGAGGTTAGCATAGATGAGCTCAAAGTCCCTTAGGAATGCATATGGCTTCTCAGAAGCATTCCCATCAAAGTGTGGGAGCATGTTCGAAAAGTACGGCTTCAACTCAAAATCAACTATGGTTTCTGCCGGACTCAAGTAGTTCCGAATTTGATATTGTCCGGGGTTGTATGCTGCATCCATTAGTGGTTTGACCCCAACATTGAGCTGTCCTTACTGAGCTCTGAGAAGTTTGTGGTGCTGCTCAGAGCAGCTTATCTGGCTAGTATCATTCTCATCAGGTCCTCGGGTTGTTCTTCTTCCTATTCTTTCTTCTTTGGAGGTATTTTTCTTGTATCTTCCTTAGGTCTTGAATCAACAATGTGTTCTTGATTAGAAGAGGATTTATGAATCAAGATATTCTCATCGATGCGAAGGTCTTCCTCGGTGAGGTGGAAAGAGAGAAAGGGAATGGTTTTAGAGTAACCATCCCGAGAGTTTGTGATCCTGGGCTCAAGAGGGTCATGAGTCCAGATTGGTCCAAGTTATGCATGGACCTGTGAGGACATACTTCTTGGAGGGTTCAACGAGAGATTCTCAAAGTCCGAATAAATATCCCCCCAATCGGTCATCTTCGATGTCAAAAGAACCGATTAGAACACAATATTTAAAGAGGTGCTAGTTCTACGGTGCACGTAAATGTACGGAGTATACTCACACAATATAAACACAATTCAAACCTTCAATTTCACCAACTCAACACGTGATGGTCGTAAGAGTTCAACCGAATTATCTAGTCAATTTTAGTTGGTGATAAATACAATCTTGGAAAGATTAATGAGCTGTTAGGTGCCCGTATTTTCCTACAGACTGGACTGGTTCTTACGACTAGTTTGACCTACTTTCAGCCAGTGTAGGAGTAAGTACGGACCACATAAATACGGCTACCCATTCCTTGAGGACTAATGCGCCCTCTAAACCTCCCACTCTACTAAGGAAGTCCGGAATATATAAATACGGCTACCCGAATTCCTCACTGAAAAGTAGCTAATCGTCTAAAAATAAAGAACCAGAAATAAGTAAGAAATCCTAGCTTGGCTCTATCCTAGGGTCGTCTCTCTCTCACTTGCAAGTAAAACAAACAATGAGGGCTTTATGCACCCGAGGACAATGTTCTTTTTTTATTCCAATTTTTAATCGACCTGCTCTATTCAGTCCCAATTTTAGAGTTAGGTTATCACTTGAAATTAATCTTAACACAAAAGCACATCTACCGTTCAGTCCCAATTTCCTTTTTGACCTTAAGTTGTAAAACAAGAGGGAAATCGGAAATCAGAATGCAAATGAGAAACTATGATGCACGCTCAAAAGAAGGTATACTTACAGTGGATCCCAACACTCTCTATGCGTTATGCAAAACTAAATTTGTAAATTTTACACTAAATACAAGCATATCGAGAAAACCACGCCTAAATAGTATACTATTAGCGGGGAAGAATTGATTTAATTTGAGCTAAGTACTACATGTCTATGTGCGTCTCATTATGAATCTTATAAGATATGTGAATCTTATAAGATATGCGTGGCCTAATTTACAATGGGCACAAATAATTTTGATGCTAAACTATTGTTTGTCTAGTCTTTAAATTCGCCACTCAAGTCGAGCCCCACCCTCAACGGAGAGTGAAATAGGTCTCAGCACACCACAAAGTAATGAAAGTCCAAGTGTCTTTACACACGCGAGCTCTCTAACAAGAGCTGTTGTAAATGAGAAAGCTACCTAAATAATTACAACACAATAATTACAAAACTTCTCTAAAAAATAAAGTAATTCTCCTTGATCTTTAGCAGTCAGAACGCGTCACGTCCGTCGACCTTCGAAGTACTCCAAGTCCATCGGGCCCTCGCAAGGAAAATAAAATTTATGTTAGAGAGATAAAAATAAAATATGTACAAAAATATGAAGAGAAATAATTGAAACGAAAATGAATTAATTACAAGTGGATCGGGGGTCAGACTACCCAAGTAAGTGAAATCTAAATCCAAAAATTTTAAATTAATTCCTAAGCCATTTGCCTCCCCGTCAACGACGCCATCTGATGAGTCGCTGAATACGTATTTTAATTTGGGTACGTTGTAGTACTATACTTAGCGAATCAGTCAGAACCGAGAGAAGATCTCCGTGAAAAGTGTCTCGGCTTTAATTTTTATTCCAGGCAAGTCCGGGGTCGAACACAGTGAGGCAAAGGAACAACTTGAGGTTATAATTCAAAAATTAAGATCTAGATTTCCAGTGCAGAATTTTTTATATTTTTTTAATGCAAAAACAAATGCAAATGTAAATGTGGACGAATCAAGACAGTTAGAAAACACACAACTAAGCCAAATTAATTTTAATGTCAAATCAGTTCAATTCAGCCAAATTATGTTTTTTCAGGATCTTAATTCAGTGATGCATGCAAAACATATTTTTTTAGAATTTTAGGGGTTAAAATGTAACAATTAAAAATGCATGCTTTTTATGTGTTTTTTTTTGCAATTTTTCACACAGACAGTAAGCAAAAATCATGAAAACTTTACTAGAATGAAAACATGATGCAAGGATAATACAGTAATGTTTTTGAAATTTTCTGACAAAATATGAATTTTTATGGATTTTTTAGCGAAAACAGAGTAATAGTGAGTAATTAATTCCTAATAAATCCACAATAGCAAATTAGGCAGAGAGTGAATTACCTTATATAGGTTATGGAATCTAGGAGACTTGAAAATTTGTGAAAAGGATGTATATGGATTTAATGAAAAATCAAATACAAAAATCACTCTACAATTTATTTCAGGCACATGATAATATTTTAAGTTAAAATTTGGAAACTAATTTCATCATATTTCAAGGCATCATCTCAAATTTTTCAAGAATTTATAGAGCAACCGTGAGTTACTTATGAATTTGATAGCTCAAAATTGTTAAAATATGCAGAATTTCAGTTAAACAATTTTAATTAATTACCCAAATATCAGAAAAATATGAATAAATATCCACATGGTAAAGAACTATTTGCTCAACATCAAGACATTTTTCATTAAATAAAATGATGCTATATAGTTGTCCAAATTAAGACATGAACATAGGAGTATGCTTGCAAATTCCGTAAACAAAATAAGCAGTCAACTATATACAAGGAGCGTTTTGCAATAACAGAAACTTAAAATATAAAAAATGAAATTTTTACAATTAAAAAAATAACCTTCTTCTCCAAGCTCGATGGTGTGTTAGGGCATGGTGGGTTCGACGGATGGTGGAGGGATGCGCGTGTGGCCGCGGTGGCACCGACGATCACTGGGGCAGCGTGGTCGTTGGGCGGCGCGCAGCGAGGCAGAGGCGGAGCAGCACCGACGCGCGGGTTGTGGGCGTGTGCGGCGTTTAATGGAAGCGGTGGTCGGCATCGCCCGAAGAAGGGGGCTGGCCTGGTGGCTGCAGTGGAGGCGGAGTAGCGCCACAGGACTGGACCGCCCGCGCGGGAGGAGACCGGCGATTGCTAGTAGAAGCGGACGGTGTCACCTGCCCATGGAAGAAGGGGGGGCGACGCCGACCTGCGGCTTTTTTTAATTTTTTGTATTTTTTTGATATTTTTTTGTTTAAAAATTGTTTATTTTTTTTAAAACAAGGAATGAAAATAAAAAGATGAGGAGATAGACGGAGAGAAAAAAATGAATGTGCAGTGATGATGATGATGATGTGATAAATTTAAACAAATAGATGGTGGGTGGTGATATAATGTGCTAATAAATGCAAAAATAAAAACGATGCTGAGATGAAGGGAAAAAAATTACCTACGATGGATACGGTCGCCTATGATGTGCTCACGAGAGCATGGTCTTCGCTCGAATCGCCGGGAAGCGATGAGCTCGAGCAGCGCACAGAGGCGGTTGCGATGTTGGCCAAGAAGCTAACGGATCTCACCGGAGAGAGCTGCCGTCGCTCGACCGCAGTTGCATCGCTGTCACCGATTCAACTCTGAGAACTAGGTTGTCCTCACATAAAGATGGATCAAGTGCAAAATGAGGAGGATGGGATGTATATGAAGAGGAAAAAAGAGAGGTTATTAAAGTGGTGGGAGGTTAATAAAATAATGGGGTTGAATTAAAAGTTAGAATTTTTGGTGGAATGGTGGAGTTGAATGGTGGTTATTGTAGAGAATGAAAAATAAATAATAAAATAAATAATGATATAAAGTAGGCTACTGAAATATAATAAATATATAAAGAAGTAAAAATAGTGGAGAATTTACAAAGGAATACATACAACATGTACATTTTTTGTTTGTTTTTCTAATATGTATTTTTTTAATAAGAAATATTTACAACAGAAAAATACAATAAAATACTATAATAAAAATACAACAGAACGATGGTTTTTTTTGGATTTTTAAGTAATTGAGAAAGATAAAATAGAAATGAAGAAAGAATGAATATATACATAATATACAATGTACATCTAGGTCCTAAAACCCAACTTTTGGAAATGAGCCCTGATTTTAATAAACACTTCCATTGGATAGATAATTTTCTAATTTGAACTTTAAAAGTGAGTTTGGTGAATTTGGAGTTCATACGGAGTGGGAATTTGGCCCGGAAGTTGGACTTTACAGCTTTTTCCTTTTGGAATCTAGGAGCACTTATTTGAGGTGAATTGTTTTCTGTTTTTGTATTTTTATATACATTTTTATGAATAAGTTAGAGAAAAAATTACCCAAAAAGGAGTTGAAATGAAATTATTAAAAATATATGACGTTTTGGGCTATTAATAGGTAAAAACTCCTTTATTTTTGCGGCTTTTTATTGTTAATTTATTTTGTACAAACTAATCTATACTAAATGTGTTTTATTTACAAGTCATTTTGTTAATTTATTGATTTTGTATATAATTATTTGAGATTTTACTCAGATATTTTGCTAAGATCAAGATATTGAGATGATGAATCACGGATTCATCACTCCTTTCATAGAGAAGTGATCTAATCTTAGTCCAAATGTTGGACCTCGATCTGAACGTGATTCAGATATAATGAGAAGATTAGATATACGACTTTGATTTAATCAAACATCTGTGGGAGGTCCGCAAGATCTAGATTTGAGATGTGATCTCAATATCCATGTCACTATACGTGGAACAATACAATCGCCCTATCCTTATCTCCAAGTATCCGCGAAGAAAGCGCATTATCCTTGAAAGAGTTCATGGATAATTTCATTGTTGATATATGTATCCAAGCATCGAGAAAATTGATAATTAAATGTGACTTAATTATCATGGATAATATGAATTTGATTTATATTATAAGGAGAGATATCTAAGATAATTAGATGTGATTTAATTATCAAAGATCCGAATAATATGATTGTGATTCATGTTATTTTGGCAAATGAGAAAAGAGATCCAGGATGATTAAATGTGATTTAATTATCATGGATATATCCATATTAATCATATATATTGTAAATGTGATTTACAATATATAAGAGAGAGCTATTTGTGATTTATATTTGTTGATCAATTATTGATGTGAATTGGATTACATTGGATGATTAATTAAAATATAATTTACATTTTGGTTTGGGATGTGAATGTGATTCACATTTTTCCAATGGCATGATTGTAATATTTCATAAGATAATTATGAATTATTTTTTTGAAATAATTTACAACAATTATTGTTGTAAATCATGGAGATATCATGAGATAATGAGATCTCATGAGATGTTGGTAGCCGTCCCCCCTTTCAGGGGATATGGTTTATCTCCTCACTATCTCAAAGGATAATTAATTGATTTGATTTGAATTTAAATATATTGATTTATCGATATATATTAATTTAAATTAAATAATTTCTTGTTGTATTTTTTACAACAACATCTCAGCCATTGAAAGAAACACAAATCAATCTCAACCATTGATTTTGTGTTTTCCATGGATTGGGATTCATGGACTTTCAAAACCCTATATAAGAAGAGGCACCCCTTGCTCTTATACACAAGATAATGAATGATCTCTCTCTCTCTCTCTTTTCTCCACACGCCAAGCCTCTCTCTCTCTTATAATGGTTGTCCACCATGGAGCCATTGTGAGAGTCGTCATCGATGCAGCATCGTTATTATGATGCCGGATCATCTACTCGTGGATCTCCATCTCCTTTGGTGTGTCTCGCTTGTGAAGAAGATGTTGGATCTCGTGTGATGAGATCAGGAGATCTACCTCTTGTATCATCAACATGGATTGCGAGGAGCACGCATCTCATCAACGCACTCGCAAGCGTCTCCTCCATTAGATTAGACTTAAGACAGGAGGTCTCTTCGTTTAGAGACTCGATCGCAACCATGCTTCAAGAGGTAAACCTTATACCTAATTATGGTTTAGATGAAACGATCCGAGAAAGGTTCTTGGATCATGTGGTTTCATTATATTAAAAATTTTAAATTCCGTTGCCTGGAGCAACTAGTACGACTAGTCGCTCCCAATCGCATATGATGTGATCCTCATGCTTCTGTGATGAACTTGAGGATTTTCCCATATCCTTCAAAGCCAACATGTGTTCTCGCATAGATTTGTTTGCTAATAAAATAAAGACAAAGGGCATACATGCAAAAGTACCCTTAAATGATGTGGAGTGCAAGACGCTCTTGGTGTGTTGTGGAGATAATTGAAGGTTTGCGATTGATTCTTGCTTGAATGGCATGGATTAGCTCTGGTCTTCAATCAAAAACTCAAATTTGGGGCTAAATCATTGGTGAGATAAAAATATGGGGCCATGTTGTTGATATGACGGCTCCAGATGCCTCTAGAAGAACTGTGATGAATGCGGGCTCTTGCAGACTTGATCAAGTTAAATCACCATCATCTCAACCGATCTTCTTCAAATTGCACTGGGAAGGTAGTTCGGGTCATTCTGCATCTGGTGTACCTTGAATCATCATGAATCCTCCCAAAGATCAATTTGGAAAGTGATCTTCTCGACTACTTCAAGAACCTGCTCTTGATATGCTCGTTACGATTCATGCATTCCCTGGAGCTCCTTAGACCTACAAGATATAGCTCATGCTCAGAGGTGTACTCTGTCTCAAAAGATTAGGTCAGAAAAGTGTGAAATGGGGATGAGTGGGGGTCTCCGGTGAAGGTGGTCAGAGTGGAGACCGAACTCCAGATCTTTGGGGATCTGCAGGTGAATAGAGGATGAAAGAGGCGGATAATAAATCAAGTGATGGTGATGTCATGGTTGGAATTTGGTTTAAACGACTGGAGACCCTCCGATTGTGTAGATCGGAGGTTGAAAGCGATCTATAGATTTGATTTCATCTGATGAAGTCAAAATACAAAATGAACTCTAAATGAAAATTGAACTGTCTAATATAAGTATGGATAAGGAATGAGAAATAAAGCGCCTCGATCTGCAGCTGGGTGAAGAGACAGAGACATGCGACAGAGCTTATCGGCGATGTAGGTGCATCATATCCCTCAATCGAAATTGAGCTCCGAATCGTAGAGAAGCGACCCTAACATAGTTGCAGACTATAGGGATCGATTGGGGGGCATGAAACAAGCTGGAGAATGGATTACCTCAAGGCGGAGGGTTTGGATATCTATTTATAGAACGAGCTCCGATGAAAATTGGTTTCAAAAAGGGGCGAGATCAGAGGCACGTTTGGTGGATTTGTAGGGCTGGTGAGGAAGGAGAGTGAATGAGAAATGGAATCAGAGTGGGAAGCAAAAACATTACAGATCAAAGAGGTGTGGAAAATAAGCAAAGAATCGGTGATCGAATGGGCGAGGCGAGATCAACAGGGACCAGCCAGTTGACCTAGGCTAGCCAATTAGAAGGAGCAGAGAATACATACAAATTAAGCTAAACGATAAAAATCAATAAATGATTAAATAAATTGATTAAAAATCGAAAATAAATTTATTTAATTACATAATGTTAATAAAAATGTTAAGAGTAAATTAAAGTTAATTTTACTTATTTTTTGATTAATTAAATAATATAACTATAAGGATTGAAATTAATACAAGATGTTATTTACAGGTATCTAAACATATGTACAATATATTTTGATTTTTAGTTAGTTTTTTATATAAATATACATAATTTAATATTTTATTTATTTAGAATTATTTACAATAATTTTAATTATATTTTTATTAAATTTTTATGAGTCAATTTATAAGTTAATTAAATATGTATAGTACAATATATACATAGTGGTATATACAAAATATATGCATGATTTTATTTTTGTTAATTTTGGTTTTGTGATTTTTATGTGTATTTTGTATGAGTTAAATACATTATTTACAAGTAATCAAAATTATAATATTCACAAATATGCGCAAGAAAAATAATGTACTGTGTATCTATATGTATAATATACAATAGTACCCCAATTGGCCACATTTCACACCTTAACTCCGAATTTTATGAAATCACCTCCATTTTAAAGATAATTAAATTTGGATTATAATGAAAGTGAGTTTTATGAATTTGGAGTTTAGGTGGAGAAAATGTTGATCTAGGAAGTTTGTACTTTTAAGACTTTTGGGATATTGCTATCCACATTATTCATATCCACTATAATTAAATCACATTTAATCATCTTGTATCTCTATTCTCTTGTGCCCAAATAATATGAATCACATTCACATTATTTACATCTTTGATAATTAAATCACATTTAATTGTCTTAGATAACTATTTTTATAATAT
The DNA here is from genome assembly GCA_037367405.1 of Ottelia alismoides. Lineage (NCBI taxonomy): Eukaryota > Viridiplantae > Streptophyta > Magnoliopsida > Alismatales > Hydrocharitaceae > Ottelia > Ottelia alismoides. Next base: position 855,734 of record JAZKJV010002877.1, read on the forward strand.
GAATCAAATTCATATTACTCATGATAATTAAATCACATTTAATTATTAATTTTTTCAATGCTCGGATACATAATATCAACAATGAAATTATCCTGAACCCAATCAAGGATAATGCACTTTCTCTGCGGATACGTGGAGATAAGGACAGGGCGATTGTATTGTTCCACGTCGTATAGTGACTTGGAAATTGAGATCATATCTCAAATCCAGATAGCGGGCCTCCCACAGATGCTTGATTAAATCAAGACCGCAAATCTAATCTTCTCATTGCATCTGAATCACATTCAGATCAATGTCCAACATTTTGGACAAAGATCAGATTACTTCTCTACTGAGAGGAGTCACTAAAATCTAGACCCGTTTCATCACTCCCTAGGAATGGAAGCGTCATGGTTATACAATCGTTTATGATCACATCACCCTCAGGTATTCCCAATACCTGTACATCCTGCATAATGGAAGACTCAGAATAAACCCGAAGTATTGGATCAACTTTATACTGTCTACTTCATGGTTTTATCAGTAAGTTTCTCATTCGATCATTGGGAGTTGGTATCGATCATATACTTTCCAAAAAAGCATATATCATACCTAGGTCTTGATCATATACTTTCCAAAAGTATATATCAAGCCTAAAAATTCAGTCAAGCTTCCAAAGCGAGACGGTCGTGCACAGAATTTGATTCTTCCCAATATCTCATGAGTAAGCTCATGTCTTCCGGTTCAGTAAATGAAACTGTATGATCCCTTTGAGAGATCGTATTACTCATATGCCCTTATATGCACACTAGCGCGTCGGTGTATAGACCTTGGTTAGGTCATCAACCTATTGGTCTGCCAAATGTACATACTCAGACATATAGTAGCACATATGTCTCCGGTCAGAGGATTCGTGCATATATCATGACAGCATCTGATATAGGACTTTGGTTATCTCGGTCTCGTTAAGTCAACTTTTTGACCTAACTAATCTGACACCTTTGAATCTCTATTCTTATGTAGAGGACCTGCATCAAGAGGTCGGTCAGATATTAGCCTTTAGAGATAAGGATTGCCATCTCCTACTCAGGCTGGAGATCATCTCTTAATAATCATTTGATGGTGCTTGATGAGTCCTCAATCTAGCCCTTTAGATATTCATCCAAGCACCAGCCTCTATGATTCAATAGTTGAATCAACAAATGTATGATTATTAAGATGGCCATGGTACATAACCCCAATTGTACTAAGGGACCTATTATGCAAATTATTCATTCTTCATTATTGCATAATGGCTTGTCGTGGGCTCGCATGTCCAACAATCTCCCACTAGCCCAAAGAGCCATTAATGGGCTAATCATTTAAACCCACACTCATGTGATAATCATAGGCTATTTAGAAAATAGCTAGGTAAGCTGATCAACCACTCTATTCCTGCGAGACTACGCCAAGTCCTTTTACGGCACTTGCATATCCCCAGTAACAGTGCTCGCATCTAATGTGAATGTTGCATCTTATGCAACCAATACTCAATCTTGTTTGTTACAATGTCCATGACACTACAGCTTAATAATTATCATAACCAGTAATTCTATAATCCTTATCAGAATACCCTTATTCCTGGAGATCACTATCTCTTAAGGTATCCATAGTTAAGACCTTTTAGATCCCTATCTATAAAGTCTTAAGTTTTCGAAGATAAGACTTTAAGATCACTATCTCAAAAAATATTGTCCTCTATGAAGATATTGTTATTACTGCAATCAAGTATTTTCTCTCCATATTAGGATTAGTAACAGTTTACTACTCCCATTACATGGCATATATCTGGCTTTTGTACACATCTAACATACACTCAGCTTCTCGTAACTGATGCACAAGTGCAAGCAGTTCTAGAATTCACTTCCTCAACTCTTTGAGATGCTATCCCTTTAGATAGGTCAGTACCATATCTTATGGGATGGAAGCCTTTCTTGGATTTTTCCCGAAAATGGAATATGTCCAAGGTGTACCATTAATGTGACAGTCCCAATACACTCTTCTCTATGCTTCTGAACACCTTCAGAACTAAGATCCAAGAGGTGTCCTTGAGATCATATCTCAAATTATGGAACAACCAGATTAGAAAACACTTATTATTATCCTTATATCATTTTAAATGATTAGGATATCATCTACATTTAGCATGATGAACATAAATGCACTCCCACTAAGCTTCACATGGCCCATCCAGATTCTATCTGAAATCATAACATTTATAATTTCATCAAATCTTGTGGTCCAACTTCAAGAAGCTTATTTGAGTCCATAGATGGATTTCTTAGCTTTCACACCTTGCTTTTCTCAACCATGAAGCCATGGGTCTACTTCATGTAAATATCCTCAGAGAGGTATTCATAGAGGAATGCAATATTGACTTCTTTCTCTTGAAGATCCATTTACACCTTTATGGGTCTTACCCATATAGGTGGATACTTGAGGGTCCATATACAACACTTGTATATGAAGTCTACTTTAGACTTTATTGCTAACATCCATCTTTCCATGTCATGATCCTTAGGAGCTTCATCATATGAAGTCCGATCATTTGTCAGATTTAATCAACACATGGAATACATCCTCAAACTCATTTGAAGAAGTATTAGTGTTTCATCTTTAATTGTCCTTTTAGTTTCCTATTTCAGGAGCCTCATTATCTTCTCAAGATTAAATGAGTTCCTACACTTCATTTTCTTCTTCATTTTCAAGAGAGTCATCCTTTAAGAATCATCTTAGAGATGAGATCTTTTAAGAATCTCAAGGTCATAAAGTAGGTATCCAATACCATCCTTTATTTTCCTAATGAAGCTGCACTCTCTAGTGCTCAATTCCAGTTTTCTTGCATGGAATCTTTTTAAGGATATACATTGTAGTCTCTACTAGACATATATATCTGGAAACTAAGGGATAATTATTCTAAAATTCATCATTGATCAAATAATGTCACACATGTTCCAATTGTATCTCCCTATAACTCTATTGAGTCAAGGTGTATTAGGAGGATTGAGATAGAAATGATATTCATATCTCCATAAGGTATTCTTTGAATTTATCTACAGGTACTTGCTACCAGATTAGATCAAATTCATTTTATCTTCCTTCAAAATTTGGTTCTAAACCAAAAATAATGAAATCTTTGAACATTTCAAAGGTTTCTCAGGTGAAGAGAAGAAATCTCATATCATACACAATCATCAACATATATCACATATCCATAATGTTTACTATGATATAGATGATCTGCATACATCAATATGTATGAGATCCTGAATACCTTGACATCTTACACCTTTCCCAAGGAAGGGTGTATTGGACATTTTTTACTTTTGAATACAATATTCACAAGTATGTAAGATTTGAAACTTTAGACAATCTAAAGTTTCATCACTAGTCCATTGATCTCATCAACAGACATATGTCCAAAACTTGATGCCAGATCATTGTCAAATGATCTTCATCCTCCAATTTATCTTATAAAGGTTTTAATTTTCAGTATTAGAAATTTTAATGAACCATTCATTAATTTTCTAATTTTGTGGAGTCCACTAGATGTTAGATTACTATCTGAAATATATCCATCATAACTCTTTACGATAGTTCTATCTCAGAATTCATGTCTATTTCCAACATTTAGAAACAAACAATGAGTGTATTCTTATATCTAGGTCATAGAGACATTCTCTAAGACTAAGGGCTCTCCCACTGAAATTAACAAGTCTATCAATCCAACAGATATTGTTACAACAATTGCATCAATATCCATGTGGATAACTATAAACCTTAAGATCAAATTTTCCAATCTTGTAAAACATATGCATCCTATTGCAAGTATTGTTAGAAGATTGAGATACAATTACTAGACTTTATCTTATCAAATAAGTAAGTCAAAGTCAATGATTATATGTACATTATTCCGATGCTCTATCTGAATCCTTCACTAAGGATCCTAGATAGTCCAGACAGTCATACTATTAAGACATCGACTCATTGCAATATTGGCATTCATCCAAATCTTTGGATGTCATGTGGAAGTCACAGAAGTACAGTCAACACCTTAACTTTCCTTCTTACTTGGGTCCAACCCATGCTTCCACTGCGCTTCCTTTATCTATAAACAACCATTGCTTAAGACTATGGATCTCTTATGTTGAAATCAAAAAATTTAAATATAAGAGTATTTCAACATTTATACAAGCTTCATTCAATTCATACAATATGAATATTATGAAGCTTCATGAATGACTAGAGTATATATAGTAGAATAATTACACTCGTCATGTCTACATCCATCTGGACTCTTAAAACATTGGTTCAGGTAGGTATTCAAACATTTTGACTACATCATATCTTACAGAGCTATCATTCTGCATGATGCCGTGAACCATGCCATTCATGATAAATGTCAAGAGCATATATGTATGTCAGAATATCTTCTTAGATTTTATAAGGATTAATTGACAATTATGATCATCATCGACATGTCACTTCCAAAGTACATTCGATGAGAGATTGAGACTATAGAGACATACAAACCCTAGGGTTGTAGTCCTATTATCTATTTAATTGTTATTCCTCATTATTATGAGGAAACTTGCACATTGCAATCACATACATTATGTGTCCAACTGCAAGTACAATATCTAGATCATGAGTCCAATCCATGATATTTTACAGGTTATTATTGAGTATAGAATTGAGTGGGTTTAATGAAGGATTATCTGAAACAAGAAATTTGCATAAGTGTATATATTTATATATATACATATTTTACTTTGATTTAGAAATTTTTATATCAAAGTTGTCTTGCCTTGTCAACACTGAAAGTTCATTCCCTTATTCACTTTCATTGTAAGAGATATACTTACCATTATATCTCAGTAAGATCTGGGATCTCCTTTCTTATCTTTGTCACTTCCCAATAATATGAGAATTTGTAACGATAAAAAGAAGTGGGAACACATTCCGCCTTGCAAATCCAACGTGCATTCCCAATTAGGTCTTTAACACCCGGGTCCACCACTCCTAAGGTGATGTTGACCCGTCATTAATTGAACCAACCGTCAACAGGGATAGTACTCGCTATGCGCAATCGAATATCGTCCCAATAATATGAGGATCCTATATTGGGGTCACTACGCATACGGCCTTACTCTTTCGAGAAGCAAAGAGCCCGATCCAGAAGCGTTGCATGTAGAAGCTATCACTTCGGACATGCGTCTCCTACATACAATCCCTGGCGATGGAACCCTTCGTCTTGACGGGAGACCATGGATGTCACTTATGTGATCCTCCACCTCCTATTCAAATTTTAATTAATCATTATGAATCATATTCATTACGATTAATTATTACAAGAGAAATAACATCTTTATTCATAATAGAGTGTTATAATTTTAATTGGATTCCAATTAATCTAATCATATTAAATTAATGATCTAATTAATATCCAACAAACAATCTTTATTGTTACTTGAATTATGGTATTATCTCAAATACGTATTACTTCGAATTTTAATAACTAGAAATACATCATGATTTCTTAAGAATTATACTAACCCTACCCGTTGTCATGGCCAGTACCGACGGGAGTGGGACAGACCACACACGGTGCAACCTGCTGCCCCAACGCTCCCCGACTAGATACCATATCCACCTCGGGAAAGCATAATGCAAAACAGATCACTTCAACCGAAATTATACCATATAATAATAATCAAAAAAAATTTGATTAACATTATAATGAGATTTTGCTAAACAAATCCCAAATCCTATTCAAGCAACATGTCTGTTGGAACGTAGATCATGTAGATCATGCAACTAATTAGTGATCTAGATCACATCTAATCAAAAATTGGTTAACGTAATGTAATTTAAGGAAATAATTATCATCAAATATTTCACAAATATTTATGCATAATTATTCCAGGAAATTAAACAATTTAATTTCACTAATTGATTAAATGACAATCACTAGGTTCTTGATTAGGAAAGTATTTCCAACACTCACTTACTAAAAATACCATATTTCAATCAAATTAAATCCAAATTAAGCAAAATAAGTTTGTAAAGTTTTCTAATTTGATTTACAACAGAACCTAAGTGATTTGCATGCATTTGGCGTTTCAAATCCGAAAATAACATATTAATTACACCATGATCTGCATTCCCCGAAATAGTGGATACATGTTTACTAAAATGAACATAACTTGAGCAAACGGAATCGAAATCACGTAAACTCAGATCCTACGATTTTCTTATTTAATGGGAAACAAAATACAATTAATATTTTTGTTTAAACAATTTAAATAGTTTCGAAAATAATCTCAAAACAGAGATGCGAAAATGAAGTGCAACAAAACTTTCGCAAACCCTAATGAACTCAAGTCGTCCTCGGTTAATGGATCGTATCCAAAACCACCGACCTAAGGCTCTGATACCACTTGAAGGATATGGTTAGATCCTCAAGAGCATCACGGAAGCGTGAGCATCGTATCGAATACGACGAAGAACGACTAGTCGGACTAGTTGTTCTATGCAACGGAAATTAAAATTTTTATGTGACGAAATCACATGACCCAAGAACACTTCTCGGATCGTTTCGTCTAAACCACAAACAAGTAATAGGATTACCTCTTAAAGCGTGATTGTGATCGAGTCTCTAAACGAAGAGACCTCCTGTCTCAAATCCGATCCGACGGAGGAGACGCTTGCGAGCGCGGGGATGAATTGTGTGCTTCTCGTAATCCATGTTGATGATCCAAGCGGCAGATCTCCTGATCTCGACACACGAGACCCGACATCTTCTTCACGAGTGAGACACATCGAAGGAGATGGAGATCCACGAGCAAATGGTGGGGCAGCATAACGACGACGCTGCGGCGATGGAGACTCTCTCTAGGGCATCCATGGTGGACGGCCATGAGAGGAAGAGAGAGGGCTGACGTGTAGAAAAAGAGAGAGAGAGAGAGAGACTTATGTTAGAGAGAGAGAGAGAGACTTATGTTCTCTTGTGTGTTTGTAAAGAAGAGCAAAGGGGTGCCTCTCCTTTTATAATATTTTGGGATCCATGGATCTCAATCCATGGGCAACACAAATCCAATGGTCCTCATTGATTGTGTTTCTTTTAATGGCTAAGATTTGTGTTGGTAAAAAAACCAACAACAATTAATTTAATAAAAATCAAATATATATATTAAATATAATTTTATTTATATCAAATCAATCTCTATTGAAGAAATAGGAAGGAGGCAAGCCTCCTTCCATGAATGGAGTGGACGACCACCACATTCCATGTAGGAAATGTGGCCATCCACCCTCCCCACAAGGAAGGTGTCTTCTTCTCCTTTTTATTCCATGAGATACATTATCCCATTAATTTCTCCAATATTTGCAACAACTTTTGTTGCAAATATATTCACCAAAATAATTCCAAATTATTTTGTGAACATTGCAATCTTGCCATTGGAAAATTGTGAATCACATTTACAACCCAAAATAAAATGTGAATTACATTTTCAATTAATTGTTCAATGTGAATCCAATTCACATTAACATTTAATTAACGAATGTAAATTACAAATAGCTCTCTCTTATATATTATAAATAACATTTATAATATATATGACTAATATGGATATTGCTATCCACATTATTCATATCCATGATAATTAAATGACATTTAATCATCTTGGATCTATATTCTCGTGTGCCCAAATAATATGAATCACATTCACATGATTTACATCTTTGATAATTAAATCACATTTAATTATCTTAGATAACTCTCTTTATAATATGAATCAAATTCATATTACTCATGATAATTAAATCTCATTTAATTATCAATTTTCTCAATGCTCGAATACATAATATCAACAATGAAATTATCCTGAACACATTCAAGGATAATGCACTTTCTCCGCGGATACTTGGAGATAAGGACAGGGTGATTGTATTGTTCCACGTATAGTGACTTAGATATTGAGATCATATCTTAAATCCAGATCGCGGGCCTCCCATAGATGCTTGATTAAATCAAGACCGCAAATCTAATCTTCTCATTGCATCTTATCATATTCAGATCAATGTCCAACATTTTGGACCAAGATCAGATTACTTCTCTACTGAGAGGAATCACTAAAATCCAGACCCATTTTATCACTCCCTAGGAATGGAAGCGTCATGGTTATACAATCGTTTATGATCATATCACCCTCAGGTATTCCCAATACCTGTACATCCTGCATACTGGAAGACGCAGAATAAACCCGAAGTATTGGATCAACTTTATACTGTCTACTTCATGGTTTTATCAATAAGTTTCTCATTCGACCATTGGGAGTTGGTATCGATCATATACTTTCCAAAAAAATATATATCATACCTAGGTCTTGATCATATACTTTCCAAAAGTATATATCAAACCTAAAAATTCAGTTAAGCTTCCAAGGCGAGACGACCGTGCACGGAATTTGATTCTTCCCAATATCTCATGAGTGAGCTCATGTCTTTCGGTTCAGTAACTGAACATGTATGATCCCTTTGAGAGATCGTATTACTCATATGCCCTTATATGCACACCAGCGCGCTGGTGTATAGACCTTGGTTAGGTCATCAATGTATTGGTCTGCCAAATGTACATACTCAGACATATAGTAACACATCTGTCTCCGGTCAGAGCATCCATGCCTATATCATGATAGCATACGATATAGGACTTTGGTTATCTCGATCTCATTAAGTCAACTCTTTGACCTAACTAATCGGACACCTCCGAATCTCTATTCCTATGCAGAGGACCTACATCAAGAGGTCGGTCAGATATCAGCCATTAGAGATAAGGATTGATATCTCCTACTCAGGCTGGAGATCATCTCTTAACAATCATTTGACGGTGCCTGATGACCTCAATGTAACCCTTTAGATATTCATCCAAGCACCAGCCTCTATGATTCAATAGTTGAATCAATAACTGTATGATTATTAAGATGGCCATGGTACATAACCCTAATTGTACTAAGGGACCTATTATGAAAATTATTCATTCTTCATTTCAGATCAGGGAATGATATTCGCAATAACATTTATTGCATAATGGCTCGTCGTGGTCTCGCATGTCCAACACATTCAGGGAAGTGGACATCACAAAAAATGCTCCAATCCAACCTTTGGTGGCCTACGATCGTTGCGAATAACCATGCATTTGTAAAGAGGTATACTAACTGTCAGAGAATGGGCTTTTTGGACATAAATACATGATGCCGATGCAACCGATTCACTTCTGTGAAGTGTTTGGCGCATGAGGTATTGATTTTATGGGTCCATTTCCTAAGAGTCAGGGATTTGAGTATATTCTTCTATTTGTATATTATGTGAGTCATTGGGTAGAGGCTATTCTGTCTGAGCTTTGATGTGAACATGGTTTGCAAGTTCCAGAGAAAGCATACCATTACACGGTTTGGGGTCCCTCGAGTTCTGATATTAGACGGGGGTAACCACTTCATCAACGAAAAGGTAAGAGCACTTGCTAACGAGTTTGGCGTAGACCATTGGGTTACTACTCTGTATTATCCTCGAACTAATGGTCTAGCCGAAGTCTTGAATAGGGAGATCAAGATGATCTTGCAAAATGTTGTTTGCCCAGAGCAAAAGGATTGGTCGCAGCTTTTAGACTCAGTTCTTTGGGAATATAGAACAACCTTCAAGACTCTGTTGGGTACATCTCCCTTTTGAATTGTTTATGGCAAGCCATGCCACTTACCTGTCAAGATCAAGCACCGATCTTGGTGGGAAGTGAAAGAAGTGATCTTTGGTCTAGATGATGCGGGAGATCAGAGGCAGACAGAAGTGCAACCTTGAAAGAATTGAGAGACAAAGCCTTCATGAGTAGCATACACTATAAGGAGCGGATGAAAGAGTGGCATGATGCTCATATCAGTCACAAGAAATTTGAGCCTAATCGGAAAGTTTAGCTATTCGATGCAAGACTGAAGCTATTTCCAGGGAAACTTCAAAGAAAATAGAAAGGCATGTATCATGTGTGAAAGGTGTACAAAAATAGTAGCATCTACATCTATGAATTGTCATATGATTCTACCTTTCAAGTTAATGGTCAACGGTTGAAACCTTTTCCTGATCATGAGCCACCAACTATTGAGGTTGCCCCTATCCATTTTTTATGAGATGATCTCTTCATTCTTACACTGCATCTCATACCTAATTTTCTAGATCATCTTGTATATACTTTTTATTTTATTCTTTCTTCCTTTCGTTTGTCTTACACCATTAGGTTTTATCTAGAATTTTTCTATACTTGGAATGTACTTTATCCTAAGTATGGGGAGGTGTAGACAGCATGTTGTTTACATCATTTTGTTCTATTACCCCTACCATTTCTTATACTTAGGGTGTGCTTTACCCTATGTATGGGGAGGGGGTAATATCGCTCACATCATGGTTTGATCATTTTCGATTTTTGCATCATCTGCTCTCTTTCTTATCCCTTACCTATTGATATTGTTTCCATACTTAGGGATATTTTACCCTAAGTATAGAGGGGATAAGCTGAGCCATTGATAATGTGCATTCTCTTGACCTCAATCATCTTCGGTTTTGAGACTGCTATCTTTAGGATTATTTGATCCTAATTATAGAGGGGATTATTGATTTCTATTCGTTATTTTTTGAACCATTGTAGTGTAGGATTCTTTTCACCAATCTATACATAGCCTGAGTCATGTCTTCCTTTGCCGCTTCTTTAGTCACTATGAGGACATAATTCACATTAAGTATAGAGAGGTGTCGTATCTATATGCTATATATAATTTGGAAGCCATAACTCATACTTTGTTGTATTTTTAATAATATGACTCTCTAAAAGTATGAGTGTATATTTCTGGTTTTTAAAAGCTGCAAGAAAATCGTAAATATGTTTAGTAAAAAAAGTCTTAAAATATATTAAAAAAATGTTGTAAAATACTTTGATAAATCCTTCAAAGTTGTAAATAAATTTGTTGTAAATCTTGTATAAAAACCATATAATCTTGTGTACATAAATATTTTATAAAATCCTTTATAAAATGTACAAACTTCTTGTAAAATTTGTGTAAATAAAAGTAATCCACTAACTTTTTCAAAAAGATCCTAAAAACTAAAAAATTCAATAAAAATTTGCAAAAATATTTTAAAAACATTTAAAAAGTTTAACCTGCAAAATTTATTTCATAATAAATTGTTGCATTGATTCGCATTTTTCAGAACAAGTCCGATTTATGAACCGAATGGATCTAAGTCGAAGATATGGAGCTTGGTTTAGGCCTTAAGCCACTTAATTCCAAAGGAACTTTATTAGGAATCAGAATTAAGACTCTTCAGGTCTTTTAGACTTAATTCTTTGGGTTCCTCAAGTCTACGTTAGGAATTCAACTTCAATGTGCCTAAGTAGGACACTTGGTGTCATCCGTTTAACTCTTATCCATTTGAACCAATTTTGAACTCATGCACTCTACACTTAGCATGAGTTGCATGGGGTTGCGAAGGACAATTCATTTCAGTGGTGCTTTTCCATCCTTATATGGTGGCATTGATATCTAAAGACGAGAGAGATTGGGGTTGAAATAAAGTTTCATATGAGGAAAGGATCTGTTGGTACAATTTTTCCATGACCCCAAAAAATGGACGGAAAGAAAAGATGTTATATCCGTCGGGACACAAAAGATCTATGAAGTGCAACAAGCATTTCTAATATAAAGAAGTTGATTATACCAAATACAAATTTGACCACAATAGTTCGATCTTCATAAAAGCCTGCATTATCTTAGTGAAGACTTGGCTAAATTGGCAAGGCTTCACATGAGATATGATTACACTGATCACACTTCAGTTATTTTCTCATTATTTTATCTTCTTTCTCTACTCGATTGTGGACACAACATGACCTGACCTTGGAAGAAAATACCCCCCTCATCAAGGATTGAGTAGCTGGATGAGAGCCCAATGGATGCATTACTGGGATGGACGGTTTCTTCGCTTCTTTAAGAAGGAAGAGATAAAACCTTTCACACGTTGTTCAATGTGAATCCAACTCACATAAACATTTAATTAACAAATATAAATTACAAATAGCTATCTCTTATATATTATAAATCACATTTATAATATATATGACTAATTCACATTTTATTTTGGGTTGTGAATGTGATTCACAATTTTCCAATGGCAAGATTGCAATGTTTACAATATAATTTGGAATTATTTTGGTGAATATATTTGCAACAAAAGTTTTTCCAAATATCGAAGAAATTAATGGGATAATGTATCTCATGGAATAAAAAGGAGAAGAAGCCACCTTCCTTGTGGGGAGGGTGGATGGCCACATTTCCTACATGAAATGTTGTGGCCGTCACTCCATTCATGGAAGGAGGCTTGCCTCCTTCCTATTTCTCCAATAGAGATTGATTTGATATAAATCAAATTATATTTAATATATATTTGATTTTTATTAAATTAATTGTTGTTGGTTTTTTTACCAACACAAATCTTAGCCATTAAAAGAAACATAATCAATGAGGACCATTGGATTTGTGTTGCCCATGGATTGAGATCCATGGATCCCAAAATATTATAAAAAAAGAGGCACCCCTTTGCTCTTCTTTACACAACACATAAGAGAACATAAGTCTCTCTCTCTCTCTCTTTCTCTCTATACGTCAGCCCTCTCTCTTCCTCTCATGGTCGTCCACCATGGATGCCCTAGAGAAAGTCTCCATCATCGCAGCGTCGTCGTTATGCTGCCCGACTATTTGCTCATGGATCTCCGTCTCCTTCTGTGCGCCTCACTCGTGAAGAAGACATTGGATCTCGTGTGTTGAGATCAGGAGATCTGCTGCTTGGATCATCAACATGGATTGCGAGAAGTACGGGATTCATCCCTGCGCTCGCAAGCGTCTTCTCCGTAGGATCGGACTTGAGACATGAGGTCTCTTTGTTTAGAGACTTGATCGCAACCACGCTTCAAGAGATAATCATATTACTTGTTTGTGGTTTATACGAAGCGATCCGAGAAGTGTTCTTGGGTCATATGATTTCGTCACATGAAAAATTTTAATTTCCGCTGCATAGAACAACTAGTCCGACTAGTTGTTCTTCGTCGTATTCGATACGATGCTCACCTTCCTCGATGCTCTTGAGGATCTAACCATATCCTTCAGAATGGTGTCCTCCAGTTTCTAATCTATGGTAATACATGAGGACACTCCGGTATTCCTCCTAAAGAATACACCGATGCCAGACAAAATCCTCTCCTTTATGATAAATGATTGGATCCTCCCACTGGTAAGACTTGGCTTTCGTGAAGAAAACCTCAAGTCTCTGTCTGGCCCAACCTTGTGGAACTTTCTTAGCAACAAGAAAGTTCACAATGTTGGCATACCGTGGGAGCGAGGTGATAGCAGTAATCGCCTCGTTGGGAAAGATCTCGGTTATTGGCGCATTGAACTCAAAATTCTCGAGTGTTTCTAATCGGGAGAGGTGATCTGTCACTACATTCTTTAGTCTAGGCTTATCCTTGATCTCAATATCAAACTCTTGGAGTATAAGAATCCATCTGGTCAGACATGGTTTGGAATCCTTCTTATCCATTAAGTACTTGATGGTTGTGTGGTCAGTGAAAATGATCACCTTAGATCCTAAAATGTGGGACCTAAACTTGTTTAAGGCAAATACTAGGGTTAGCATTTCTTTCTCTGTAACCGTATAATTTTGTTGGACATAATACAAAGTCCTGCTAGAGTAGTGTATGGCATAAGGAAGGTCATCCTTTCTCTATCCCAACACAGACCCAACGGCAATATTGGAGGCACCCATCATGATCTCGAATGGGAGAGACCAATTGGGTGGCTAAAGGACAATATCTTCTATAACCTTGCTCTTGAAAATGTCAGAAGCCAAAAGGCACTTATCGTCAACAATAAACTCAGTGTCTTTCATGAGAAGATCAAATAATGGTCGAACAATTTTGCTGGTCTCAAATAAAACATCGGTAAAAATCAACATGCTCGAGGAAAGACCATAACTGCTTCAGATTGGACGGTGGATTGAGCTTCTTTATGATATCCATCTTTGTCAGATCCACCTCCATTCCCCTATTGGAGATGATGTGACCAAGGATCTGATCTAGCCTTCTCCCAAGAAAGAATGAGGTTAACAACGTGTACCTCTGAAGCACACGGTCTAGTCTAGAAAGGCAGGAATCAAAATCATCGTCGTAGAACAAAAAATCATCCATGGAGACCTCCGATAAGTCTCCCACCATGTCCAAAAAAATAAAGCATGCACCTTGGGAATGTATCTGGAGCATTACACAATCCAAAGGGTATTCTTTTGAAAGCATACGTTCCGAATGGACAGGTGAAAGTCGTCTATTCTTGGTCTTCAAGTGCAATGGCCACCTGATTGTATCATGAGTACCCATCCAGAAAGAAATAATGGCTCTTCTCAGCTAACCATTCAATGATCTGATCATGAACAATAGTGGGAAGTGATTCTTCTTAGTCACCTAATTCAAATGTTTGTAGTCCACACAGGCGCGCCAAGAAGTAAGTACTCGGGTAGCGATCTCCTCTCTGTCCTTGTTTATCATTGTAGTAGTACCCATCTTCTTGGGTACCACATGTAAAGGACTAACCCATTTGGAGTCGGAGATGGTATATATAAAATTGATGCTCCATCACTTGGATATTTTCTTCATAACCACCTTTCAAAGATTCTGGATCAACCTGCGCTAAAACTCACGAGATGGTTCGGCGTCATCCTCAAGAAAAATGTGGTGGGAGCACATAGCCAGACTAATCACATGGAGTTCAGCTACTGACCACCTGATGCCTTGTAATTCTGTTCAAGAATCTCCGTGAGATGGGATTCTTGATCTTCGGTTAGATCAGAAGTGATGATGACCGAAAACATTTTAGGCTCTCCATAAAGGAATCAGTATCTCATGCTCTGAGGTAGAGGTTTAAGATCATGGGGAGAAGGAATAGGAAGAGCTGGTATGACTAGGGCTTGGGTATAGGCTACTTGATCGATATGCGTAAGCTCGTCCTGCTCTGACTCAGAATGATCTGGAGACTGCTCATCTGATTGCTGACTCTGCTATGCTGGATCGGTCTCCAGGTTGGTTGTATGCTCATCTGAAATGAGATGCGGAAGATACTCATCATACATCTGCCAATCAAAGTCCATGTCTACATCGGAGGGATCAGGATCTGAAAAAAAAAGAATGGAATTCAAAAAGATCATCATCAGACTTGTCTACCTCAGCCTCTTACCTTATCTAGGATTGTGTTATCCATTCTTCCATCATCTAGTATCTGAATCTCAGACTCTCCTAGAGATGTGATGAAAGATTGTCTACTCAGTTCGGTCCAGACGGCCTCATCATCTGTCTGTCGACTCCATCTTCAGATGCACACTCTAAATCTTCTAGTTTGGCTCCGAGGTCTTGAACCATCTCTATATGTTACTCTTACATTGGACGCGAAAGTACACCTTCCTTGTACCATAATCAGAAACAACATTAGATATCACTATAAAACTTCGTCCTAATATGATCGGGGTATCAGTCACACATTCAAGGACCACCATGTCCAACACGATGAAGTCCATGAGGAATTGCAAATCATGAATGGTGATTAAACCCTTCAGCCTCTTGACCAATCTATCAATGAACTGCAATATCGTTCCGTTTAGTCGAAGAGGTCCAAACTCGAACTTGTCAAGTAAGGAAGAGGGAAGGAGATTAATCGATGATCCACTATCTAAAAGAGTACGATCAAAGTATGATCAAGAATCTCGCATCTAACATACGACACTCATGTATCTGACCGTTTGGCTACGAGACGATTCTGGATGGCGTGACAAGTCTCCTTGGTCAGCACATGAATTTCTGAGAAATGATTGTGTTGCGTCTTCTTTTTACAAACTGTAGTTCTCTCCTTGAGATCTTTTTGTAGAAGAGGGATGTGTGCCAAGGCTTCCGAAAGAGTGAATTGAATGGTGAATTTATCTAGCATCTCTTTCATCAGATCTAACATTTGAGTCATTTTGGAATTTTCTTTTTTATCACATTTTCCTAAGCATAGTGCTTGAGGAAAAGGAATTTATACATCCTCCTTGTCAGTCTATATAATAGGAGGATTGAATGAAGAGGAAAAATCAGGTCTTTTTTGTAAAATGGGGTCTATCTCTATATTGATCATCAAAAATAGACGAATCAGCTATCTTATCTTTATTTCTTTTTTGGACCTCCTCCTCTTTCCATTTTTTGTATTCTTATCTCCTCATCAGTAGGTATGAAAGATGGTAACATAACTATCTCTGTATTGTAATCACCAGATTTGGTGGCATCAACACCACCATTCAGATCATCATAGATACTAACTGCATCAGTACCTCTATCTGCATCATGCTCAACTATCTCTAGAGCATCATCTAGCGATGCATCTATATCACGCATAACTTAACCACTGCCAATTGGAACTCTACCACTCCTCAAAGATATGAAATCAACATTATTCACATCATCAGGCGATCTATGTAATTGAGGAGTAGAGTTTATTTGTCAAGTCTGTGAGCCAGTATTATCTAGCACGAGATCCATTATCTGCTGCTTGAATTCATCCATATCTTGCCTATTTTTCTCATACTGACCGGTGATGTGATAGGCAAGATCATCTAAAGCAAAGCTCTCAAAGGAGTGCCCTAGAGAACTGTATGAGTAATCTGAAAACTACTGAGGCAAGTGCTGAGAAAGAAATTATGTCATCCACTAAGTACAAGTCTAAATTTGACAAGGCTCAGTCACAGGCTCGGACTGAAAGTAATATATCTACGCACTAGAGACTTTGTATCTGATGAATCAGCTACAACCTTGAAGATGGAATAGATGTCATCTGTTCAATCTGGTTCTTTAGGTCACTAATGCTCCTTACAAGCCCGTCAATCTTATTGAGCTTGTGTAGTTGGTGGCATCCCGTCTCAATGTGCTCTAGGTGGTCCAATCTCTGGTTAAGAATCCTCATTTCAGTCGATGAAGATTCAAAAGATGTAAGCGTCGATGGACCATTCTCGATTTTTACCACAATAGATTAGTGAAGAAATACGAGTGAATCCATCTGAGTGTAAGAGTCTGTCTGAGTTAAAGTGGCATGGAGAGATGCCATCTCCTTGAAAATATCCTAGACAACATCCTCATGTTTCGAAAATCATGAGCCACCACAAACTGCACTCACCAACCCTTGCAGGTCAGGTGTCAACCCACTAAAGAAGCTTTCAACCAAGCTTGCCTTAGAAATCTCATGGTGAGGACACCTATCAATCAGGTCTCAAAAACGATCCCATGCTTTGGGGAATGGCTCGCTCCGTAATATGGTGAAATTGGTAATGAGAGACCTTGCAACATTCATACATCCGATGGTGTAGAATCTGATCAGGAATTCAGTACGAAGATGCTCCCATGTAATAATTATTATCCCTAAATGTCATAACCAATGCGTGGCCTTATCAGCAAGGGAGAACGGAAATTCTATCATCCGAATTGTATCCTCATAACTTGAGAGTCATATATTGTACTACAAATCATATCGAACTATCAAAAGGTGTGAATGTGTCTCCTCAGTGAACTACCCTTGAAAGATTGGTAAAGTCTGAATAATCTCAAGTGAGAGGACAAATGATATGTGTAGAGGAGGAAGTCGAATCCACTACTAGCAGAAGAAGCTCCAGGTGCGTGAAGCTATCTCATTATATGTACAAGCTCCGTAGGTACTTCATCCTCTCTCTATGCTTCATCATCCTCTAAAAGGTGTCTCTTTTCTCTTAATTGTATTAACTCAGCTCAGATCTCGATCATCAGAAGGTCTTGCTCCATGATCTGAGGCGTCATAATCTCAAGGGACGCAAGAAAACAGTGTCATTCGTTTCCTCATCTGGAATCTTCGACGCATTTTGCGACTGTTGTTCCAAATCAAGGGATGCATTCTCCTTTCCAGAAACTAGTGCACTGCACTCGGTGAAGTAGATCCCAAAAAATGAGAGAAAGGAAGGTACAAGCCGGGATACCCTTACGGGTCCCCTTCTACTAAAATAAAGAATAGGCAAATGTCCTTAATTTTTTATATTTTCTTGACAAGGACTACAAATTTTTTTCGATTTCTCAGTTCTCAACTGTGTGTCTCAACATGTGCTGCACAAATTAGAAACATTAAATCATGAAGTTAGAAAAAATAAGAAGGTGGTGAAAAGTAAACCCTAAACCTAAGGTCTATAATCTACCTAGTGATGCCTCCCTAGCAATGGCGTCATCTAAAAAACACCAACACCTAATATGAATGAAAACTCAATCGTTGTATTGGCTAGGTGTATATTAGTAGAAAATTTATTTATATTACCAATACTCCAAAACTCCAAGTGTATAGTGATTAAGTACGGGAGTGTTGAACTCAAGGAGGCAAACTGTTGGAAAACTAGTGTAAAAAGTAGAAAATTAAGATTTAAAGGGTTTCCTTATTTTATTTAATTTTTAGGAATTTTTAAATTTTTATTTCATTTCTATGAATTTTATTATTTTTTAGAATTTTAAGTATTTTGTATTTTTTTAGAAAATGTTTTGTAATCTTTAACTGGTTTTTATTTTACTATTCTTGCATTTTAATTTTTTTTCCTATTTTTATTATTATGAAAGAGGTTTTTTTATTTTTATAGATTTTTGTATTATTTTTAATGTGAAAAATTAAATTTTTATTCAAAACTATGAAGTATTTTGGTTTTTACAATAGAAACAGTATGAAACTATTATTATTTTATTTTTATTGGAAAGTAGAAGAAATTATATTTAAAATGATAGGTTATGCATTTTTATGTGATTTTTATTTATGTAATTATGTTTTTTAAAGTTTTTATATATTTTTAATTTTTTATTGATTTTAATAATAACATTTATTTTGTTTTTGGGTTTATTATGTAAAAGTAGTAAAAATATATTGTGTATAAAGTTTATTGGATTTATAAAGTATTTTTATATTTTTGTGGATTTTATAATATTTGTGTATTTTTCTATTTTTAAATGATTTATTAAAAATAAAAATTGTTTTAAAATTTCAAAACTGATTTTAACACTGTATATAGTATAATACTGGTATTAAAACGTACTTTATTATATTTTTATGCTTTAATTTTTTTTTATTTATTATGTATATGGTATTTTTAAGGTATATATACTATGGTAGGGATATTATTGTAATAAAACTAGAAGCCGATGCACATGCGTAAATATACAGTAATGGAAGGGGTCGGCACGCAATTACCACAGGTGCATATGTTAGTTCACCTGCTTCTCCCACCACATGTACCTGAGTGCAAATAACAGAATTGTTGGGGTCTATTTATATAAAAACGACAAAATATCTCTCCATCATGCACTGAGCATGTGCATGCTCTTAGGCAGAGCACTATTTGGATCGAGCGGTGGCTCGGATAAGACTGTTCAATGTTGTGCACGTGTATCGTGCATTGTTGCTGGATGACGGTCTGATGTTAGCTTGATCGTATGGCTTTCCCATGATCTAGAGCAAGTACATATGTTCTTCCCTCTTTTGCGTCTGGTGGTGGACATTCAATGAGCGGGTGGCACAAGTCAAAGGGTCGGTGTAGTTTGAAAGGGAAGATCTCTCGATCTAATGTGGAGGTCGGAACGAATTCAAGGGAGGCGCAGTGGTTCAAGGGTCCAGATGTTGCAGATCTGCTCAGACGCTCTACGGTTATCGATTCGCTGCTACACAAATATTAGTTTTCTTCGTGTTGGTGTTCGACGATGTGGAATGATCTTCGACTCCAATTGAATGTGCTCCACATATTATAACTTTGAATTGTGTATTGCAGACGAACATGAAGGTGGTGTTTCACCTCCAGGTAGAGAATCTCGGTTTTCAGCAACGGCTTCAACTTCTAGTGCATGATGATCTTGTTACATTTAAGGACAGCCTAGCTCGAAGTCATTGACCTTGACCAAAAGTTATGGATATTTGTGGAAAAAAGTAATGGAGATCTTTGACGGAAATGAAGGAGAAGGATCGAATCCTTAACGGATTTGAGTTGAATAGGCCATGGAAGGAGACAGAGAATAGGACAAGGTGCAGGTGAAAATGGTACGGTGTAGAGCGATGGATTGGGTTGGATTTAATGTCAAATTGATAAGAAAATAGAGGAAACAAACGGGAAGTCTAGGAGAGAAGAGTAGGAAGATGGATGAGAAAGAGGAGAACATGTATGTGCGGAAGGGTGGAGGTGCGCCTGAGAACAACGGTGCTCGGCAGAGCTCCTAGTCATGGCCTCGATGATCGGCAAAAGACGGGAGGCTGAGCACGTGGTGAAGCAACTACTCTGATGCAGCATTTATCACGCCGGCCATCATCTCTCTCTCTCTCTCTCAACGGAGTCGAGGGTCTGTCACTCTCCTCACTCGGAGCTCACAAAGGAGGTAGAAGGTCGTAATTGTGGATCTCGATCTCAATGGAGGGGTACTCCTTATATAGGGATGGAGGAGTAGGGGCGGGTGGGTGCTTAGCCGGCCCAGCTCCCAACCAAACTCTCTCTCTCTCTCTCTCTCTCTCTATATATATATATATATATATATATATATATATATATATATATATATATATGGGTCATAGGGGCTGCCCCCTAGGAGCAGCCAACATGGCTGCCTCCGCCTTATTTTGGCAATTTTTTTTTATTTTTTATTAAAAATAACACCATTACATCATCCCTATATCCCTCCTATATATCAATCGAATTTCGTCAGAAACAGAGACTCATACGGCCTCCATCCGGACAGTAATTTTTTAACGGTAACCGGATTTTTTAAATCGATACCATCAAGATGGAGGCCGTAGGAGTCTCTGTTTCTGACGAAATTCGAATGGCATATAGGAGGGATATATGGATGAATATACATGGTTTTATTTTTCAAAAAAAAATAAAAAAATGCCAAAAAAATGGGGCGGGGGCAGCCATGTTGGCTGCCCCCAGGGGGCAGCCCCATTTTTTCCTATATATATATATATATATATATATATATATATATATATATATATATATATAATGGGGCTGCCCCCTAGGGGAGCTAACTTGGCTCCCCCCGCCCCCATTTTCACCATTTTTTTTTATTTTTTTTGAAAATTTCTTCCATGAATATTCATCACTATATCCCTATATTATGCTATTAAAATTTCGTGCGAAACAGAGACTCCTACGGCCTCCATCCAGACAGTCATTTTTTAACGGTAACAGGATTTTTTAAATCGACCCCGTTTGGATGAAGGTCGTAGGAGTCTCTGTTCGCACGAAATTTTAATAGCATAATATAGGGATTTAATAATGAATTTTACACGGTTTTAGATTTAAAAAAAATAAAAAAATAATGTCAAAAAGGGGCGGGGGGAGCTAAGTAGCTCCCCCTAGGGGGCATACACATTTTTCTCATATATATATATATATGGGTTAAAAATGTGTATGCCCCCTAGGGTGAGCTAACTTAGCTCCCCGCCCTTTTTCACAAAATTTTTTTTATTTTTTTTTGAAATCTAAAACCGTGTAAATTCATTATTAAATCCTTATATATGTCATTCAAATTTCATTCGAAACAGAGACTCGTACGACCTCCATCCAAACGGGTTGATTTAAAAAATCCTGTTACCGTTAAAAAAATGACTGTCTGAATGGAGACCGTATGAGTCTCTGTTCACATGAAATTTTTATGACATAATATAGGGATATAGTGATGAATATTCACGGAAAAAATTTTAAAAAAAAATAAAAAATTTGAAGAAAATAGGCGGGGGGAGCTAAGTTAGCTCCCCCTAGGGGGCAGCCCCATTTTCCTCTCTCTCTCTCTCTCTCTCTCTCTCTCTCTCTCTCTATATATATATATATATATATATATATATATATATATATATGGGATAAATGGGGCTGCCCCCAGGGGGGAGCTAACTTGGCTCCCCCCGCCCCATTTCGACCGTTTTTTTATTTTTTTTTGAAATTTTCTTCCACGGAATTTCATCCCTATACCCCTATATTGTCATTAAAATTCCGTGCGAACAAGAGACTCCTACTACCTCTATCCAGACAGTCATTTTTTAACGGTAACAGGATTTTTTAATCGACCCCGTTTGGATGGAGGTCGTAGAGTCTTTGTTTCGCGCGAAATTTTAATAGCATAATATTGTGATTTAATAATGAATTTACACGTTTTAGATTTTCAAAAAAAATAAAAAAATTATGTCAAATGGGCGGGGGAGCTAAGTTAGCTCTCCCTAGGGGGCATACACAGTTTTCCCTATATATATATATATAGGAAAAAATGGGGCTGCCCCTTGCGGGCAGCCAAACATGGCTGCCCCCACCCTATTTTCGTCAAATTTTTTATTTTTTTTGAAAAATATCACCATGTATATTCATCTCTATATCTCTCCTAAATACCATTCGAATTTCGTTAGAAACGGAGACTCCTACGACCTCCATCGAGATTGTGTCGATTTAAAAAATCCTGTTACCGTTAAAAAATGACTGTCTGGATGGAGGCCGTAGAAGTCTCTGTTTCTGACGAAATTCGAATGGTATATAGGAGGGATATAGTGATGAATAAACATGGTGATATTTTTCAAAAAAATTAAAAAAAATTACAAAATAAGGTGGGGGCAGCCATGTTGGCTGCCCCTTGGGGGCAGCCACATTGAACCCATATATATAATATATATATATATATATATATATTATATATATATATATATAGGTATAATGTGTATGCCCCTAGGGAGAGCTAACTTAGCTCCTCCCACGCTTTTTTTCACAAAATTTTTTTATTTTTTTTCAAATCTAAAACCGTGTAAATTCATTATAAATCCCTATTTATGTCATTCAAATTTCATGCGAAACAGAGACTCCTACGACCTCCATCCAAACGGGGTCGATTTAAAAAATCATGTTACCGTTAAAAAAATGACTGTCTGGATGGAGGCCGAGGAGTCTCTGTTTCACACGTAAAATTCTATGAAATAATATAGGGATATAGTGATGAATATTCATGGAAAACAATTTTCAAAAAAATAAAAAATTTGAAGAAAATAGGGCGGGAGCTAAGTTAGCTCCCCAAGGGGGCAGCCCCATTTTCCTCATATATATATATATGGGTAAAATGGGGCTGCCCCCAGGGGGTAGCTAACTTAGCTACCCCCGCCCCATTTTCTCCATTTTTTTTATTTTTTTCTGAAAATTTCTTCCATGAATATTCATCGCTATATCCCTATATTATGTTATTAAAATTTCGTGCGAAACAGAGACTCCTACGGCCTCCATCCAGACAGTCATTTTTTATCGGTAACAGGATTTTTTAAATCGACCCCGTTTGGATGGAGGGTGTAGGAGTCTTTGTTTCGCACGAAATTTTAATACCATAATATAGGGATTTAATTAATGAATTTACACGGTTTTAGATTTCAAAAAAAATAAAAAAATTATGTCAAAAAGGGGCGGGGGAGCTAAGTTAGCTCCCCCTAGGGGGCATACACATTTTACCCATATATATATATATATATATATAGGGTAAAATGTGTATGCCCCCTAGGGGAGCTAACTTAGCTCCCCCCGCCCATTTTTCACAATTTTTTTTATTTTTTTGAAAATCTAAAACCGTGTAAATTCATTATTAAATCCCTATATTATGTCATTCAAATTTCATGCAAACAGAGACTCCACGACCTCCATCCAAACGGGGTCGATTTAAAAAGTCCTGTTTAACGTTAAAAATTGACTGTCTGGATGGAGGCCGTAGGAGTCTCTGTTTCACACGAAATTTTTAATGACACAATATAGGGATATAGTGATGAATATTCATGGAAGAAATTTTCAAAAAAAAATAAAAAAATATGGATGGGATTACCCATATATATATATATATAGGGTAAAATGGGGCTGCCTTCAGGGAGTAGCCAACTTGGCTACTCCCACCCTATTTTCCCCTCATTTTTTTATTTTTTTGGAAATAAAAATTTGTATATTCATCGTTATATCCCTCTCACATTCTTTAAAATTTCGTCAGAAACAGAGACTCCTAAGCCTCCATCCACACGTCATTTTTTTAACGGTCGCAGGATTTGTTAAATCGACCATGTTTGGATGGAGGTCGTAGGAGTCTCTTTTTCTGACGAAATTTTAATAGAATGTGAAAGGGATATAATGATGAATATACAAATTTTTATTTTCCAAAAAATGAAAACATGAGGGAAAATAGGGGTGAGAGTAGCCAAGTTGGCTACTCCCTGGGGGCAGCCCCATTTACCTCATATATATATATATATATATATATATATATATATATATATATATATATATATGGGAAAATGTGTATGCCCCCTAGGGGAGCTAACTTAGCTCCCCCCGCCCCTTTTTCACAAACTTTTTATTTTTTTTGAAATCTAAAACCGTGTAAATTCATTATTAAATACATATATTATGTTATTCAAATTCTATATGAAACAGAGACTCCTACTACCTCCATCCAAACGGGGTCGATTTAAAAATCCTATTACCGTTAAAAAATGACTGTCTGGATGGAGGCTGTAGGAGTCTCTGTTTCACACGAAATTTTAATGAACACAATATAGGGATATAGTGGTAAATATACATGGAAGAAATTTCAAAAAAAAATTGAAAACATGGAGAAAATGGGGCGGGGGTAGCTAAGTTAGCTACCCCCAGGGGGCAGCCCCATTCGTCTCGTGATGCTGCACAATCCAAACCAGCTCGCATGCACCCCCCTCCCTAGGGACCTCCTCGTGCAAAGCTGCGCACCTGCACGGTCTAGACCCCCACCCCCGGACCTCCTCGTGCAAAGCCCCTCTCCACGCCGCACGTGCCTCTGCTTCCTCCTGCTACACGGTCCAGACCAGCTCGCCGACGTCTCGTGCAAAGCCCCCGTGCAACTGCGCACCTGATCGGGACCTCCTCGTGCAAAGCCCCTCTCCGCGCCGCACGTAATACGCGCGTCTCCTCGTGCAGCCCCTCTCCACGCCGCACGAGAGACGCGAGCCTCCATATATATATATATATATATAATATATATATATATATATATATATATATATATAGAGGAGAGAGAGAGAGAGAGAGAGAGGTAAATGGGGCTGCCCCCAGGAGGGTAGTACCAACCTTGGCTACTCCCACCCCTATTTCCCCTCCCTTTTTTTATTTTTTTGAAAAATAAAATTCGTATATCACATTAT